>CM032228.1:45247500-45847500 GCA_019009955.1 Riptortus pedestris
AAACCCTCACTTCTACCCATTCCGATTTTCACTTTCAAAAACTAAGTCTTTAAACATCTCATATCCAGCAATTTCAATTTCCCTTTACTTAGGAATTTTTTAAGGGAGAAATAGAGAATAGAGTTAACTTGAGATTATCACAGTGTCATATACCAACCCGTGGGGAATCTGTTTAGCATCCACAGCCTCTGCGTGACGGACTTAATAGATATGTTAGTGTTTAACAGTACTCACTTGGTTTTACAGGAAAAACATAAATTATCTGGTTATATAAACTTTCGAATTAAATTCTTGTGTTATCTAGCGCTCTTATTTAAAGAATACCAAGCACGACAGTGAATACCCAAATCTTGTCTTGATTTGGAATAACTCCACTGATATATTATACCAAAATAAATATATATTTTTTTTTTTTTTTCAAATTCCAAAAAATGTTTCTAGAGGTAAAAATCAAGATGGATTCCGATGTAACTTCAGACATGGAGCCTTCCTCTACTAGAAGACCGTCAATCTTAAAGTCAACCTATAATTCAGGTATTATCGTGCATTACATTATAATGATACATTTGGATTATCGTATCAGAAAAATTCGAAATTTTTTATGTATACTTCATTGGCGCAAATATTACACAGTATCACTTACATCCTGAGAATATTAATTTTCATATCGACATTTCTGAGAAAGAAAATTTAAATTTAAACAGAATGGAAAAATAATCTTTGGAAGAGTTCTTTCAACATTTACCTAATAGAGCCAGTCAATATTAAACATTTTAAATAATAAAATGGATGAGAAAATTATTTGAGGCTGATTGTATAAGAAATAAAGAGACTCTGAAAAATAACATAAAAAATGCTGAACTGAGAAAATGAATCTTAAAAGTATGTTCATTTAAAAGCAAATAACAAAAAAAAATCCATATTCGTAAGTTTTGTTTATTTTTGAAATGAAATTCCTGCATTTTATGTAAACATTACATTTATTTGTATAGATGAATTACAAAGTTATGAAAAGTACAAAAATAATAATAATATATTGCCTCAAATAGCACAAATTATTAACAGTTTTTTCTCTAAGTAATACCCGTTTTTCATTAGATGGGGCGCTAAAGGAGCAAGTGCAAGTGGAGGTGAAAGATTTGACTGGTAACCTGCTCAGAAGCAGTGAGGTTGAGGTTATAAACACGAAAGCCAGTGATTTGCTTTATAAAGGCAAGTAGTTCCTCTTTTAGTTCAATTATGACTTCAATATTCTTGAAATGTCTCATGGGCAGAGAAGAATGAAAAGGTTGACTGATTTTTTTGTACCTCATTTCTATGTCATCCTGTCAAATAGTAATTTAAAACGGAGGCAAAATTTCGTAAGTCAATAACATATTATTAAGGGCCCTAAGGGTTTTATTTAATGAGTTCGTCACTAAATAAAGTCCGTTTGCCAAGGCGGGATTCGAAATCGCCACTCTAGGTTTACCATGTTAGATTAAAGCCAACGCTTTAACTAACATCGCTATCCTGAGCCCCATTTGGCAAGATGCATAGGAATTGAAGAACTACTTATAAGTTTCAAATAATTTCAAATAAAGAGAAGGAAAATATTTAATTAAATTTAATAGAAATACAAGGAAGGCATGTGGTGCACTCATCACAGTTGCAATGATTGAATCCAGATCTAATTTCCAAAATTATATAATGCTCTGAATATATATATATATATATTCATTGTGAAGAAATCGGCCATATGTTCCAGTGGCCTGGATTGTTTTCAGAAATGCAAATTTCTTATGGAAATCCGTTCATCTTCGTCAGGATCATCCTCGGGTTGAAAATTGTACCAAAAACTCAAAAGCTAAATTATTTATACCGATCTCTTGACGTAGACAGCAATCCTGGGCTTAACCATGCCTTGAATTGATCAGCAGGCACGGAAATATTTCAACTCAATTCATGTTTTTATTCCTTTAATAATTCATTTTTTTTTTATGTTTTTAAAAGACGAACAAAAGAAGATTGTTAGAATAGAAGGATGCGGCATCAGGAAATCTACTACTAAAGAATGTGATGTTATTATTCAGAAACAAGGTATGTATAAAAACTATTTCCCTTCTGTTTGTAAGCATAATACAAGCCTTGAGTGCGAAGTGTTGGCGTTGAAAGTGAGTTGGCGTATTACTTTTTTTTCCGTCTTGATTTCTGGCCGTTCCTCCTGAATGCCGTTTTTACTTCTAGCTTTGAGAGCATGTTGCCAATTTTTATGGATAACGGATCGATAAAAGGAATGCCTACTAGATCCGGCATCTTCTTACTTCCTTGAGGTTGGTAATCTGAAACTTCCTTTAAGGGCTTCTTTTTAACCCTCTAAGTCTGACACCCAAAATATTTTTTTGACAGAATTTAAAGTGCCTAATAGAGGCCGTATCAACTGAATTTGTCTAGGTCTTGTTCTTGTAAACTCGTTGACCACTGCATCCTTTCGATTTCCAGAGAACAATTTAAATTCTTAGGACAACAATCCCGGATGCTTTATTGCTTCACGAAAACTCAGATGACCATCTAAAACTGAAAAAAATAGCATGCAAGATTTTATGTTGCGCATATTCAGTATCATAGAGACCTAAGAACGAGAAAGGTCAGATCCTTGTTTCCACACACACATGCACAAAATATGAGCATGTGTTCGTGTGTGTGAGTGTCTGTGTTTGTCCCTGCGTGAGTGCATTACATACACACACGTTTTAATGTAACTCAAATAATCAAAGGCCTTTCATAAGGCTACAAAGATACTTATAGGGAGGAGTTTCATAACTCCAATCTCGACAATGTTCTGAGATGATAAAATGCGCTCACGAATTATCTGTTCTTGAACTCCAAAAGATGGAACACAGTCCGCATTTATTTTGTTCTGAAATTACCACAACATTTTATACGAGAACTTGAAAGGCAGTTCTCGAGGGGAATGCATCGGATGAAGAATATTAATGAAACGTTTGGTACGTCGTGTATATTTATGGTATGTTCGTACAAATTAATTGGGGTATACTAGTAGCTTTGCGTACCATGACTTACTTAAAAAAAATATTTTACTGAATTCAGTTATGTTTTATGTAAATTTAAACAGTATTAAGTAGTTTAATATTCCTTGCAACCATTCCATTAACGTTGTTATATTTCAGATCTAAAAGAGAGAGAGGATTACACAGATGATTCATTTCAGATAAAGACGTCAAGTAAGTTTTTATTATTATTAAACTTTTACTATGATACTTACTCAGCCTGTAGGACCCACTGCAACCATTTTATACTGTAACATGCGTATCATATATATTTTGACATAATAGCTTTCCCACCATCACGGTCAATCTGACAGCATGCACGGCGAACCAGATCTCGGCTAACAAGCGGTAATTATTTAGCTACCCCCTACGAGTCAGTGCAGTTGCATATCCCCACATATCCATAAGGCCCGCAAATGCATAGTCATCGACGTTCCCATCCCGATCCTGGTATGCCGTATCCTATCCCGATCCTGGTATCCCATCCTCTGCATAGTATACCACACATCACTCCTGGATTCTCTCGGGAGATTCCTCGAACATCCAGGTGTATTCAAAACAGAACTACCTGCTTACCAGCCCCAAGATAAACTGGCTGAAGCCCCTCTCTCATTATTATTATTTATTAGCGTCCACGTTTTGGAACCCAGGCTAATTGGGACGGGTTATCTACAGGTTACCACCCTTTTCTAGCCAGGGTGTGACTTTGGATGTTATTTAATGGATTCTGTCACTAAATAATTCCCTTTGTCCATGCGGGAATCGAACTCGCTATTTCAGGTAGTCCAACCATAGATTACATTTGTTGCGTCTGATCCTCCAAGTGAGCTGCTCTTACCCACTCCAAATACTAATCTTTTCCAGAATTTCCTCCTGTATACCTTTGTGGGTCCACTGCCATATATAATAACTGTTGTTCTAATGGCCATCTTGTATACTGGCACATGCGTCTAATAATAATATAATGTTTAGTGATCAATGTTGCAGGAACCAGGCTTCAGGATAATAAAGATGTAATCTTCCTGCATAATATTTTTTATTTATCCGTAACCGGTTTCGCTGCATTAGTACACAGCCTGAATGAAAACTTTAGTATATAGACAAGGACTGAGAGAGCTACCTTATTAACTCATCTAGCGGTTATGTTTTAGTTTTTTTTTTATTCTTTTTAAAAATATAATCCTGAGGAAAAAATTACGTAGGATCCTTTAGGGACTCTTAAAACATTCCATTTAAAATATCTATGCAGGACTTAAACACACCTGGTTCTAATAACCATTCTGGCTTTTAAATTGGCATCTTCAAAATAGGGATTCAGGTTAGCCCATGTGAGTTCCTTAACGCTTTGGTCAACCTAATACACTTGGTAAACCTATAGTCGTGGCTCGATTCCAACATGGACCATAGCATTTATTAGAACTGCCTAAAAAGGATGAGAACCTGTAGATAAGCTGTCCCCTTTATGCCGTGATTGCGTAATGTAAACGCGAATACATTTTTTTTGTTAATACTAATTTAATGAAATATGGTTATTGCTAGATAATTGACGTATTTGATTAAAATGTAAAATCGACTACTGATATTTGGCATATCTTAACACTTGACATCTTGAATACATATGAATAAATTTGTTCGGACCTCACTAATGTATGTAGGACCAACGAAGAAATGTTCGGGAAATCGCGTCATAAGAACAATATAAACAGGAAAATATGCTAACAAATAAAGATTATAAAGCAAATCTGCTGAATTTTAAAAATTGTCAAGAAACAAATTAAAATTCAATGCAGTCAGTAGCATTGCATTTACTGGCATTTATAAGTGTGTTTCAGAGAAAACTTCTCAATATCCTAGATTAAAAAAATTCAACTGGCACAACACATATGCACATATGCATTCTACGTTTCTATAAAAGTCGTATCTTTTATATTTTTATTTAAGACAACCATTAATAAGATTGAAGCGAATCAACCTCTTAGCAATTAATGTAAACAAGATTTTACATTTTCCAATGTAAGTATCTTAAAATGGTTTGATATTGAGAGACGGTAGATTCTTTGATTGTTGTAAGAGACCTTCTCATCCTGGAGAAGGGTGCCCAGAATCCGACGCGCTAATTTTCTTGTCAGTAGTTTGGCAGATCCGGCTTCTCCAAAAACTCCAGATTCCAAGGAGGATCGAAGCTCTAGTTCATTTAAATTTAAAGGATAGATACATTAACACGGAACAGAAATACTCTAAAATGGGTTGAACGCAGTTTGTAGAGACGTCACACTGGTGTAAGACTTAGACCATAAAAATCCGCAGGGGCTGCGTACCTAAGCAGATTTCTCGTTTGCGTCATGTATTTGCGTTTACCTCAAAGTGTAAAACTTCAATGAGAACAATGTTTGGTATTTAGGCTTCAAATAAAGTGCTTCATAATATAACAGCATATTGATAATATGAAATGAGTAGGAATGAGGGTTTACTAAAAGCCAAAGCCTAAACAATCCAAATATCTCGGCTAATAATCAACATAGTGGAAAAACGTATATAATAACATCTATAGAACACTTAATTTGCAATAAAATTGTTTTATACACTTTTTCGATCCGACCTATAATAACGAAGACATTTTGAATTTTCGAAATTCCTACTTCTCTAGCCACATTTTTCGAATTAGTTTTCATTTTAATAGTTTTTGATATTAATAGTTGTAGTCTATTTAATAGGACTGTTTTTAGTATTTATGTAAATAGTTAGCCTGCTAATTTTATTGAATTTTAATTGTGGTACAGTATACCTGTGATACCGGTACGTAGGTTTCAAGGCACACGCCCCCTCTTACCAAAAAAAAAAAAAAAAAAAAAAAAAAAGGTGGAAAAAAAATTGTACAATAGAAAAATATATATATAATAAGAAAAAACAATAATAATCAGAAAAACGGCTCAGTGTGCATCTGTCGGTGATTTCCCATGGTCGGGGAACTCAAACTTCTGGGAGCGCTGGGCATTGATGACCTTGATGAACAAACAAACATTTTTCGAATATAGGGAAATGTGCTAGAAGAGGCCTATAAAATACATAAAAAGGAAATATTCTTTGTTGAGATGGAATGTATTTATTTCCACTAAATGCTAACAACACTTAAGTCAAAAAACGATAGATCTTAGCAATGTTTTTCATTTAATATCTTATTAAGACATGAGATATTAAATGAAAAAAATTTCAAATCCGAAAGAAAAGACTTTATAGCCTAACATCGCACTGTTCATTTAACGATATTTACAAGACAATTGGCATCGTTCACGGATTTGAGTCTGAATACATAGTCAGCTTAAGACAAACTATTGAAGAGTTTTTGCATAAGGATATATAATATTAACAATATGACTTAAAGCCCCATGGAATCCTTTAGGAATCTATAAAATAAAACCTACTTACCAAGACGTTCACTTTCCTAGGCTCTTATTTAATAATTATCTTTTATAAAAATATTACAACTAATTTGTATAATTTTATGAAATTTATTTCAGTATTCCAATTTAATTTGACTTTTTTTTCAATTCTGTTTTTTAAAAAACGTAATAGTAGGGTATAAGAAACTATCATAATCAATTTAACTGTTTTACATTTTAGATTATTTTGTTTAAATCATCAGCTTCTCCATTTTTCCCCATAAAATTTAGTTATTTATATTGTTATTTTTCATATTTAGAATTAGCAATGACCCTCATAAATAATATAAAATTAAAAATGGTCTAATATTATGAATCGGAAGTATTGCTAAACTTAACTCTTTTATATTAGTCCATCACCTTTAATGATAACAAATATGTCCCATTCGATGTTCAGGAAAATACAAATACTACTAGCCCCAGCTATTCAAGAAGCTACTATTTCATTACTTATCGAATGAAATTGAATGTAATAAATTGAACTGCTTGTCACTGTAAAATTTATTTTAGAAAAAAAATCACTTAATAAAGAATGATAAAATTCTACTAAATAACGTCCTCTTATAGGTATGGCCAATTGCTTATCTACAGGTTTTCACGCAGTTCTAGCCAGGGTGGGATTAAGGAATTTATTCAATGAGTTCTTCACTGTATTAATTTATCTATTATATTTAATTTGAATCTGACCCACCACCACTTAGAACCTACTCCTTAACTCACATTTATGGCTATCCTGAGCCCCAAACTATAATGTATCATGATTTACTCTCAATAGTACCAAAAATAAACTACATACCCTTGACAGGTTTAAGGGTATTTGTTTATAAGGAATCCCATGTTTTCTTTCGAATCATTACTTATATATTCATAATCAAACTGTGTATTTTCAAATAGACAGTTCAATTCTTGTATAATATAAATGCTAAAATGGAAAAAAAAAATGTAATATTAAATACGATCACAACCACTCTGATAATTGTTCTGTTTAAAACAAAGAAACATATCTTTTAAATTATTTAAATTATTCTTTTTATCTGAGTGAATCTATACATTTGTCGGTAACTTAAATGTACCTAATTTTAGTAAAGGCATTGTGATTAGAGTCACAAAGTAATGTTTGGATCCCGTGTGACCTCGAAGGTCGAGAATGTAGTTATTATTCGAGACGAGTGGATACTGTCTTTGCCAATGACCCGTAGAATTGTGAGAGCTGGCGTCTCAAGGCGTCATACTACGAAGCACCGTTACGTCTGTTTACGCCTTACTCAGACTGTTAAATAGTCTCTAACTAGGGTTTACAAAGTTTGTTGGTTTTTTTTCGCACAGTCTCCAGCTGTCTGGCATATTCAAGTAGCCTCTAACATAGAATAAGGTTACCTACACGCTAAGTATTTCTATTTGAAGTGTCTTCTTTTTTTACTGTTATTCTAAAAATATATAGAGAAAATGAAATGGCATTCTTTGGCTCAACAGACCATGAAGGGTCGAGGCCAGCAACACGGACTTGATCGGTAAGAGGTCAGACCACTTATTTATTAAAGTATTTAACCCAATTATGTAACTCAAATAAACAATATGCGCCAGTAGAACACATAGAAGCTCAATTTCAAAACTTTGTAAACATGCATCTAAATAAAATCTAATATTACATCCTCACCCTAGGCACCTTCTAGTACTTAGGTACAGTGCTATATACAAAGGCTGATAAATTTGGATTCAGAGTAAAATAAAATTATTAACATTTTTTAAACCTCAGACTAGCAAAGTGCGTAAAATATTTTTTAGGATAGTTCAAGACTTTATAAGTTTAACGTTTTAAGGAGTTGAATCAGAGAAAAAATGACCTAATAATGAATATTTCTCAAGTTATAACACTTAAAATTATTTTTGACTGCACGGATTTACTATGAACCCATATCAAAACCTTAAGGTTAGGTATTTTTAAGGTAACAAAATAGCATATGGCCAAAGTATTGTTTTAAAAAAAAGTACGGCTCCTCAGCATATATTGTAAGGATTCTTGTTCCTTGTAATGAAATAATAAATAATTAACATTTTGATAGTGTACGGCTCAAAACCATTAACATAAACTTAATGATATATACAGAAGGTTAAATAATAACGTACGTCAAATGTTTTTCACTGCCCTTAAATTTAAAAACACGTATTTTCCAGCTTAAAGAAAAAAATGTTATGAAAAAGGGTGATTTAAAATCATTATTAAATAAAATCTGAATATTTCACTTTATAATAATGCTACTTCAAGTGCTTAAGACCAACCTCTTTACAAATTCAGACGCGTCTCTAAGACTCAGAACTTGCGAATCGTACGATTATATTAAGATTAGCAGATTGGAATCGATGAGATTTGAATATATGCCAGAGAGAGTCCTTTCCCATTCTCCCTTTTATATTTAAATATATTTAATTTAATTTATAGGAGCTCGTGGGATCAATTAGCCTTATTAGCATAAACTGGTCGGATAACAATTTAAATATCTTATGCTCAATTAACATAAGTCTTAATGACCAATGATGACCCATTTCAGGAGAAGAATGTATAAATTCTCCGGCATGTGCGACTACCTATAATACTTGTGTTATTTGTTAATGAGCATATTTATAGATAAGTTCATCACGATCTAGAGGATACATTTTAGCAAATTCAAATCAGCTATTGAGGTCGTACTCATGACGCGATTTTCGAAATTTTTCTTCAAATGTCCATCAATCCTACCCAAGAGATGACGAAAATGAGCTCCATTCAAAACTGTATATATATATATATTTGTCTGTTACCGCTCTAGCGGCCGCAAGTTTTGTCTTATCGTTACCAAACTTGATATTTAATCGTTTTATACAAAAAGAAAGATCAAGATCGTTAACGGCAGAAATCGGAAGCAATCTTATTGCAAATGTGATATTCTATAAATGTTGTTATGTACATTTTTTCACTATCTTGATTATTAACTGAGATATTTGCATTTTTTAGTTTTCTGCCTTCAGGAAAGCCCCACTCCTATTCATTCCATTTTAACAATATTCTATTATGTTACGAAGCACTTTATTTGAAGCTTAAATACCAAATATTGTTCTCATTGAACTTTTAATTTTTGAGATAAATTCCAATACGTGGCGCACGTGGGAAATCTTCTTAGTTAACGCAGCCCCTGCGTGACGGACTTTTAAATATTGGGTTAAAATATGGTAATGCAGATATATTTATTGTCAACAACCTAAGGACTAAGCCGGAAAGATGTAAAATAAATTCTTCTTCATCTTTCTAAATTTATTAATCCCAAGAAATAGTAGGATATCCGAATTCACTTCGGGAGAAACTCCCTTCCTTCCTTCCACCGTAACCTGTATTTCCTCGTTATAGAGATAAAACACAAAAGTACTTATTATTCATTTTATTCCAGGTTTATATCGCTGAACAAATTAGGTTACATAATATTAGCAATATAAATAAAGTATCAATTTCTATCTTTATTTCTCCGGTAGATATCGGTCTAAGATGTGACGGAATAAAAAGGAGTATTGGCAAAGTTGCAGTATACTTTATACCTTTATGAAGACCATAATCAATAAAACAATCCAAAATACAATATATTACTATAGTAACCAAAATTATGCCAAACCAGAAGTTAATTTCGTGAAACTCAATAATTAAACAACGGAGTACTCCTACATCAAAGTGCCTTATCATTTATCACAAAATGTGGCTTAATGGTTGCTTAATTTATACAATTCCTAATTATGAAGACGTTTCTAAAACATTAATACAGCTCTTTCAATTAGCTTTCATGAGAGGTATAAGCCTCTTCTTTACTCATAAGGCGTGATGCTTTCATCACAAATGTATTTTTATGTATGATCGGGCATATATAAAGGTGGAAGCCATTTTTTGAAAATATTACATATGTCATTGATTTCATTACGTCGATCTTTACCAAACGTACGATATTTAATGACTGAAATTTGACAAAGAGGAGTGTGGGCAGCTCAAAATATCTCAGTTATTATTAAGCAGATCGAAAAATGTTATATAACCAATCTTGTTGGGTATTTAATGTTCCACAAAATATTTTTTCCCAGAATCCAATACTTTTATATATTTTTTACTTGTTTATTGAGAAGTTTCTAACGTAACAACTTAAATGATCTTGTATCTTTAGCCACTTTATTTTTAATTTAATCCACACCACACTCCACGTTTAACCAACTAAATCTAATCAACTAATTCATATAAATCTAAAGAGAAACTGCGCTAATGGGTGAAATCGGACCAAGAGTGGGAATAACATACAAAATCATCTATATATGCTTTGGTTCAAAAAGAATTATATAATAAAATTTGTAATAAAATATAGTAATTTTCAGCAATTCACGCCTTAGGCGTTTGTCAGTTACTGGAATATAAACCAAATGTTTAGAATTTGTTTTGAAAGTCTCGGTTAATCACCACTCTGACGGTTATTACATAATGTAACCATAACACTAAGCATTTCATTTCCAAATTAAACTTTATTCGTGTGTTCGTAAGCTTTTTATTTTGGAAGAAACGGGGAATAGTATATGAGATGACTGCACGATCGTGTCATACCATCTGGTAGAAATCTGCTTAGATTAAGAAGCTTCTGCGAGACAGATTTTTATTTCTAATAAGTAGATAGATTAATAGATACATAATAATTTGTAAAGAACATTGTTAATTTATAGATTGTATTTACATGACATAATGAGAGCATTCGCTGTGTGAAACCTGTGAAGCTGTATTCACAGCTAAGCATGTCTTGTCGAGCTCCTATAATTCTAAGTTAATTTAACATTAGCATCCCAATCTTTTTATTATTCAAATGAATCTCTGGTGAGAAGGCAGGACAGGATCATTATTGTCCGCAGGAACATTCTATGCAAGTCTAATGCTCAAGTGCATTGCAGAAGAATGACCTTAGGGAATGTTTAATGGATACACAGCTTTGATAATACTACAACTAAACCTTAACAAATAAGGTAACTAAGTATGAATTAAAACAAAAGGCAACGAAACATTAATTTGAGAAAAGAGGTGAAGGATGTTAGAGTGATAGTTTGGGAAGCTTTGGGAATCCTAAGAATCATGAAAAGGTACTGATTATTGTAAATGACATGCTTTTCTCTGGTGTTTGGAATAATAATATTGCTACGTTTATTACGAGAATAATGGACGTTGTTTATTAGAGTACTTTTGGATTGCAATATTAAACTCAAGCTTTATCAGTTTTTATCACTGCACAATTTATTTAACAATGCACTACACACTTGGCTAATTATTCTACTACTACTACTCACAGTATGCACTGACTGCTGTCAATGTTCTTCTTATTACACAGTCCAATAACTCACTCACGATCACTGAAGTTCACAAAAACACGGCACTGCACTGATCTTCACAAAGATAACGGCACTGCACTGTTCTTTACAGAATCACGGCACAACACTGTTCTTCACATAAAACACTTTACCGCACTGCAACTAAAACGCACTTTTCACTGATGTTGCACTGAATGCACTTGTTTACATGTCGCAACACTATATTAAAACGCAATTTATTGGCATACCACAGTTGAACCTTCTCTCTTCTATATGGAGTAATAATATATAAAACGTAATTTACAGGCGTACCATAGTTTTAGCTTTTACTAATATATGGAATTTACTTTATAGGCGCACCATAGTTTTAGTTTTTCATTGGAATCATAATTCTAATCATAAACTGTACTTTAAAATCATGCCATAGTTTAATCTTTTCTCTAGCCTATAAAATAACAATATATAAAGTATATTTTAAAGTTAACAGTTTAAGCATTTTCTTTGATATATGTAACAATAATATATGAAACGTAATTTATTGACATGCCATAGATTTAGCTTTTCTTCGATATATGGAATACTCTAATATATGAAATAATACTCGTAAATAAAATGTACTTTATAGAATATTAACTGTATTTTAAAGACATACATTTTCTCTGGTATATAGAATAATAACGTATAAACTGTAATTTATATTTATTTTGGAGTACCGAAAATAACTACTACAAGGCGATTTTGGTAAACCTTCGCCTAAATTAAACAAAAAGATATTATGGGAAATGAATTATTAAATAAATACAATAAACACATTAATTTAGATTAATTTACTTTAAATATAATTATTACTCAATTGTTTAATATTTAGTTTTTTCTTCTGGTATTTGATATAATTATATATAAACTATATTTTATAAGTATGCGTTATTTATGGCTTTTCTATAATAAGTCGATTTTGTAGGCATATTGGTGCTTTATTTTTTTCTAAAGGTTTATGGAATAATAATATAGAAATTGTATTTTATAGGCATGCAATATGCGGACGAACCAAAAATCGAAACGGGACCCATATCATATCGCGAAGCCAGAGAGCAGAACCTCGTTTCTTCATCTTCAGATATGGAATGGGATGACTCCTTGAGTGATGAGTAGATCAATATACCATAGAAGAAACATTAAATTCAATTTTTTGAGATTTGCCTAGATAGTTATTATTTTTCTTATCAAATATTTGTGGTGTATAGGGAAGGGGGGATGCTAACATCATGTATTGCTTAATACGGTCTGAAATTTTCTGAATGCGTTGTGTTGCTGAAACATAAATGTACATATATAAAAATGAATGTTTGTTTGTATGTACTTTATAGATACGTAAACGGCTGAACCGAATTTATACATACCGAAACTTGGTATGTATATTACTACTAACCCAGCTTAGGTTTTAGGCTATATTAATATTCTCTCAAACGAATAGGAATGGGGGTTATAAGGGAGGGCTGAAATTAAAAAGCGATATTTCGTTTCTTATTGGCTTTTCGGCAAATATGCAGTTATCAAAAGTTGTTTATTTTGTTATTTAGAGTAACTTCTGTTATATACACTTTTCTCTTATACCGACGTATAAATGAGATATAAGGTAAAAACTATAGTGGGAGTCAACAATTTTCAATGGCACAAAAGGCTCAATCGAACTAAACGAAACTTCGTATGTAATTTGGTATTAACACCTCCCTGATTATAAGCTATATTAAAATTTCGAGGTACGAACAAGAGTGGGTGTTATAAGGGAGGTGTGGAATATAAAATCGCGATATTTCGTAATCTATTCATTTTCCGGGAGCTTTTGACCTTATATTTCAGTGAGTTGTTTAAGCTATTTAATTAATTAATTATTTTAATAAGCTAATAAAAAAAAACATAATTCGCAGGAAACGAGTGATATAAAAATATTGTGTATTTTGTAGAATTAAGTACATAACAAATACTTGTTAGAAATAAATTGATTATTTATTTTTACACATAAATTAAGTAAGCAGTGCGCAGAACAATCCATATTTTAATCAAAAATATTTTTAATGAATAAAATAAGACATCATCGTTATATAGTAGCGTAGTTGTATTATTTTCAGAAATATTCATTCATCAAATGCTTCTTGGCCATATTGTTAACTAAGAAGTGGATAACGGTCATGTCCGTGTTCAAAAATTAAAATTAAAATTTTTATATTCAAAATCAACGGTAATCAATTGGGAATAATGACAGTAAACCTGACAAAAAAAAATGCACAAATATTCTAATAAGCAGATAAAAACTAAGCAGAGGGATTTGTTAAGGGCTCTTGGGATAATTTCTACTGGAAAATGTAATATTTTTTATAACTTGGCAAGTTTCAATACAAATATCCCTCATTGTTGCCTTGAAGATATAATTTTTTAAAGATTCAGGCTTTTACGCTGACTACTCAGTAATTATCCCATGCCACAAATTGGCCACTATAAACAATAATGGTAGTTCATCATCTTTAATTACTGTCATAATGCATGGACTTCCTTTGCCCATTAAAAGCTTTCAGCAGAAATACACTTCTAAGTCAAAGTTAATTTAAAGTTCCTCCAGCTTGAGAGAGGCTGGGCAGAATACATTTTAGATGAACACATTTTATAGAATATATTTTAGCAGATTTCCCTTAAGGGAAATATCAGCTATTGAGGTCGTACTCATGACGCGATTTTCGAAAAAATTCTTCGAATGTCTATCGATCCTACCCAGGAGATGACGAAAATGAGGTCCGTTCAAAATTATATATATATATATATATATATATATATATATATATATATACATATATATATATATATTTGTCTGTTAACGCTCTAGCGGTCGCAATGTTTGTTTGATCGTTACCAAACTCGATATATAAACGTTTTATGCGGATGACTGAATTTTCCGCCAAAAGCTAGTTAGTCCATTTGCCGTAACTTTTCGGCTCTCGTATGGAAATTTCTCTATTGTATACCTTCAATGGGAATCTGCTTAGTTTACGGAACCCCTGCGTGACGGACTGTTATTTATTCCGTTTAATTTTTCTACCATAACTTAGTTTTTGTCTTTTAGTTGATTTCCAATGTTTGTATTGCGTTCAGCGTATATTTTTCAATTCTGTTTTTTATGTTATTGTTTATTCCCGTTTAGATGAATTTTGTTTTTATTTAGTGACCACTTATTGAGCTGCATCAAAAAAGCTGCGTAGCCCCAAATAAATATAAATATACATACATACATATTTGTGTTTGTGTCTTAATCAATAGGGCATTTTACGGTCTGTTTATCAGTGATTTGGATAAGTTAGTTGGTGAGCAGTAAGAGCTTCATCGGATAGAATTGAGAGCGGCTCAAACGACTCTATAGTTACTTCTAACATGCGATGGTCTGGCATCACAAAACCCCATCAGATGTAACCCATAAGCCTCCCAAAGGAAAACCACTGATAGCCCTTGAAGAGTGACCTCCATTTCCTGATGATGTGACCATGGCCGAAGACGCACTAATTAAAGCGGTGATAATCCCATATGAGGCCGACGTCACGGCATACGTGTTGGAGAGCATGGGACCTGGATAGCGTACACTCCAGACGGGAGTAAAACTTTTTGTTCCTTTGTGCTTTGTTTTGGGGGGACGGACAATAGTGCTTTTTTTAACGCATCATCTCTACACGAATAGTTATACAACTTATTACCCATCGACCCAAATCGGAAATGGGTGGTTGTTCATAATCATTTTAGCAGATTACCCTTAAGGGAAGTCGTACTCATGACACGGTTTTCGAAAAAGTTCTTCAAATTTCCATCGATCCTACCCAAGAGATGACGAAATGAGGTCAGCTCAAAATTATATATACATTTGTCTGTTAACGTTCTAGCAGTCGCAATTTTTGTTTGATCGTTACCAAACTTGATATTTATTCGTTTTATATAAAAAGAAAGATCTAGTTCGTTAATGGCTGAAATCGGACCAGTGGGAGGGGGGATTTTCGAAAATATCTCCGTTATTACACGTCGTATCGAAAAAGTGTATAGAACCCTTCTCATTTTAAATTAAATTTACTATAAATATTGTTATATACATGTTTTCACTATCTTGAATATTAGCCAAGACATTTGCATTTTCCCGTTTTCAGCATTGAGCAAACCCCCACTTCTAGTCATGTTACATAAACCATACTATGTTATATAATAAACCACATCATTCAAAGCTTAAATACCAAATATTGATTTCAAGAGACCTTATTATACGCGATACATGCAAATACGTTCTGGTGACGCTCCTCCCCGACTGAAAGATTTCTTATTACCGTTTGTATTTAATCACTTAATATTTACGATGGAGCTGTGTCACCAATATGCAGATTTATCTATTGTTAAACTTCCCGAGGGAAATCTTAAACAGCCCCTGCGTGACGGACTTTTATTCATTATCATACTCGCCGTGAAATACTTTGAATTATGGGTAAGATCATAAAATGCCACCCGGAGGGATATAGGGAGTGTTTGTGATATAGGCGAAGATGGACTAATTATGAATCCCAGAATTGCCTCTGAGTACAGGATCAAGCTAGGCAGAATACTTCTGATTGTGTATACATAAGTACTTATATGACACCCCTAGGTACTCATTATTCGGTAGGGAACCCACACACTCCAAAGTATTGCTCGGGCGGGAGTTTTTATTATCTAGTACTATTATATCACGATACATGAGGTTTTTTTTTTAATTTCTAAGCTAGATTTACTAGTTACATTATTTGCATTGTGCTTAAGCCCATTTCGTTTTAGGAAAATCAGCTGTTTTGGGCTAGATTTTCAACAAACTTCCCCGAATTTCCACCGATCCTACCTAGGAAATGACGGGATAAAACTAATTATTAAGTTCGTTAACACCTGAAATCGGATCTCTTGGGAGGAGGGTTTAGAAGGTGATAATTGGAAATCAAAATATCTCCGTTATTATGAGCCAGATTGAAAAGTCAACATTCTTGTTCGTGGTTAGAATTTTCTATAATGTTGTCTTACTCGCTTCTTATTTATCTTTGTATTAACAGAGTTTTTAGTATTTTTTAATTTTCAGCCTTCCACTTTTAGACATTGTACTTTAACAAACGAATATATCGTGAAACGTCTTATTCCATGTTTAAATACCAAATCTCGTTTTCAACAAATCTTCACATAAACACGAAATACGTTGTGTGATGATGTCATCATATAAAATTTATTTTAAATCGAAAATGTTTATTTGACTTATACCATATTCGACATTTAAACATTTTAATATCATTAAAGATCAAATTCGATAATTACTGTTATCAATCAGGTATAGGGGGATTTCGAAAATTCCAAGTATCTCTGTAATTATGATTCGAATAGAATAATGTTATCGAATCAATCTTATTAAACTATTGATATTCTAAAAAAGTTGTTATATACATTTTATATATACACAAATAATGAGCGATTTATTTGTAAATTCTGTTTTCAGCCTTCAATAAACCCCCACTTATACTCGCCGGATTTTAGCAAATTTGTTACTTAGAAATATGGAATATATATGGTCAGATGAGATCACCCTGTGGAATGATATTTTTAGAGTTATTAAAATTAAATTAACACATAAATAGTGAATAGTGACATCATCTGTAAACAGAGAGGTATATTTGAAAAAGCTGAATAAACAATGGGATATCTCTCTGTCCAAAGTTCAGAAATTCGAGTATTCTTATTTTCTCATTTTTCACAGTCTGCCACTTCTTGAAATGTCCGTCAATCAGCAGAGATGCGCAAACTAAGTAGATTTTCCACCTGTTGCGATGAGGCTCTGATAATGCAATCCTTCGCTACATTCTCTATTTTCAATTTTTTCTGTAATAAGAATCCTATGCAAACAATAAATGCCATTTGTACTAGATTTGAGATGTTAATTGACGCAGTTGCTCTAAGAGAGGGTTAACTGTATGAATAAAACTAACAAAAGACAAATAAACGTTAATATTCAAAAATCAATAAAACAAAATATATAACAATAATTCTAGAATATTACATTTCAAGAAGATTGGTTATATCATATTTTGGGAAGTGTGGCTATTCACTTACACATGCCAGAATACCAACTTGTAATATTTTTCTATTCGACTTATAATATTGAAAACATTTCAATTTCTTTTATATGTCCATAGCCTTCACTAGTAATCTTAATCTTGAGTAAGAGTAGAGGTTTACTGATGTGGGAATGAAAAAAATACATTTTCTTGGTATATTTTTGAGTTAAAGGAAATTTTTATAGGAAAAAAAATTGATTCGTATCGGAAATAAAAATTGGTTATATAGCATTTCTCGATCCGACTTCTAATAAAGGATATATCCCATTTTTTTGCAAAATCAGTAGTGTGTTATAGACCAGCACGTGTGATGTCTGCTTAGTTTACGCAGACTCTGTCAGAAGGACATTTTTTTCCTGTGAACATCTACTCTAAACCTTATTTGATATTCAGCTTGTTATTCTAAAGTAATAAAGCTCATTCATCAAAAGCAGAATTCCTCAAGTTGATCTAATCTGCACTAGGCGTAAGCATTATCTTTTATCCAATTAAGTAAAAGAATGAGGGTTTTCCTTTTTACACTTGATTCTTCTCCCCACGATATGTCTTATTCATGACCAGGAGATTGAATCCCTGGAGGAGTCGGTATTTTAATGAGAATGGGCAATTAAGGTAGATTAGGAAGGAAAAAGGGCTCGCACCCAGGGAGATTCGGACGCACCGTTAGAGGGAGCATGATTCGACTTTTCGTTCACAGGTTTCCGCTACCTCATGAGAAACCCAGCCAGTCAGCCAATGCTCGTTCCTGAGTATAATTTTTATCTCATTACGCATAAATGACTTTTATCGCTGCTTGTGAAACAGATTATGTCACTTTTTTCCAAGATATCCATCCACCTTAAAACGGAATACAGAAGAAAGACAGTCTAAACGGGTCATCTGATAGTATTAGACATAACAGGCAGATCCTTGCATGTCAAGTAGATTCTGGCATCATTCACACGGTCTTCCATTTATGAACTAACAGCCATTTTAAGGATCCAGTCCTGAGGAAAGGCTATTAAACTAATATAATATGTTTCCAGAAATTATATTCATTAAGGCTTGGTCAGGTGAGAACTACTACCGCACCAAGTCTGAGTTTTAATAAGCCATTATGCTTCAGAAGAATATGTTAATCAAAATCTAGCAATTATTTTTGTATATATTAAAATCGGATGCAAACTGTTTTCTTAGAAAGTAAACAAGATATATAAATAGTCTAAATCACTGAAAGAAAAGCTTACGGCTTTACTTCCGTAGTTACTATATTTCTAAAGGTCACCAACAACAGAATACTGTTTGTTAGTAGGGCATTCAAATATTGATGGTGTACTCAATACATAAATTATATCGTCGTTCGTAGTAAATAACGAAAATGTAGTCCATTCAAATTATGTACATATGTGTTTATACATTAAATGGGAAAAGAGGTAGTGACTTACATAAAGAAGAGCTTCAAGGTTGTATTCATCTAGTGCTACGTCTGCTCCGAGGACTGGACTTAACCGACTACTAGAGAAGCAATGGATATCGAGAGAAAATAACTCGAGAGTGGTGAGGAATTGAGATGAAAATATGTGCTGCAGGAAGTGGCGCATATTTGTAATAGGGGATTGTTACATTCTAACCAAAATTCACATACATGGAAACCTTGGAGACCCATAGTGCCCTGAAAATCTTTTCCAGCAGTTGAATATCAAACTATATTAAGTCTTTCACAGACCAACTCCCCACCACCCTAATTACCGTTACCATAATACTATTTCCTCCAACATACATCAATTGACAAGCAAGGTTCAGTAGAAGAGGCAGTCTGCCCCCTACTACCACAATATGCCTGCTTTATGTTATTATTAGGATTATCTTATCAGAGCGCGCTAGTGTCGGAATACTTATGGACCAACGGGAATCTAAAGAGTATGTACTTCTGACAGCTCATCGGGATTACGAACGATTATAGCTCTCTTAGATCCCGTCTACTGGCAGGCTGCTGGTCCACTTAACCCCTCCCCCGTATATAATTGGCCTCGTCAGTCTACTGGTAAAACTCATTTCAGATCCTCCATGGATACCGAAGGTTGTACGTCTAGTTGATCACTGACGACGTAGAAGCTCTTGTCACGAATCCCTCGAATCTCGCTCGGGCGGCTAAGGATCTTAAGGATCAATAATGCCACATAAAAAAAATTATCATAAAAATTTTTGTCTGACTTAAGGAAAAATAAATCAGGTGTGACTACAACATCCATCCCTTATCTACCTCTCATTCTATTTCCATGATTTCCACCACTTCTTAAACACACTTCGAAATGTGCTCTCTCCCAAGTAACCAACACGCAAGGCAACTGTTGATGTTTATCTCAACACTCCACACCACACAAAGCCCATCGATTCTTTGTTTGGACTTTCTTTCTGATTATTCTACGCAGATCCGTAGATTTCACGTAGTTTTTTTTTCTTTCTAAATAATGTTTTCATATTTGGATACTACCACTACCGACGAATTCAATGTACATGCATCCACAAGTATGCCAGTTGCCAGCCTCTTCACAAACAAATCTTTTTAAATGGATCTTTCAGAAAGAAAGAAAAATTTTATTTGGACCAATACATAAGTATTATACACAAATGGATGTTACATAAGATTTCTTACAAAATTGAGAGATTTTCGTACAACTTCGGGCGTAGTCGTCCTTCAGTTATTGCACCTAAATTATGATGAGTTGTTCCACTTGACATTGGGAGTCTGCCATGATACTTCCTTACAAGTTGTTGAAGATGTACTGAAATAGGAGCAACCTCCGATTCCCTGTGGATTTGGCTGTTCCTAACAAACGAGGGAGCATTCGACGCTATTCGAAGTACTTTGCTCTGGAAGGACTGTAGTTTCTATTTGTAATGGAGCTTACAAAATGACTTCGTTTCAGACTCAGCCATTGACCAACGCCACTTCCTATGGCGCAATAGCCACACTTCTCATGAAATATTCCATTTTTTTTTCTCTTTTAAGTGAATTGAACTCGTAAGACCAGTGCCACTTTTAAAATATAAACGTAGTTACGTATTGAAGTGGGCTATTGGTTATTATAGCATTAGTGGAAGGTTATTAAATATTTGAGGACAATCTTATTAAGCCGACTTATTTACGACTGAGAATATAGAGAATTAAAAGCATCTTAGAGAGTACTATCTAAGATAACTATGATTTTTAACAATTTATAATTATTTATTTCTGGGCATGCTGTATAACATCTAGGAAGCCAGTTCGGTCCCACTACAGGACTTCTTCCTTTAGTGTTGAAGGTTCCAAGCTAAAGCTAAAGCTATATTTTAATATTCATGAAAGCAAGTCTGTGAGAGGATTTGTACTCAGTCATCTCAAAAAATATGATCAAAGATTCCAAATCATACAGAATTTAGAAATATACCTTGAAACCCTCAAGTGAATTCCTCCCTCCCTTTACATTCATCAGGAAAATATCCACTATTTCGTTCCTTGATATTTACATTAGTTCCACACTTGAATTTATCAAAACCAAAGAGTTACAATTTACTATTAACCTAGCAGCCGTCCAAAGCAATTTAAACACTCCATTGTCGGACCACTTTCCGTTTATGCCTGTCTTTTATCCCCAAAGAAACCCTTAGTAATTTCAGACTCCTGACAATTCCGTCTCTTCCCGTAATCAAGTACTCAAAGAACTTCCTAAAGTGTTATGCATATCTATACCTGTCCATCTCTTGCTTTACCTTTTCTAACTTATCACTTCATAACTAAGCCCCCACGTTCCGAAGTTCAGATGTTGAGGCCCTTGCTAAAGTTTTGCATGGAAGCGAGCAGATAAACCTTGATCAGCTGCGTGAATAAAGAGGGATGTAGGGATCTTTGGTGGAGAATGCCTCAAGCTGACCAGATGATCTGTCTGTCAAGCCTATGCCCCCCTCAAAAAAAAAGTTTCGAACATTTGACTATTTTTATGTTATGTTAAGTATCATTTATAATTTAAACAAATATAACCAATTCATTAGCACACATTGAGTTAGCTCCCATGTTGATATCCGCCTTTCATATAACCTACTGACTAAAGCGTTGTTTTGCACTATTTCTTACGCATATTATGAAATAAAGTAAACTTGAAAAAAATTTTTAAAAAGTAATACCTAAAATCTATGGTCAGAATGATGGGGCATACCGGAAACAGGGCATAAGGGTCGATTGGAAGCAAAAATGGACAAATGGTAATAATAACGCACGATGAAAGGTGTAGCGAATCAAAGCTATTTCTGGTAAGGGTGGGATGTCCCAGTGACCGGGCGAGACAGCATGATGTGACTCAGGTCAACGTGATCTTGAGAATTTTTCGCTTGTATTCCCGTGCAGTGTCACCTGTGCAATATGGAACGCGTGAAAACTCAATCCAACAGTATGACTTCCTTGACCCTCCTGCAAAAAACGTATCAAGCACTTTAGTCTGTGTTTGTTAACATATTTTCTGTTCAACATTTTCAGTAAATTTTTAGGTCTCTTTAAACGCTCTTTTCGCCAATTTTAACGCGTAAACTGCAATGGTCCGGCAGTTTAAATTGAAACACGGGGATGTAGATGATTCTTTGGGCAAAATTGTATTCGAATTCAATTCTTTTTCATGTCCTTGATCCTCTGAGATGAACATTTCATTTTCATTGGTAAAATAATGGCTAACACAATGGTACTGCATGGCCGAAGAAGAATTACCACGTTTAGGAATGACTCAAAAATAACGCTATTGCGGGTCATCCCAGCATTTATTTTATTACAATATTCCGCATTTACTATTGACATTAGCGGTAGATGGATATATATTTCTTGGAATAAACAAGTTTCAGTTCAAAATGCAAAAAGCTTTTTAATATCTTCTTCATCGTCTCTAAGGAGTTCTCGTAAGTTCGGTTTAAGGTTCAAAGCTCTTCAGAGAAGATCTTTTTTTTACAATTAAGGAGAAGATGTGAGAAAGTAAGATGGACATTACAACAATCGCAGGTTGGTGGGAATATGCTTTCCAATAAATAACTATGTGTTAATTTTGTTTTTCCAATTCAGACATGGGCAGGAACAACCTCGGGTTTCCGGGTTTTTCTACTTGTAGTATTCCAACGCTTTGTAATTTCTTTGATTTGTCGCAGTTTATTGTTATGTTTTTTTTGTCCAGTCTGACTTCCACCTTTGAAATAAGAGCTTTTGAAACTCTCGTTTCCAATCATCTAGGGAGGTGAAGGTTACTGTAGTTCCATCATCTCAAGCACTACAAGCTTCCAAATCCGCCATTTCATTACCCTCCAAACTAAAATATGAGGGAACGCAAACAAGTGATATGTTTTTTTTTTTGAGCTTTGTGTTTGACCTTTTACTAGGTCTGTAAGGTAACATCGTGACTTTGGGTTGGTAAGACTTAGGAGTGAGCTGTATCAGTCCGTAGCGATTACGAATGATTCTTGTTGCATTTGTTCTATATCGTTTATAGCTTATAGTCATCAACTCAGCAGTAAATAAGTGAATTTACAGAGCTTATACTGAACTTCATTGATAACTTGGAAATCTCTACTTCTCCCACTCAAAAAGCAGCACTTTGTAAAAACCCTGATGATGCGTCATGTGGACACGAAACTAGTCAAGGTATAAAATTAATTTTAATAATCTTTTATTTATTTTTTTTAACCTTCTGCCATTGATTGTTTGTTGACTAAAATAAAATTGTGTATCATCTATTAGCTTGGGTCGTTTGATATTAGAAGAGGTTTTTAAAAAATAATGTTCTGACGACAACCTCAATGCTTTCACATGATTCTTCTGAGGGAGTTAGTAGATATAATTAATACTACAAAATGGATCAACAGTAAAATTATGAGAAAGTACCTAAAATATGCAATAGGATAACTTATTTTTAAATAGGATAACTTAAATTTTACATTTATATTCTTATACCCGGGTTATTTTGCTCTAATGTAGAATTAATTCTCTAAAAGGCGGGTAAGGTGTAGTCAACTTAGTGAAGAATGAGGTTATGTTCGGCTTAACCTTTCCATGAACGTTTCCACTCTTAGTAATTTAAAAACCAAATTATAGTACATCACTTGTACCAATTAGTATAATAAGAGAAAGAATTACATAAAAGCGTCTCATATGGAGAGAAATGGACATATTCTGAGAAAATGAACCAAAGAGACTCCAGCAAGTTAGTATGCAATGTACGGCAGACTTGTAGATGTTGGCCTTATTGCAGTATGGTAAAACTAGCGTCAGGAGATCGTCATACGAATTTATGAAATCCTGTGCAATACGAATGCGTAAACTAAGCAGATTTCCCAATTGCTGGTACAAACACTATTGATCTCATCCAACCACATACCCCCTATTTCTATGTAAAAAACCGATGAGTAGAAGGGGGGGGGTGGTACTAAAGGCTGAAAAGAAGAAAGTTTGAATACCTTTAATACTTTAGTTATGGAAAAAGTGCGTCACGCAGGGGCTGCGTAAAATAAGCAGATCACCCTCACGCTGGTATAACAAACTTGTGATCTCATCTCACCATATATTCTTTATTTATTAGTGAAAAGCTGATGAGAAGGGGAGGGGGTTACTGGCGGTAGAAAACAAGAAAGTACAAATAACTCGCTTAATACTTGAGTTACGAGAAAGCAACAATTGTAGAGCATTAATAGTTTAACAAGATCGGTTCTATAAAATATTACGATGCAGCTCATAATAACTGAGATTTTTTGAGTTTTCGAATTCCCCCCTCTAAACCCCCACCATTCTGCTCATACGTGAACATTACTACACGAATTCGTTACATGAGTGCGCTAGTGTCGCGGATCTTGTGAATTAGCCTAGGACTAGCGAGTAAATACGTCTGACAGCCTCTTGAAATGACTAACCATTCTGACTCCCTTATGCGGAAAAATGCAAACCTGGAGCCACGATATCTGACGTCAGACGTAAAATTAATACTCTCAGATGTAACTACCGAAAAGAGTTAAAAAAAGTCCGTCACGCAGGGGCTGCGTAAACTAAGCAAATTTCCCACGTGAAGTTTTACAATAGAGAAATCTGCCTAATAACAACTGTAGTAGTAAGAAACCTGTAAACCTAAAACATTATTTAGGGCGTAATAACCCAGTAGTTTCTAGCCCCAAAAACAGTTAACTAAACCTATTCACGAGGGACGAATAGTTATAGAAACGGCCGCCAGAGCTCTCGGCGGAAAGTCCGAACAGCCTACTGGTGACGACACGCAGAATACAAATGCAAATATCTCGGTTAATATTCAAGATACAGTATAAATGTATAGAACAATATTTATAGTAAATTTAATTTGCAATAAGATTTATTCTATATAATTTTTCGATCCGACGCATAATAACGGAGATATTTTGAATTTTCAAAAATCCCCCCTCTAAACCCCCCCCCCTCCCACTGGTCCGAGTTCAGCCATCAAACGATTAAATCCCGAGTTTGGTAAAGATCAAACAAAAATTGCGACCGCTAGAGCGTTAACAGACAAATATATATATATATATATATATATATATATATATATATACATAAATATATATATATATATATATATAAATATATATATATAAATATATATATATATATATATATATAAAATTTTGAACGGACCTCATTTTCATCATCTCCTGGGTAGGATCGATGGACATTTGAAGAAATTTTTCGAAACTCGCATCATGAGCACGACCCCCTTAAGGGAAATCTGCTGAAAATAGAGGACTCCACAAGATCAGGGGCTGGAGCCGACGATGTGTATTCACCGTCCTCGTGGGTTTTCCACGCATTGCAATTTATTAACAATTTTGAGCAACCTGTTGACCTTGGGAACTCAAAAGTAAGTAAAATGCTTTTAAATTATATTGTTTTATTTTTCAGTGTCTCTAATTTCATTCAATAACAAAATATGAGAATACTGTTCACGTTTTTTTAACCACTCCTTCATCCAACGTTTACGTTTTACTCGCCGTTTTGTAGCGAAAGCCAAAATTATAGCAATACAAGCGGTTTTGTGTGGATCCATTTTATTTTATACGTCTTGCTTTGACAGAGACCACCACTGTACTGAAGGAAAGTAATGACAATAAAAATGATTGTGTAAGGTTTTTACAGTAATGATAATCTGGAATGAAGTGCATTCGCAAAAAATGTCATTACTGGTAATGTCATTATTAATGACCGTGTAAGGGCCGCTTTAGATTCCGTCCACAGGCAGGCTGATGATGGGTGAACTCACTACTGACCTCTAGAATTTAAAGATGCCCGCCAGCCAATTGGAGACAACTCATTTCTGGTTCTCCTTGGTTAACAGGGGTTGTTCAGCGAGTTGAAAACTCTGATATCCAAGAACTGGAGAACAGCTACAGAGGTGCATATTGCCTTATAAAAAAAAATATGTGAAGCCTGGCATTCGTTAATCATCTCTCCCAAAGCTTTCGCTTTATTTCTGGCTTAGAATGGGATCTATGCTTTAGTTGTGCTCTCTAGACTTTCGCTGGCATGCTGGATATTTAGGTGGATTTCAGTATCAATAAGCCAACCGAAATAAATACATATATACATCGACTAATCATAGAAAAAAAAAATGGTTTGCATCTCTATACCAAAATTCAGGAAACATTATACTATATTTTTTTTATTAATGTCCACTTTTTGCTACTACGGCTAATTGGGGATATCTACGGGTCACCACCCTTTTCTAACCAGGGTGGAACAAAGGATTTTATTTAATGAGTTCAGTCATTAAATAAATTCCTATTACCCAGGCGGGAATCGTATTCGCCACTCCTCTTTTACCATGTGAGATTAAGGCCAACAAGGAGGGGGAGGGGTACGAGGGGAGGAATTAGGAAAATTCGAAATATCTTTGTTATTATACTTCGGATCGAAACATTGTATAGAAAAATCTTATTGCAAATAATATTTACTATAAATATTGTTATATACATTTATTCACTATCTTTAGTATTAATGGAGGTATTTGCATTTTTTAGTTTTCAGCCTTCAGTAAACCCTCACTCCGACTCATGTCATATATGTAAGTAATAAGCTGTTATATCATAAATCACTTTATTGCAACATACATACCAAATATTGTTTTCATTAAACGCTTTCTGTGTGATAATTATTGGGATGACGTCATCAATTAAGATTTTGTGGTCGTAAATCTAAAATATTGATCTCTTCTATAACCATACACGATATTTAACGATTTCATTACTCACTAAAAATCTCATTAGTTAATGGCTGAAGTAGGGGTGGAGTAGGGGCTGGGTTGTAGAAGTGGTGGGGGGGATTTTGAAAATTAAAAAATTTACGTTATTAAGAGTTGTATCGGAAAATGTTATATAACGTTTTTATTTTTATTATGCTATTGGTGATCTACAATTGTTACTGTATACATTTTTCGTAACTCAAGTACTCCTCTTATTTTGGACCCAATATTTTTATATATTCTTCATATTTTCTTGGCAAGGGTCACCAATAAAAAACATTTTTTTTGCGTAAACTTTATTGATACTGCCCTACATGTTTCGTGGTCTATATACGACCTCTTCAGGGGCTCTCCCTTTTCAAAAAATAATAACATTAATTTTAAAAAACATTAATTTAAGCAAAACCTATGATAATTATTTACTAGATAGAGTATTAATAAGTGCCTACTTACGTTACTTACATTTCTGGAGTACTCGTTTCCCTCTTGTGTGGCTACTGTCCTCACTCGGGGGGGGGGGGGGGCGGTATAAACCATTACGAGAAAAAAGTGTTTTTTCTTGGTGACCCTTGCCAAGAAAATATGAAGAATATAACTCAAGTTGCTTACCCCCCCCCCCCAAACCCTTTTATTCCTTGGTTTTTTAGATAGAAATAGAGAATGAGATTACAAGTGTGTTATACCAAGAAGTGGGAAATCTTCTTAGTTTACCCAGCCCCTGCGTGACGGACTTTTATAGTATAATCTGTGACAGATAGACTCTGAGAGCAGGAAGAGTCGGCGTGATGATTCAAAGCAGCCACGGCGGGTAAGGAACCTATTAAGGGCAGAGCAACGGTATGATGAAGCAAAACCATTGGTATGGGTGTCTTCCCTAATGAAAGCCCCGCTAAGCTATAAAACGGGAAATATGCTAAAGCCAAACCACAGGTCTAGGCGGCGCCTTGCATTCCTAACGTTTTCTGTATCAAGCAGCAACCTCTCAAATCCTTACATCATTGATTTCTTTATTTGGGTTTTTAGCACCAAAACAAACACAAACGCAGGAATTATGAGCAATGAAATAGTCGATAACCACGCCAAAAGTGCCTTGTGGAGGGGCGATGCGAGAAGTAATGAAGTCAAAGCCAGATTAACTAAATCAAATATATTAACAACAGTAAAATAAAATATGATAAAGTTATAAACATTAATTAATTAAGGTCCATCCACGGCCGCACTTCAGACTCCCGTTTTCACAGTCAATAATTACGCACTGTAACCTAAAACGTGGTTCACTATTCGAATGCCGATAGAAGACTCACTAAGTCTAACCTCACTAAGTTATAGGGACTTCTCTATAGCAACGTATAGCAGCGAGATACTCGCGAACATATGGAAATTATGACTAGCTATCAAGGTTATTCATTCGCGTGTACCTCGCCGCTATAGCCTCTTAACGTAGCGAAGAGGTAATTTACAATAAAATTACTCCTCTGTGTTAAAAACTTTACTGAGAGAAAAAAGTAATAATTTGTGGCAACAGAGATGGAATCAAACACATAAAGGATTACATCAAAAATTATATAACCCTGTTTTAAAAACCAATATCTCACTATTCCAACAAGCTTTTATCTAACACAAATGCTAACTGGACACGGAAATACAAACTCTTACTTATACAGATTCAAACTTACTGACTCAAATACTTGTAAATGAGACAGTTACACTGAACAGACATTCACCCACCAAATTTATGAATCGCCTGCCAGTCCCGATATTTTATTTTCAAAACACCTAAATTTATTAAAAGCAATTGCCTATGATTCTTAAGCTGAGGGAGGAAAAGATAATATAATATTAATATTAAGTAATTTTTTTTAATTGGTTATTTAATTGTATTCCTGAATTGTTCTATTTAATGTTACCCAATTTTAATTTTCATAATCTTATTTCCATTTTTTAATAAGTATATATATATATATATATATATATATATATATATACTTATTAAAAAATTGTTAAGGTTTTGACAAAACGCACATATAATGCAAATATGCATAGGATTTGCAGAAAAAGAAAATAGAGTTACTATGTAGAGGAAATACCTAATAAAAAAAAAAAAAAAAAAGAAGCACCAAAAAATACTAACAAACAACACAAAAAAAATACTAAAAAACACAATACCAATTGAACTAGTCGAAACTAATGGCGTATGAATTCACATGAACAAATAATTCACAAAACATAAAAATAATAAGGGAGTCTCTAACCCATTGATTGGCAATAAAAAGCATTATAAAAGCGATGCAAGCACATAAAACGAGTTCTTACTTGCCTTATAAATCCGTTCCACTTTAATATTAACCATTATAAAATTAAATAAGCAAGAAGAAAAAAAATACAAAACACATATGTAAATATGCTACGAATAAAACAAAATGTCAATAAATATCTGATAAAAAGAAATACTAAAAGAAAAAACAAACTAATTCATAAAGTATAAAAGTAAAGAAAAATAAATAAATTAAAACACAATAGAAAAAATAAAATAAAACGCAATCCCAGAACTATGCATCTCCTGGCATTCTTAACATTTACTGTGCCTGTCAGCATTGTCGGAATTCTTTAAATCGGACCATTTTCTATAACATATTTAAAGACTGCTTGTCATGCAGATGACGTAAAAATATGATAAAAATAGATTACAACTCCATTTAAAATATAATAAATAGATTAAAAAGACATTAGTAATTAAAACAGACCCATGCATTAAAAATGCATGTGTGAATATTGTTAGAAAAATTAAATTCTGGGGAAAAATTAAGTTAAGATGTTTGAACTGGTGTGGATTACCGTCAGTACGTATTGCAGTCGTGTTGTATTTGTAAGTTACCACGTCAAGTATTTGTCCTGCAGTCAGTAAACAAGTGCTTAATAGTCAGAGGTGCATGATCTTTAGGAAGAAATTTGATGGTTAATAGTATTTATATCAAAAGTGAAATCGTCGATCCACCGACATAGCACAGCTCTTCATTTTGAGTGTATTATATTTAGTTTACATTACTTATTATAGAGGCATTGTCAGGAGATGTACCCTTCTTCCGTTTCCGTGGAGGGAGTCCATGTCCCTCAAGCCCGGGACTAAACTAGTCCAAAGAACACCACAATACCGCAGTAAAGTCTGACGACAACTGGCCTACCACGCGCAAAGTTGATTCCGGGTTCATTGATTCTTCCATCCTAGTTATTTTTTTTTTTTTTATATTAACAGATTTCCCTTGGGGAAATCAGCTTTTGAGGTCGTACTCGTGATGTAATTTTCGCAAAATATCTTCAAATGTCCTTCGATCCTACCTAGGAGATGACGAAAATGAGTTTCGTTCAAAATAATATATATTATCGGTACCAAACTCGAAATATAAACGTTTAATGTAAAAAGAAAGAAAAGATCAAGTTCGTTAACTGCTGAAATTGGACTGGGAGGGGAGGGGTGGTTTAGAGCAGGAATTTCGAAAATTCGAAATACCTTCGTTATTATAACTCGGGTCGAAAAGTTTATAGAAGCAATAGTATTGCTAATTGTATTTCTATAAATGTTGTTATATAAATATTCTCTCTGTCATGAATATTAACCGAGATATTTGGAGTTTTTAGTTTTCAGGCTTCAGTAAACCCCCACTCTTATTCATGTCATATTATCAATAAGCTATTACGTATTAAACTACTTTATTCTAAGCTTAAATACCAAGCGCTGGTCTCCTTGAACTTTTACTTTTTGAGATAAATGCAAATATGTAGCGCACGTGCGCCCCTGCGTGACGGTCTTCTTACTTATTCCATATTATACTGCTTGAAGGGTGGTATGAACTAGAATAATTAGATAAGATGAGCTAATATTGATGGGTCGGAAGCAGCGTGTGAAGGTGTACCACATATGTTCATTGTCTTGGAGTTTTATGACCATGTTTGGTAGGTAAGATATACATGGTTCACATGGTCTTTATAATCCGGAAGATATGGACGTCTATATCTCACACGCCTGAGTAAAAACAGATGTTAAAAATTTCCATTCAACCCTTAAATAGAGCATAACTCATTAAGTTAAGTACAATGTACATTATTGGTTGTCAATGAACTGAACTACTCTCAGTAAAACTAAAAAGTACTATAAGAAGATATATCATTTCGGACAAAAGTAGTTGAAAAGGTCATTAGCCAAATAACATCAAAATCGAAACCGCAAGAACCATCGAGATAACCAAATCATTTAAATATTTTTAGCAGATTTCTCTTAATGGAAAACAGCTATTGAGGCCTTACTAATGACGCGATTTTCGAAATTATTCTCCAAATGTCCACCGATCCTACCAAGGAGATGGAGATGAAATGAGGTCCGTTCAAAACTATATATATATATATGTGTGTGTGTGTGTGTGTGTGTTACTGTGTGTCGTATTGTTTAATCGTTACTAAACTCGATATTTAGTCGTTTTATTTAAAAAGAAACACTAGATGTTACGTTTACGGCTGAAGTCTGACCTTGGTCGACCCTGAAGTCGGACCCTCCCTTGGGGAGGGGGGGGGGTTTAGAGGGGAGGAATTTCGAAATATCTCTGTTACTATATGTCGGATCGAAACATTGTACTGAAACAATCTTATTGGAATTTAAATTTAATATAAATATTGTTCTACACCTATGTTCCGTATAATGAGTATTAACCGAGATATTTGGGTTTTATAACTTTACATTTTTAGTAAACTTCTACTAGTGTAATATTACTAATAAGCTGTTATACCATTACTTCATTACAAGGCTAAATACCAAATATTGTTTTCAACAAAGTTTTATTATACGAGATACAAACAAATACGTTCTGTAGTCCACCTCCTCCTTCTTTTGTTCATGGATTACTAAATTCTGATTGATTGAGATAGAAATTATTCTGATTCAGTTCAAATTATATCGCTAGCTGTAGTAAATAGTTTTCAATAAAATTAATATGTTATATTCAGATATATTTCATTAATTGTTCTTCTTTCTGGTCTAGAATAATCCTATCTATTCAGCGCTGTGAAGTTGGTTGCCCTGTTTGTTTACAGTTTAGACGCTTTCCGATATAGATATTATTAACGTGTTGAATGATTTCTTATTACCGTTTGTATTTAGATTTATCTGTTGTAAACCTTCCCCTGGGAAGTCTGCTTACTTTACGCAGGCACTGCCTGACGATCTGTCTTTTTACTTTTTTTCAGTACATCACAATACAAACATGAAATTTTGTAATCTTGTCAAGAAATGTCTTAAGAAAGAGAAATGCAAATTTGTATACCTTGAAGGCACGTGTCACAAACTGGAACAGAGATGTTAAAAAGGGCCATCAATTGAAACATACAAAGCCCAAAAAGTATTGTTTCGGAAAGAGCTCAGAGCGAGGTATTTCTATGTTTGAAGCCGTTTTTTTTAGTTTGGATTGCTGAAACAATACGTACGAACTAAATGTCGGCCTGCCTCTTTTGTTGTTTAAGAAATAGTTAACCGTTAGCTCGAAAGAAAACGAAAGGCCCCTAAAAGAGACTCCATTGTTTGGTGACAAGCTTCCTTGCCATCTCTGGAACACTTACAGCGCTTCTTTCAACGAAAGCACTCCGCCTCATTAAGTTTAGTCCATTTTTCTTTTCTCGGATCAGAGAAAGGTAAGCTTTTTAAACGTGTAGGAGTCCGAAATTGAAGAAGATTGGTTCCGCTACGGAAAATAGAACATTTTGGAAGTTTTGGCCCATTGAAATACATCAATTATTATATTATAGTAATATTAATTTTTTCAATTAAAGTATAGAATAAATTTTATTTCAACACAACGAAGAAAATATAGTATCTACTTGTAATATTAAATCGCTTTTTAAAGTTATAATTTTCTTCAATGTAATATAAATGTTATTGCCAACTTTTTACCTGAACTACAATATTATTTCATTACAGAATCTTTCGTTATACATTGTCTAATATGCCAAAAGTTTAAATCTGTTGCCATTTAATAAAGTAGAAACTCTTCAGCAAGTAGATACAAGCAAATTTATTCACCTTTTGATAGCACAGGCCAATAAAGAAAAACCTTGTAACTGAAAATAATTAATTTTTATATTTCTTAGGGTGCTGAAAACAAATGTGATGTTTAAAAAGCTGTATCACCCACCATTTTTTTTTTCATAATTTATAAATAAACTTATTAACTTAATCGATTTTTACAGATTTTAACAGCTTTTATATAGTTTAAATAAATTGAAAAAGTAGGTATAATGGATGTAGTCGGCGTTGGAATGACTGCTGTAACACTGCTGATTCTATTTGGCCCAACTGGCCCGTGATAGAGTCTTTAAAAGCTGGTGAGAGGTGCATTTAGCATAAAAAGTCTTGTAGATCCAAAAAACTCCGTCACGCAGGGGCTGCGTAAACTAAGCAGATTTCCCACACGAAGGTTTACAATAGATAAATGTACATACAGGTAACACTACCGTGAATGTTAAGTGAATAAATACAAACGGTAATGAGAAATCATTTAGTCAATTTACAATACAAGTTAATAATCTCTACAACGGAAAGCGGCTGAATTGTAAATAAACAGGTCAGCGAACCTTGTAGCGCTGAATAAATAGATAGACCGTAAAGACAAACAATTAATGGAATAGATCTGAATATCACATATTAATTTTATTGAAAACACTTTACTAAAGCTAGTGCTGTAATTTGTAATGAATCAGAATCAGTTTTATCTCAATCACTCAAATTTTAGGTATCAAGATACAAAATAAAGGGGGGGGGTCAATAGAACGTATTGGCATATATTTCACAAAGTAAAAATTCAATATAAATATTGGGCGTTTAACCTTGGTTCATAATACAGCAGCTTATTGTTAATATGACATGAGTAGAAATGGGGGTTTGCTGAAGGCTCAAAACTGAAATATGCAAATATCTCGGTTAATATTCAAGATAGACAATAAATGTATACAACAATATTTATAGTACATTTAATTTGAAATAAGATTCGTTCTATACGATTCTTGGATGTAGAATTTTGGCGATGTTAGTGAAACGCATGGTGAGCGTTTTCACCAGGACATTAAACCAATGGAAAAATGCTACCAGGGCCCCAACACGAACATGATGGGGGACTACTGTTGGTCACCTCACCGAGAAGTTCAGCAAACGACTCATCACAGAAAAAGCTACGCAAGAAACTTCAAGGAAAAAAAGGGAAAGAAAGTATAAACCAATTCCAGCTGACAAGTGAAAACTGTATTAGCGCATTATATCATTGTTGTAAGAAGCCTACTGAAAATACCATGCTTATGATGTTTATTGTATTGTTTATGATAGGAAATTATTTAGTGACGGAATTCATTAATTAACATCCTAAATCCCACCCTGGCTAGAAAAGGGTGGTAACCTGCAGATAACCCGTCCCAATTAGCCTAAGTTCCAAAAAGTGGACGTTTATATAATATAATAATAATAACAATTAAATTGAACAATTAACATAAATTATACATCATAAGGAAATACAGCCTTTCGTTAATTGTTCAATTTAATTATTATTTCAATTCACGCATACTAAATAAAATAACAAAAATTATGAAACACCTCAAAGACACGAACATTTACAACCAGATTTAACATTTCAAACACTAGACTAGAATAATATCCACTGGAGAATAAATAAATAACCGTACTTTTACCTACCTCTGTAGATTTTTTTAACCTCTTTTTTTTGGGGTTTTTTTTTTTTTTTTTTAAGGTGGCTTTACCTATACTATTTCAATATTATAACAAGAAAATGTGCGAATCTCTTAAATTGCGACACACCTACATAAATAAATAAATAATTATTATTATATATTAACGTCCACTTTTTGGAACTTAGGCTAATTGGAAAGGATTATCTACAGGTTACCACCCTTTTCTAGCCAGAGTGGGATTTAGGATGTTATTTAATGAATTCCGTCACTAAATAATTTCCTTTTCCCAGGAGAGAATCGAATTCGCAACTCTAGGCTGGTCAATTAATGAATACAGGTTTAATTTTATATAATAAATAGCAATTTGCTCTAAAACTATGAGTGATGCAAGAAAACCAATGCCAGATTTGGAGTCAGCACAAACAAATCTAAAAGGATCAGATAGTTAAATAAAAAAAAAGTTTTGAACAAAAAAAGTTTGGCCTATGTAAGTAACCACTTTGCCATTGTATTTAAAGTAAAGAAGAATTTGTCTAAATCATAGGAGCCATTTCATAAGGTAATGATTTGTTTGATTTATTAACATCCACTTTGTGCTAAGGTTAATTGAGACGAGTGTACAGGTTACCACCCTTTTATAGCGAGAGTGGGACAAGGAATTGTATTTAATGGGCTTTTAACAAATTGCATTCATATTGCCCAATCGAACCCACGACTTTAATGTAATATGGTTAAAGTCCTTTATGCTGTTGATGGCACGTTAGGACGGGTTATCTACAGGCCACCACCCTAATCTAAAGTATGCCTATGAAAATACTGAAATTAATGCCCAATTACTAATTATTTCACAGCAGTATTGTTGGAAGTGAAGAATATTGTGTACTTAGAGAGAAAAAAACGTCCGATTCTTCAGAAGTGTTTTATTTCAGCGCTAAGCGCTCTCGAAGACTATTGGCTCCATCTTCAGAGCTACCTTGCAAGCGCTCCTAGGGAATGACAGCAAGTGAATATTTTTTTTCTCTCCAAGTATAGGTGATAATTACTTTATCAATAAATAAAAAATAATTTTTCAAATCCCAACGGAATTATCCGTATTAATCCGCCTTGTTCTCACATTGACTTGTGCACAAAACTAACAGAATTCCCCTTAGAATGATGAAATTTCAAATTTAGGACTTAGGTGTAGAAAAAAAAGGAAAAAAATAAAATTGAAAATTTCTCTTTTCAGAAACATTTGAGTTTCACAAGATTTGCATAGAAAGTTCTTCGGAATGGAACGATCTATAAATTATGTAATGTTCCTTTTTTGTATGCGATGCATTAGAACGGAAATATCTAATGTCAGTTTTAAATGAAGTGCAGCATATCGTTTTGTCATGTGGTGGTGCATACATCATAGTTACTTTATTTCCCTTTTCCGTGGTGTTTCTAGTCTAAAAGAGTAACACACTCTTTTAAATTAGGTATAAATATCTACTTCATGGAATTTCAAAATAAAAGATTGATGGGGTTTTTTAGTCTAAATATTTTAACATATTAATGACAGAATTTTATTTTATATTGACTGAATAATTATATTTATATAGCCTTTTTAGCGGGATTTCTTTAGAAAAAGACTATTAATTTTACTCACCTTAGAAAATTCCTTCAAATAACAGCGGGTCATAGAAAATCAGTGACAAAAACAACATAAGTTTTAGTGGCTAAAGGGGGGGGGTTAGAGGAGGGAGAAATTCCGAAATAAAAAATAAATCCATTGTTGTGAGTCGGATCGAAAAATATATTATCAATCTTTCTGCAAATGTAATTACCTAGAACTATATTTTCTCTAACTTGAATTTTAGGGGAGTTTTTTGTATTTTTTTCTGGAGCCTTCAGCAAACCCCCTCTACTCCATCAATTTTCACTACCAACAACTAAAAATTCATGTCCGATTAAGAATAAATTTCAATTTCTGCATACATAGGCATCTTACTACGGGTGAAATGGAGAATAGAAGTTGGAATGAGTTGACCTTGGTGTCATTCGAGCACATGGAAAGTTTCGTGATAGACTTTTGTTAATATATCATTACTTATTACAGTAAATGATATTAACCAATTAAAAACAGCTCTGTGCTCGATGGAAATTTGCATATCAAAGTAATGAGCAGTCTTAAATGTAGCCTATAAACAACGAGATGACAGGATTAGAAATACCTTCTAAAAGATAATTTATATGAAACGGAAGGCTTGCATGTACCCTTAATTAATGATACTCTAAGACACTTAGCTGTTTGCGAACCATGTTTCTTCCTTGGAATACTAGTTATAAGTTATAGCTCCCATTACTCTACAACCTTCTTCGTTTAGTTGGATAAGATAAACGTTCCATGTAACGTAAGCAGACTACATGAACCATTTCTCCTTCAGTTTCTCCACATGTTTCTACCGCTCTATTCCAGAAATACTGGAACGTCGTCACCGGTATGGTGAATTACTTTCGCTTGTCGTATTGCATCTAGCTGCTCGAGCTTGCAAGTAGAGTATAATGTGGGCCAGCATGGGCGGACACGGCGAAAGTGGCAGCGATCTTGACCCAGAGCTGAGCCGAACGAACGGTACGAGTTCTCCGCCGCCTTTCCATCTCCATATTCTCATTACCCCGGTGGAGCATCAGCCGCACGTACTCTAGGCGTGAGGATATCCATCCCGCCCCACTGTTCTTTTTAATCCAGGGCGATGCGCCTCGAACATGAGGAGTCTTCGCCGAGAAAGAGATATTCAAGTCCTGACAGCCTCTTTGTTAGTCATATGGTTATTATTAGGGTGCCTACCTGTTGGAATTGCTCCGAACCTTAAAAGCGGCGATAACAACGGCTTATAGGACGAGAGTATCTTATTCATTTTTTTTCCTTGCTCTATTACCATCTTCCCAAAAGGCCTCGGCACTTTGACCATGATTATGTTTTCTTTATTTTGCCCTTAAAACGTCAGTAACGGCCTAAATTTTGGCTCCAGGTTTTCTACTCACATTATCAGCAGGTATAATTCTCCGTAACTATCCTCATCCTTCGTCTAGAAAAGTACCGATAACATTATGATCCGGTTGTGGCATAAAGGAATTGATTTCGGTCCTTACGCACAGTTGGTACTTTGGACACCACTGAGTGATAAGTGGAAAGACAAAGAAAATCCCATTGGCCATCATTCAAGTTGTTACTCAATTCCTCTACGGTGGTAAGTTGAGCATCAATGGAACTGATAGAAGTCCCAACCTCAAATTCGTGGCAACATATATAATTAAAATTGAGAGTATACCATCCCCGTAGAACCGCAGCCACCCCCGCAAAATACTCCCTTATCATGGAGGCTTCATTGAGAGGCTTCGCCAGACAGACAATAGAGAACGCAACTCATTGACTCCGGGATTTCATTAATGGAATAAGCCTCATTCATGACCGCAGGTGGTAAAAGGACAAGGAAACCACACTACGCTAGAATGATCACAGACAGGAAGTGAGCCAGTTACGAACTTTCAAGTTCAAGAACGACTCGTGTGCTTAGCAACTATCACGGGACAGTTATCAGCCTTCTATTGTAATTGCTTTTCTATTTTAAGTACTATACTTCATTAATATATTTCTCTTAGCCAACTATGCGAAAAAATTAAGCATCCTAACAGACTTCTAAAATTTAATGGAATGTATTACTTTTCCTAATGTTTTTGGCATATTCTATTCGTTAGCTAAATAGACATAAATATGGAAGACTCTCGTTTTGTGGAACGTACCTCTCCGAATCCGGGAGTCAAGCTGTGATTTACATTCTAAAATTTACTAAAGCTATCGAATTGCTCAAGTTCTCTTTACTCGTATCTAGTCATATTTTATGTTTGTTGCTATGTTCTTCTGCAAAGACGGTTTTGATGATTATTTACCGTTATCATGGACACATGCATGATTTTTATTCCTGTTATTATTAAGTAACTTGGCATTTACAGAACCTACCTCTTCTTCGCAGACACACTTCTCGGATATTAATCCTCCCTTAACTTTAAGGTTCCCTGAATCTGATAGTGTCTATGTCATAACAAATTCATAAAAGTGTCTTATGTGTCAGAATACAACAATGCGTACAAATGGGATTTATATGGGAAGCTGCTACCCCAGACGAAAAAAAAGGAATAATGAACTAATCTAATCTAACTGTTTTTAAGCACAAAAAAAGGTTTAGAATGTTTAATCAGAATGTGTCTTTTTATTCTTGAACTCATGAAGAACAAAAGCCAATCGTGTCCATTTACAACAATAGCTGATTTCCCTTAAGGGAAATCTGCTAAAACATATGTTTTACACCCAACCTTTCTTTTAGTCTTTAAAGACACGACAATTACATGACAATCGTTCATTATAATATTCACTCCCTAACATATCATAATATTCCCTCCTTCGTGAAGATGAGATGCGGCAGGAAAGAGCACTTCTTCATGTCGGGATGAACCTATTACAAATATACTTCCCGCCGCCGGCCACCTCGACGACACAGCTCCTCTCGCCTTCCTTCTGGACTACGATGCCTTCCACCCAGGGATCGCCTCGAACTTGAGAGTGTTTCCTCACCAAGACCTTCTGCCCGACCTGGAGCGGAAACACATTGCTTTGTTCCTCTCTTCCGTTCCTCCCATCTCTCCACCATTCCTCTTGGCACTTGAGACTTAAGAGGTCGGAGTTTGTTCTTTGTAACCCTTTCATTCTTCTACTTATCATTAGCTGTGCTAGATTGAACTTGATGTCCTGGAGAGTTGTATTTCTCCATTCCAACAAAGCACCAAAGAAATCACGTTTTTATTCATTAACTTTCTTACGTAGATTTTTATCGCTGATTCGGCTTTTCCATTAGCCTGACGGTTATAAGGCGAAGACAACCTTACTTGAAAGCACCACAATCTCGCAAAATCACTGAATGTTTTCTGGATAAGGGGCTGTCATTGTCAGATAAAGCAATAACTGGTATGCCGTACCGTGAAAACTGTTCCTTACAAAACTCGATCAACACTTTAGCCCCTCTTGGGTGGACCTCGTTGTCTCGACCTCAATGAAAGAAGAGTAATAATCAAATTATAATATAGTGATTTGGACCATCTTGCAGGATGTCTACGGCATAATAACATAAGTTATGAATTCAGATAGCTGTCAAAAAGGATATCAGACGGTTTATCAGAGGCCGACAGAAGAAGAGGTCGGCTCAGGGAGAGAAGAATCTATGGTCTGTTGAAGGACTCCAGGTAACTTGGATTCAATATTTGTGAATTTTCACTACATGTACTCAGATGTAGTAGTAGTAGTCTACAGTGAAAAAGTGTATTTCAAATAAAAGTTATTCTTAATTTATCTGAAAAATGATTATTTTCTTAAATATACATGTTTTAAGGTACTTTACTTCATTACATAACAAATTTGGAAATACCTAATGAAAATTTAAATTAAATTTCAAAAAAAGTTTCAGTTTAAGCTACAAAAAAAAATAATCCCGCTTCAGAAAATCGTAACAATTCTGTTATTTGAGATATGTGCGTGAACAACGTACTGTAGGAAAGAGGAAACTCTCGCGTTTTACAGGATCCTCTTCAGGTAGCAGCAGCAGCGTGCATCTAATGGGGGGTCTATATTAAACACCTATGAAGAAGTATAATAAGAAAACTTTTTGAATTTTAATTTCATAAAACAAAATTAATTGTATACGTTTATTAGTTTCAAATTGTAATATAATTAATTACAACTCGGTTTTAATTATTCCCAATGCTGATACTAGCAAGAAACTATTGTAATAAAGAAGAGGCCTTATAAATCACAAACATCTATAAGACAACAGAAATTTAAAAAAAAAAAAATATATATATATGCATTTCGCTTTAATTTCATAGGAGCATTGGAAGTTTTTTTATTGTTGAATAAAACATCCCCTCAGTCTTTTTCAAATGTTGCATAGCTTTAAAAGATATGAAAATTAACTGTGGTCAAACATTCACAAGTTAAAATTAACTACTGGAAATATGCTTATATGTTTTCACATATAATATTTGAATTTCTGAGTTACTCCAAATAAAATTTTCACCAACGGTGAAAACTCAATTTTTACGAGACACCAGGGACAATTCTACAAGCTAATGAGAATGACAAATAATGAAAGTGAAACTTCTTGGAGAAATTTAACGGCGGCCTTTGGCCAGGGAATCCGTTTTCCATAAGTGAAACCGCAAGATGCATCCATTGAATGTAAAAGTAGTTGTGTGCGTGGTAGAACATATTGATATTCACCAGTTTTCCTGGTGGAAACTATAAAGAGATATATATTGCAGCCCGGAGCTGTGGGGAACCTCTAAGGTTACCATGTTCTGAATATCACAAGCACTCTCCGGGTCTTGGGTTCTGCGACAGACCAGCTTTCCCTTGAACCCAGCGTATAAGGAATTCTCCAAAGCCGGGCTTCAGTTCGTCTGGTCAGTCGGATTAAACTATTGTGACTATTTCTCGACGATTCAGCAAAATAATCTTAAATCATTCATCAATCACGACCAATTGTCGTCTCAAATATTGATTAAGAGAAACTTTCTGAAACACACTTGACTGGCAGTCCTGACGCGTACTAATATTTAATACGAATTGGTGACATTGCTAAATACAAACTTTGGAACCTAACTTGGCTCTGAAAGTTTGTTTGTTTCTTGGGGTATAGGGCGCAAAAAACTACTAGGTTATCATCGCCCGGTAATTAATTGTGTTTATGTAAATTGTTAATATTTTAATATTCTCATTTATATCGCCATTTAAAATTTAACCATATAAATGAGGGTACAACGAATTTATTTTAAAAATTTGTAATTTTAATTTCATTACATAAATTTGTAAGTTTCATAAAATTAAATAATTTATGTATCTCTTTGGGGTCATCCCCAAGGGCGACTCGGACCAGTATAGTAAGAAGAATATTAATTTTCCAAATATTATTTTTACCATGTCGAATATTTATTTTGAAATGGTGACTTAATTGATACTGAACTGAACAGTAGAAGAACCGGGATCAAGGCCTAGGCTAGTTCAACTATTTTTTCTAGTACATAAGAAAACAAATGGTGTTCCATACATTATATTTATTTATTTATTGCGGAGCGTTCGCTAAGAGGCAATATTGCTCATAAAAAAACAATGAGTACAAACAAAATAAAGTATGAAAACATTAGTAGAAAAAATTTAAACAATAAAATTAGAACAAAACAAACTAGGAACGCAACCAAATGACAAAACGCAACATAATAACAAAACGCAACCAAAGAGACACAAAAAACACGAATCATCAAATAAATTAAAACGAATAAACCAAAACGAAAACGAAACATTAAATTTAACAAAAAAAATATCTTATAAAGGAACTAGATAATCAAAAACTATAAAGACAAATGAAATTACGAAACAAATTATATACATTCACTGGTTAAAATTAAAACTAAAATCAAATAAATAAAAATTAGTATGTACATAAATAAAATTAACAGATTAAATTTTCAAATATCTAAGGCATTCACAATCATATGCTCCCACATTCTCTATCCCACATACAATTACAAACACAGACACATACACACACGCACACGCACGCGCACACGCACACACACACACACACACACACACATCCATTTTAACCAAAAATAAAGTTTAATACAACTTCTTTAAATATGTTTAATTTAATTATGATTTTCTAAATGGCTGCCAACAATTGTTTTTCTTATAAACTTCACTGAAAATATAAATCAAGCTTATTTATAAGGAACAAGTGATTCGTGTACTTAAATTAAAAAAACTTTGTTACCTTGGATATTAGAATTTATCTATATTCCCTTTCCTTAAGAAAGGGGTCAATTTCTTCTAAGCTTTAAATTCGGTCATAAACAACTCAATTTGAATACAATAGTAAGTGGTGAAAGAACTTCACTAACTTTTCCAGTAGGTCTTTAATAGTCCTGAAGCCTAGTAGCAGTTACTTTATCACCGTGAAAGATCACTGTACGCCTCTTGCATACTAACAGTGCTCTGAACGCAGCTAATATCTCCTAGGCCTCAACTATCACTGACAAGCGGGCTGGTAGCCTGGCTTCTTAATTGCTATGCCCTGATAATTCAAACAATTTGAATTAAACAAGTCCTAACACCCTTTAGCCTACGAACAATGCGTCGAAGAGAATCGTCTTAATTAATTTAGAAAAGGACATATTCATTTACAAGAACTGTACGTAGTAACTATTAATATTAGAAATGGGGATATACTGAGAGTGATGGAAGAAAATAAATAAATATGATTAATATTTTGGATACAAAAAAGAAAATTCTAAAACCTCACTATCTACAGTTTGCCGGGACGGGTTATCTACAGGTTGCCCCCCTTTTCTATCCTGGGTGGGAATAAGTATTTTATTTAATGAATGCCGCCACTAAATAAATTCCTTCTTGCCCAGGCGGGATCTAATCTCGCTACTCTAGGTTTACCGTGTGAGGTTAAGGTCAACGTTTTAACTCACATGGCTAACCTGGGCCCCTTTCGTTAAAAAGAAATAAGCTATTCAGGTTGTACTCATGGCACGATTTCCGAAAAAAATCCAATGAAATTGGAAATATTCATCCATCCTCTGCCTAGGAAACGACTAAAATTAGATCCATTCATATATGTATGTATATATGTATAGAAGTGTGTGCATGTTATTTATATTTGTCTGATCTCGCTATTTACAACGTTTCAGGTAAAACTCAAGATCATGTTTGTTAAAAGCCAAAATCATACAAGAGAGTATAGAAGTTTAGAGAAGGGCAAAAACATTCAACCCCATATGTCTTCGTTATTATTAATCGGATCGAAAAATGCTATGCCACCAATCTTGTTGATAATATTAATTACTATGATTTGTGGTGCATTACCATTCCTTTAACTTGAATATTATACGGGAATATATATATTTTTTCTGTTTCTTAGTGTTCCTCACTATGAGAACACTAACTCTTGGAACCCCAATGAGAATTTACTTTGACGTATGTGATATTATTTTTTTTATTTGGAGCTTCGCAACTGTGGAGATGTTGCTGGAGGAAAAAACTGTTTAAAATTAAAAACGAAACAAAATTAATTTAAACTAAAATAAAAACTACATAAAAATCCGAATACACTTAAAATGTTAGGCACAATCCATTACACAGTATTGAGGCAACTTACATAGCAACTGGAGCCTTCAGATCAAGCCCTGTGTCGAAGCAGGAGAACCTCCACTGGGATATAGGAGAAGAATTATCTGCTTAAAATTTCTTTTAAAATGCAAACATTAGACTCACCATGCGTCAAAGTATTTTTAACAACATACTTTTCAACAAATACATGGGAAAACACAGCAAGCATAAACCACTAGTCATACGCACTTCAAAACACTGTTGACTCAAACATATTACAAACTCACATACTCTATAACAGAAACTTGTCACTCCCTCCATGGAGAATAAATAACTTAAGCATTAATTTAACTTTAATGAAATTTAATAAAAGAAATCCTTTATCTTCTAAATTTTACAGAATAGCTTATGTGATATTAAACATTTTATTTCAAGCTCACATTCTTACTACATAAGGTACAAAGCAACAAAAAAATTGATTCACTTAGTTGCAATATGACAGCCTACGTTTAGTCAATTGTGTTTATAAGCAATCTTCTACTTCAATAGAAAATCTTATTGTATGTTTCTTTTAGTAATATTGTATTGGTCAGAAGGAACACTATAAATTATTTTGTATTTTGTAAATTTCTTGTTACTCAATAAAGGAGTATTATAATAAATAAAATTAAAAAAAAAACGTTATTCTTCCTAAAACCTGTAAATCTATTATCATATCTGTCGGTGAAGACCGTCGTCACTCGCTGTTGGTCGAGTACAGTTGGCAAGCGCTTTCGATATAAAGACACCATCTTCAAGCCGTCTAGAGCTGGTATATCTACTTATTTTAAGTACCACTGCGTGACGGATTAACTGGAAGGCTATTTCAAATCGATTAAAAACGAGTTTGGCACCTATCACATTAATATATGTAATATTATTTTAGACCTAACTTTTATCATCAAGCATTATGGGAACTGGAAATTCAAGGAATATTTTAAATAATCACACAATAAGGGCAACCTTAAAAAATGAGGAATCCCTAAGGAATTTCAAATATACTGACAATCACGCCATTAATGTTGGTAAATATGCCGCGACGTATTAATTATATCATTTTGTTGCAATTATATTTTTTTTTAAATAGACTTTTATTCTATTGAACAAAAATCGAAAATTTTATAAATGTCTCCTAGTATTTTTCAGGTAGATTGATAGAGATTGAAGCAGAAAGAATATGTATCAGGCCACTAATAAAGTCACCCGGGCTGCAACTACTCTGCAAACTTTATCCGTCGTCATATTCTGCTCCATCACGTGGAACAGTAAATCTTTAACCTGATCTTGTTCAATTGATCTCATTTTCCACCATTTAAACCTCCCCTTACACTGATAACACGATCTTGATCCTTTCTACAAGTCTCCTTTTCGTCATCTCGTAGGAAGGTTCGATGGGCGCTTTTAAAAACGTTTTCAAAAATCGCGTCATGAGTACAACCTCCATAGTTGAGTTCTCTCAGGTGGACTCGGCTAGAACTGTAATAGCTCTTACTTTTTGCCTATATGCTTATCATTTGTAAGGGAAATGAGGTGAGAGGCATAAACTCAAATGTCAAACATAAAGAAAAAGACTACATGAAAGTTGTTGACCATGGCGTTCTGCGTGAAGAACTCGACTCTAAGAGCGAGCAGGAGGGAAAAAAACTAACCAGAGCCGAAGAAATGGCGAAAGGGAATTAGATATGGCTGACTGGTCTATTTCCAGGGGGATAAACTCTGGATAATCACTGTCATCAGAGGTCTGGGAATAAGGTCCGGAAAGGGACACCGATTCCAGGGTGGCAATGGATGAACTGTGTAGTGTTTCACTGATTCTATTGTGTACTATTATCGTTTTCTTCCACATCTAGTGTAGTACACACACTTGTTGATTTCCCATAGGTGAAACCTTTTTCAAACGTCCATCGATCCCATCTATGAAATGAGGTCGCCTAATTTTCGTCTATGTAAACTCACACACAAACATACATGAAGTATTTACAGGCTACAACTGGTAGTTGGTCTCGTGAACAGCCAAAACTGATTTTTAAGAGATTGAACAAGGGAATAAGAGATCCACAAGGGCATGCAGTGGTTTCCCATTGTCTTCTGCATCTGACCATCTAGTAATAAAGGCGTCATAAGGAAAATTCCATTCGCCCCAGTAAAGGTTTTGTGCAGGGAAAATTCTATTCAAGGCCAGGGTTGTTAGATAACCATCCCTCGGTAGCCTGTAGCCTGCAGAAGCTTTCTAATGATAGGTATTAGCCAGCAAGAGTATGCAGACTACAACTTTAATCTCCACGCCAGTCTTGTCCCAGTGACATGTTCTAAGTGAGAATTTAGACAAGGGGGATATATATACACACACACACACACACACACACACACACACACACACACACAAAAGTGAGTATATTTTTAAAAAAATGGAGTTTTACTTTATTATGGAGTATGTGTGTCTGCCTTACCTCCTGTATTTTTGTTTGATAGTTACCAACGTGGATAATTAATAGTTTCATTTGAAACTAAGTGAGGTTGGCCGTAACCTCCTTGTTTTTCATATGTATTTAGCCTCTAGTAAACATCTACTGCTACTCATCTCATGTTAACAGTTAGCTGATATATCTTGGAACGCCTCTTAAATATGATATGCGAATATGTGGATTCACTGATAAAGATTACATTTGGCTATTGAGGTTGTACTCATGACGGAATTTTCGAAATTTTTCTTCAAATGTCCATCAATCCTACCTCGTAGATGACGAAAATGAGCTCCGTTCCAAACTGTATATATATATATATATATATATATATATATATATATATATATATATACATATATATATATATATATTTGTCTGTTACCGCTCTAGCGGTCGCAATTTTTGTTTGATCGTTACCAAACTCGATATTTGGTCGTTTTATGTAAAAAGAAAGATCAAGTTCATTAGCGGCTGAAATCGAACCTGTGGGAGGGGGGGTTTAGAGGGGAGGATTTTCGAAAAGTCGAAATATCTCCGTTACTATACGTCGGATCGAAAAAGTTTACAGAATCAATCTTATTGCAAATTAAATTTACTATAAATATTGCTAAATACATTTATTCCCTATCTTGAATATTAACCGAGATATTTGCATTTGTATTCTGCGTGTGGTCGGCAAGAGTCGGCTATGTTCGGACTTTCCACCTAGAGCTCTGGCGGCCGTTTCCGTAACTATTCGTCCCTGATGAATAGGTTTAGAGGTTTCTTACTACTTCAGTTGTTATTAGGCAGATTTCTCTATTGTAAAACTTCACGTGGGAAATCTGCTTAGTTTACGCAGCCCCTGCGTGACGGACTTTTCTAGATAATGGCTAGCGATGTACGCATTGTTACTTGTAAGCTGGCTAGAAAAAAAATGACAGCTGTCATTACAGGACGTAAAAAATCGGTACATTTATGCAGAACCTAGGTGAGGTTCATTTTCAGTTTTGAAATTGAAATGAAAGATGTACCATGTTGTATTATTATGCGTTGAGAAATACTGAATTCGATAACAATTTGGCTACATATAAAAACCTGCCTCACGGCTTACATAATCCATGTAGCTTCTGTTGAGCGAGGATGACACACTGAAGCCGTGCAATGCTTCAATTCCTAATTCACACTCAGAAATAAACTTTAATTCCATACATTAAGTACATTAAGTTAAGCGCTGGGCAGGAAATGTAAACGAATATCATATGTAATGATAGAAGAAAGAAAAATAATTGCGCCAATATTTGTGAAGAAAATATAGAACGTCCATTGAAGAACACTGCATGCATTAACTAGATTTATTGATTATCAATTTTTTCCCAACTCTCTTGGTTTACTTCAGCTATTAACAAACCTAATTGACGAACCGAGGTTAAAGGATTTGCGACCAGTAGAGCTTTAACAGACTTGAATGATTATACTAAAACATTTCGACCGTTAGCAAGCAAATGGATATATATCTATATATATATATATATATATATATATGTATATATGTATATATATATATATATATATATATATATATATATATATATATATATATATATGGAGCTCAATTTCTATTATATAGAGAAGATTTGAAGAAATTTTCGAAATCGCGTATTGAATAGAATATCAAGGCTGATTTCCCTCAAGGAAAATCCGCTAAAATGGAGAGAAAGCATTCAAAGCAATCAGTAAATCTCTGATTATCCGTACTAATCTGAAATACGTCCGTAACATGGCCTGAGGATATCTTCAGATTTACGTCATGAAGAATAAAATCAGTCCCTCACGCAAGGAATACCGTAGTTAGCTGAATTTTAGGTGTCTTGAGATATTTTTAAATTTCAAATCATAGCCCTTAAACTACAATTTGTGGCCCTTCAAAGTGCGGAAATAATTAGGATCCATAAAAAGGCCTTGTCCTCTAATGTTTTTAATATTATGCAAAGTGAACTTTCTGAGTCAGCGCTCCATCGTCAGTACCTGCTGTTAGAGCAATGCAACTTGGACCAAAACCGCCGTTCGACTACAGAAAGTGCAGAAATAAAACATATCTGTGTTCACATTGTTGAATGTATAGAAAGAAGAATATATAAAAAAGAGAGTTAAATAAATCTATATTACAGAGTTAAGTATTAACATTCGTAAATCTATATATATATATATATATATATATATATATATATATATATATATATATATAGTCGAAAATCGCGTCATGAGTACAACCTCAATAGCTGATTTCCATTAAGGAAAATCTACTAAAATTTCCTTTCTTAATTTCCGAACATCATTTACTTTTATACCAATACTAGCCAAGGTACCCGAATTCGCTCGGGAAATCATTTGAGACGGAAAGATTTTATTTTGTTTTTGTCAATGCTTCTATGTGTACAAGTGCTCTTCCCGTCTAGGCGCACTTTTCCCCGTAAGGGTCCCTTGGGCGAGTTCTGGAAAAAAAAATTTAGATTTGAAGAATAAATGAAAATAAGGCTCTAATCATGCCCTCTCCACTGTTTGACACACCGTGAATAATTCAAATAATAATGATGGATAACATTTATTATAATTAAATATCATCTATAATGTACGTATTTTGTATATACGATCTAGCTAATATAACCGGCAATGCCCGGGAAATAATAATATTTTATATAATAATACTATTGTATGGAATTTACCATTTGACCAGTCTTCTAATAATTTAAAACATGCCTAATTTAGTTTAGCACTGTGAGTAGTCTACCCAATACATTTCTCTTTCAGGAATCCTGAAATGATTTACATTCTATTTAATATGTTGAACGGAACAAATTGACATATGGCCAATAAAACCTTCCTATTACAGGTTAGCTGTAACCTAGGATGAAGTAATTTCATAGATGAGTAACGGTACCCCTAAGTGAAGAAAAGACGCCACACGTCGGTTAACGGATCGCCAGTTATGACATAGTTTACGGCAGAAAATTAATTATTAAGTTGTATTATTCTAATAAAAGTAATTAAAATTTTTTTTAAAAATTAATAAAACATATTTTAACCTGGTTTGAGGTATCCAGAGCTTCTAACGATAGCACAATTAACTCTTCGCTTATAGTCGTTTTATCTCACATGTATTTCCGTACACTGTCGTATTGGCATCTATTCACAATTAAAGACGTTTGTAGACAAACATATTCTGATATAATTATTTATTCTTGTTGATTAAGTCATCAAATGTCCTTGCAGAGGCCGGAACGCAACCTGCGACTCCAAGTTGTTTGAATATACTCATGAGTACCTATTTAATTTCTAAAGCACTTAGGAGAAAAGTATATTGAAAGTAATGAAATTGTACAATATTTAAGTTCCTTGTCTAATTTTATTTATTAGGTCATGGAGACATTTCATAACTGATATACTTCTAAGCATGTAAATGTATTCTCAACTCTCATAGTAATAACTTCATATAAACAAATCTTGTAATTAAAGGTCTTCATGATATTTTTAGTGGCATGCAATAGCTTATATAGAAAATCGTATGAGTTGTGCACAAAGTACCACTGAAGTCGCATTAGAAAATAGAAATTTGAGAACTTATGTTTTACACCGGTGATTCCATAGGCTAGTGTTTGGAAAACCCAACCCAGTTGAGCTCTGTCGAATGGGTGTGGGTATAAGGGCTTAGCAAATGGTTGCATCTCCCACCGGATTCCTGTAATGCTTTCATTCATACTGGTCGTAGGAATGGTGGGGCTGGTATTCCATTGTTGACCTCAGTTATACCCTTTCTTAGGGCAGCCACCTAATATGTAACTCGTATCACGAAGGCTATCGGAGCTAGAGGCTTATAAAGTGCATGGAGACCAATGTAATGCAAAATAGATTATATAACAAACATTGTAAGTCAATGTAATGCAGAACAGATAATATAATGAATATGATTACATTCATCCAGCCTGATAATCTTCATTAAACCTCTAATACTCCATACGTGACTGGCTGGCTCAGCGGTAGGTCTGGAATGGCACTCCTGTATTAAATGCAAAGATCTATCATTAGTTTTTAAAATAAGTTTGCCCATTAAAGCCAACTGCTCAAAACAAATATCAAATAAAAGAATCAAAAGAAATTACGGCCATATTTAATAAGGCCAAATAGGTTGATGGATTTCACTTTGTAATCATTGATAAGCCAGAAAAGTTGGGACTAATAAATTGTTATAGTATCAATGAGCAATTTCAATTAGGGGAAATAGGCTGAAACGGGTTAACCTTCACTATAAATTTGCAATAGCCAAGAAGGAGACTAATGGAAAAATATACGGGAAACTGTGAGAATACTGAACATTGCCAAAGAAATAAACAGCTAAGAGGAAGGTTGGTATTTCTGGAGTACGAAAAAGAGATATCGCGTTAATTGTTCAGGACTTCAAAAATCTAAGTGTTTCCTGATGATTCCACCACTCACTGTTTATGTACTAATTTAATTCTAATAGCTCTAAAACTATAAAAGTCCCTCAAGCAGTGGCTGTGTACACTATGCAGATTTCTACTAGCACTGGATTAGCCACTAGTAATTTCATCTCACCATATATTATCTATTTCTAAGTAAACAATGTGATTAAATCCATTGAGTAGAAGTGAGATGGGTGAAGACTGAAAACAAAAATCAAAAGTTAGCTCATTATTTGTTTTACGAGAAAATGTATAAAACGACTATTGTAGAATATGAATAGTTTAACATGATTGTTTTTATAACATATTTCTATCCGACTCATAATAACGAAGATATATTGAATTTTCGAAATCCCCATATTCTTGTCCCGATTTCAGCTATTGATGAATATGATATTTAGTGTTGGCAGAAAATGGAGAGAATGGTATAGAACAATAAACATTTTCGAGTCAAGAAATAAAATCTTATTTGATGACGTCACCACACAACATACATCCATGTATCTCATCTAGTATTATTTAGTGATGAAATTCATTAAATATCATCCTATGCCCCACCTGGCTAGAAAAGGGTGGTAACCTGTAGATAAGCCGTCCCAATTAGCCTGAGTTGCAAAAAGTGGACGCTAATAAATAATAATAATAATAATCTAGTAAATATTTATTGAAACAATATTAGGTATTTAACCTTGGAATAAGATTGGCTACAAACCCGACCGCTTTAGACCCGACCCACTGTAAGGGAGATGTTTTGAATTTTTGCTCTCTGCTAAAAACTCGTAGTTTATTTACTACGAAATAGGAGAAAGTTTGTAAGGGTATTGATGGATATTGATATATTGGCAGCGAGAAGAGATCAAAAGGAGGATGAAAAGATAAATCCGGGTCAGAACCTAGTCTTCCGCCCTAGCAAGCTATTTCTTTCGTAATATCCTTTTCATGTGGCCATTTTAATTGACGGGTAGCGTGGAGAAGAAAGAAACTCTCCACCTCCGCTTAGTTACTTTATCGTTTTTCATTTAATTTTAAACACGATTCTCTTAGTTTCTAACAGACATCAAACATCTAGTCAGGTCAATTGCATGCAACCTTTAATTATATGTTCTACAAATACATTTATTATTCCTTTCGACCACGAAGAAATCTATTTTCAGACGTTATGTTTTCAATTAATTATGTTATTAATATGTTATGTTATTAAATTTAATTAAATTGAAAAAAAAAAAGTCCTTCAAACATGGGCTGCGTTAACTGAGCGGATTTCCCACATGCGGCACGTATTTGCATTTATCTCTAAACTTAAAAGTTCAATGAGTACAATATTTGATATTTAGGCTTCAAGTAAAGTGTTTCATAATATAACAGCTTTTTGTTAATATGACATGGGTAGGAGTGGGGGTTTACTGATGGCCGAAAACTGAAACTGATTGGAATATCTCGGTTAATATTCAATTTAGAGAAAAAATGCATATAACAACATTTATAGAACATCACATTTACAATAAAATTATTACTATAAAATTTTTGGATCCGATGCATATCAACAGAGATATTTCTAATTTTCGAAATTCTCCCCCTCTAAACCCTCCCCCCGTCATTTTAGCTGTTAAAGAACTTTACCTGACGGCTAGGTACCCTCTTATTCCTTTTCATCCTCCTGTGGCATACACAATGCCACATTCTTTAAAAAAAACGACTGTTCTGTACATATCATTCCAATGGCACACTCGGGGAATGTCTAACAAATGAAATACGGCCAATTTTCAAATAAGCAGTGTAAAAACACATGCACATACGTTGGAGAAAGAAGAATCAAGACAGGATACAAAGCACACGTACGTTTTTAAACAGGAATTAAAATATAAGCTGGATACGAGAGGTTGAGTGATTCAGTTTCTTAAGCCAAGAAAATACAATAATATTTGAGTTACAACAAATTTATAGTACAGTAAGTGTAGTGCATTACATTTTTAACAAGATTAATTCTGTGACACATTTTGATTTAAGTAATAATAACTGAGATATTTAAAATCAAAATTTTAAAGTATTTTGAAGTTTTTTCGAATATCATGTGTCATAAGTACAACCCCCAATAGTTGATTTTCCATAAGAAAAATCTGCAAAAAAAAAAAATTCCGTCACGCAGGGGCTGTGTAAACTAAGCAGATTTCTCACGAGCTAGCGTAACACAGTAGTAATCTCATCTCACCACATATTCGGACCGAAATCAGAAAGTACGAATTACTCCCTAATATTTGAGCTACAAAAAATTCATAGACCAACAATTGTAGGGCATCAATATTTTAAAAAGATTGAATTGGGATCTCTTTAGAAGAATTAGTGGTAGAGGAAAAAGATAAAAGCCCGTCACGCAGGGGCTGCGTAAACTAAGCAGATTTCCCTTGTGAAGTTTTACAATAGAGAAATCTGCATACTGGTAACACACCACCGTGATTAAATACAACAGGTAATGAGAAATCTTTCAGTTAATTAAAATAAATTCCCAACTGAAACGGCTTCTGATTTGTAAGAATAATTTATATTTGAATAACTCAAATTTTAGTAGTCCAAGAAATAAAGAAGGGTAAGTTAAGATTAGAAACGACAGGTAAGGTCAGAAGAAGCTTCCACCTGAGCCGATCAGTTACGAAAACGGCGGACCTAATCCGAACTATACCCGATCACAGACTTCATAAAAATGCAAATATCTCGGTTAATATTCAAGAATACATGTGACAATATTTATAGTAAATTTAATTTGCAATAAGATTGGTTCTATACAATTTTTCGACCCGATGCTTAATAACGGAGATATTTTGAGTTTTCGAAAATCCCCCCTCTTAACCCCCTCCCTCTAGTCCGATTTCAGCCATTAACGAACTTGATCTGTCTTTTTACATAAAACGGTTAAATATCGAATTTCGTAACGATCAAACAAAAATTGCGACCGCTAGAGCGTTAACAGACACACACACACACACACACACATATATATATATATATATATATATATATATATATATATATATATATATAAAATTTTGAACGGACCTCATTTTCGTCATCTTCTAGGTAGGATCGATGGACATTTGAGGAAATTTTTCGAAAATCACGTCATGAGTACGACCTCAATAGCTGATTTCTCTTAAGGGAAATCTGCTAATAAAAAAAAGAGAGGAAAACGTGAAGTAGGTAGTCAATATAATAGACCAAAGCAGATAATATAAATTATTGATAATGACAGGCGCTATAGTAGGTGAAAAAGATGCCATTAGAAAGAAATATTTTATTAGTAAACGACTTGAACGCTATAAAAGAATCTAAAAGCAAAACTATCAACTCTGGACTAATGAAAATCAAGTAGCAACTTTTTTAAAAAAAAAAAATTATATAGTTAAATTACTAATAACGGTTTTATCGCCGCTTTTACATGGGAAGTGAAAACATGTAAAATAGGAAATCGGACTCGCATAAGCTACTTATGTGTACAGATTTCTGGCTCCCACGAACAACACCACCTGCTGTGAAGAGAATTAATTGCTTAAACTCAACATCACATTGGCGGTAGTAGGGGTTTACCGTAAGCAGAAATCGCAAATCCACTAAAAACTCTGAAATGTTAGACTTTGAGAAAATATTTTCTGATAACAATTGAAGGACTTTGATTTAAGAAGTTGCCTTTCGGAAATCGCTTAGTACAATTTCAACTGTTTATTTCGTAGTTAAACCTTGATGAAAAGTTTCAAATTTTCAATGGCACAATAATTAATGTTTTAACTACATAATGTAGAAATATATTTTATTTTTCAATACGGATTTGCATTTTTGTTATTCGTAAAATCAGTATTTTTATACCTTTTATTCAATGTTTACGTATTTTATTTTTAGCAGATTTCCTTTAAGGGAAATCAGCTATTGAGGTCGTACTCATGACGCAATTTTCGAAATTTTTCTTCAAATGTCAATTGATCCTACCTAGTAGATGACGAAAATGAGATCCGTTCAAAACTGTATATATATATATATATATATATATATATATATATATATATATATATATATATATATTTGTCTGTTACAGGTCTGGTGGATGCAATTTTTGTTTGATCACTACCAAACTCGATATTTAGTCGTTTTATGTAAAAAAAAAGATCAAGTTCGCTAACGGCTGAAATCGGACTGGGGGTTTAGAGGGTGAGAATTTTGATAATTCGAAATATCTTCGTTACTATCCGTCAGATCGAAAAAGTACTTATAATGAATCTTATTGAAAATTAAATGATCTATAAATATTGTTCTATACATAGTTTCTGTATCTTGAATATTAGAGAGATATTGGGATTTTATAGTTTTCAGCCTTCAACAAACCCTCAATTCTACTCGTGTTAAACTAACAATACTCGGTTATGTAATAAACCACATTGTTCAAAGCTTAAATGCCAAATATTCTTTTCCAGAGACCTTTAGTATACGAGATACATGCAAATATGTTCTGGTGGCCCCCCCCCCTTCCTGACTTAAATTCTTAGGCTACTAATATTTGATTGATTGAGATAAATATTATTCTGATTCATTATAAATTAAAGTTCTAGATACAGTTTATAGTTTTCAGTAAAATTAATGTGTTGTATTCTGATATGTTATATTGTATTCTGATATGTTCTATTTATTTACATTTGAGACGCTTTCCGCCGGGAGGGGAAAGATTTCTTATTGCCTCTTGTATTATAGAATTAATATTCACGATGACGTGTTAGCAGCATGTAGGTTTATCTATTATATTTTATATTAACCTTCACGAGAGAAATTTGCTTAGTTTACGCAGCCCCTGCGTGACGGACTTATTTGTTTTTTTAATAGAGGTCATGATAGAAAAATGATTATATATGCACAGATCGGAGTGTAAGATCAATGTGAATGGTTTCTATAAAAACTATACATTATCAAGTAGAAAGTAATGCACCGAAGAAAACATAATATTGCACATATAAATGCAATTCTCCGCGAAAGCGTAAGCACAGTAATTTCTATTTCTTTTTTATCACAAAAGAAAGGCGAAGGATATTCATTTGTAATACGAGATCTCCTTTCTCCATTTAAATCAAGACAGGAAAAATCGACTCATCGGTGCACAAAACGTAAAACTACTGCGAGTCAGTTTTTCTGAGAGAAAAAAATAAATAAAATATTCAGTTAAGTAACACGATGCCAATGGGAAAAAAAATAAATGTATCCTTCGGAAGAAAGAATAAAATATGAGAAACTTTCTCTCTCACTGAAAAGATAACCGTATCTTACCATTAAAATCGTCGCAACAAAATAGGCGGAATGAGATCTTCCTGATTAGCGTACGTTTTAAAAGCCCGCGTTGAATTCTTGGAGAAAGTGGTCAGACCCAGAGCGGATGAGAGTGTGGAGGCACTGCGTTGTAGCAGGTCCGTGACCAAGAGTCGTGTGTGGCGACCTTTCTACCCAGCCTAGCTATCCAATGCTAAATGTCGTCTGGCAACTCCAGGCCTGCTTCCTTTCGTACGCCTTATCTACGACAAGGGAAAGGTGTAGCAAACGACATATATAACCTACTAAAGTCATAAAAATAGCCTGCAATAACTTTGGAACAGCCATCTGGCGGCATACTCACATTTTCACCACAAATATTTCTGGTCGTCAATCAAGTCACAATTTCGGGTCGTACAGATTTTATTTTTACGCGGAGGTTATCAGAAATTATTTGGCAAAATTTATTTATTTTTTTTATAGGACTTTCCCCACATCTAACTATGCTATTAAATTAGGCCAGTTAGGAAGACTCTGCCAGGACCAAACAAATAATTCATAATAAAGCTTCTAAATGAGTTTAAAAAAGCACGCCACGCAGGGCTGCGTAAACTAAGCAGATTTCCCTCGTGAAGGCTAATACAATAGAGAAATGTCACGAGAGCAGTACAGTTAAAGAAACGGCCGAACTAGCTTTTGGCGGGAAACTCATCCGTTATCCACCCAGATTTAATAAAAATTCAAATATCTCGGTTAATATTCAAGATAGAGAATAAATGTATATTACAATATTTATTTTAAATTTAATTTGGAATAAGATTGATCTTATACAATTTTTCGATCCGACGTATAGTAACAGAAATATGTCAACGGAAGTTTTTCTTCAACTCGCGTCATGAGTACGACCTCAATAGCTGATTTCCCTTAAGGGAAATCTGCTAAAATGCATACAACAGATTTGTAAGAAATTAAATTTTCTGCAAGGTTGGATATGCACAATTTTTTCTATTTTATTCACAATAACAAAGATATTTTACAAGCTCCCTCCCACGCCCTCCTCGTTCCGGTACGATGTCGGCCGTTAACGAACTTGATCTTTATTTTGATATGTAACGTTTACATAGTATATCGAGTTGGTAATGATGAAGCAATAATTGCAACTTCAAGAGAGGTAACATACACGTCTGTCTGTATGTATGTGTGTACAAACACACACACACACACACACACACACACACACACACACACACACACACACATACACACACACACAATTTTGAACGGTGCAATTTCGAAGACATTTTTTGAAAGTCGCATCATTAGTACATCCTGAATAGCTGCTAAAAGAGGAAATTCCTTCTAGATTCTTAAGTATTGAGAGTCGAGAGTGCGCTTGGTAATTTGAATTTAATTAGTCGAATCGTCTGTCCCAGCCTGGAGTTGCAACCCATAGATTACACTTCACAATTACCCGCAGTAATATGTAGAAGCACTTAATTAATAACAATAACTTTGATGTATTTAAGTTGGCAAACGTATCAGATGGTCCCAGAGTATAAGTTCTGCTATAGGAGATATTATTTTATTGTAGGAGTAATTAGCTAAAACAACAAAAAAAAGATAGATACAAGTTCATTATTTTTTAAGTCATGAGAACTTAATATACGTCACCCGATTTATATTAATTCTTCTATACATCATTAAATAATTAGTCCTGAAGTTTTAGCAGATTTCCCTGAAGGGAAATCAGCTATTGAGGTTGTACTCATGACGGAATTTTTAGCAGATTTCCCTTAAGGGAAATCAGCTATTGAGGTTGTACTCATGATGCGATTTTCGAAATTTTTCTTCAAATGTCCATCGATCCTACCCAGGAGATGACGAAAATGAGGTCCGTTCAAAACTGTATATATATATATATATATATATATATATATATATATATATATATATATATATATATATATATATATATCTATCTATCTATCTATATATTTGTCTGTTACCGCTCTAGCGGTCGCAATTTTTGTATGATCGTTACCAAACTCGATATTTAGTCGTTTTATGTAAAAAGAAAGATCAAGTTCGTTAACGGCTGAAATCGGACCAGTGGGAGGGGGGGTTTAGAGGGAAGGATTTTCGAAAATTCGAAATATCTCCGTTACTATAAGTCGGATCGAAAAATTGTACAGAACCAATCTTATTGCAAATTAAATTTACTATAAATATTGTTATATACATTTATTCCCTATCTTGAATATTAACCGAGATATTTGCATTTTTATGAAATTTGGGCCGATAAGGATTTTTGAATTTCCCGCCAAAACCTAGTTCGGCCCTTTGCCGTAACTGTTCGGCTCTCATATGGAGATTTCTCTATTGTATAACTTCAAGTGGGAAATCTGCTTAGTTTACGCAGCCCCTGCGTGACGGACTTTTACTATACTTCACGAGGGAAATCTGCTTAGTTTACGCAGCCCCTGCGTGACGGACTTTTTTGTTTTTATATTTTTATAAATCATTGTCACTAGAAACAACAAATAGCAAATGGGATCCATTCCTGAAACAGTTAATTGGCGTACACAAGTCTATATATAGGAAAAGATATTATATATGAAAACAAATAACGTTTGAAAACATCAGTGTAATGAAAATAATATAAATGAAAATATAATTATAGATGGAAGAAAAAGTGGGGGAAAAATAGAACCAAAAAAAAATTAAATAAGATAAAAATATTTACACCCTGATAATGTAGTAGAAAAATGAAGAGTTGTTTGAAGAAATTTTAGATTATAGTATGTTGCATATATTAATGTATTTTAGATGTGTAATGATTGTGTCTTTGTAATTACTGTTATTTTTCAAAAGCTCCTGTAAGTATTGTGGAATATCTATATTGTCTCTTAGTCGACAGTTAGTCAATATGTGTCAGAGTTTAATGTCTACAAGTTGGAGTGTCTTTGATTGTCATTAAGTGCCCGTGAGTCATTAAGCAATGGCTAATGCGCAGTCTGGTCAGCACAACTTCTCCTCTTCGTGTGATCCTGGTGCTTGATGGCAATTCTTGAACTGTTCGTTTTATTTGTCTTAGTTTATTGTGGAGTGTCTTATCCCAATATTTCTGCCTTAGTGCGTTCGGCTAATACACCTTGGTGGTCTGTAGAGTTTACGTCTATATATGTTGGTATGTCTAGTGTACCTTTCGCTAATCTGTCGATCTCCGTACTTTCCTTATTCTTACTGCTTAGAACAATAGAAAATTTACATTAATGAATCAGTTTCAGGGTCAAGTTCAATTCTCGCAATTACGCTTCCAGGGTAATGAATCATCCTCGCAGTTCAAGTCGAAGTTTAAGTTTCATATACCTACAAAAAAAGTCCGTCACGCAGGGTCCGTAAACTAAGCAGATTTCCCACGTGAAGTTTTACAATAGGGAAATCTGCCTAATGACAACTGTAGTAGTAAGAAACCTCTAAACCTAAAACATTATTTAGGGCGTAACAACCCAGTAGTTTCTAGCCCCAAAAAACAGTTGACCTAACCTCTAAACCAATTCAGGAGGGGCGAAGTTATAGAAACGGCCGCCAGAGCTCTCGCCGGAAAGTTCGAACATAGCCTACTGGTGACCAGTATCACGCAGAATACAAATGCAAATATCTCGGTTAATATTCAAGATACAGAATAAATGAATAGAACAATATTTATAGTAAATTTAATTTGCAATAAGATTTAATCTATACAATTTTTCGATCCGACGCATAATAACGGAGATATTTGGAATTTTCAAAAATCCCCCCCTCTAAACCCCCCCCTCCCACTGGTCCGATTTCAGCAATTAACGAACTTGATCTCTCTTTTTACGTAAAACGCTTAAATATGAAGTTTGGTAACGATTAAACAAAAATTGCGACCGCTAGAGCGTTAACAGACAAATATATATATATATATATAGATATATATATATATATATATATATATATATATATATATATATATAGATATATATATATATAATTTTGAACGGACCTCATTTTCGTCATCTCCTGGGTAGGATCGATGGACATTTGAAGAAAATTTTCGAAAATCGCGTCATGAGTACGACCTGAAGAGCTGATTTCCCTTAAGGGAAATCTGCTAAAAGAGAAAAAAAACGAACCAACACTAATTAATTCAAAAATATGTGACCATTGGGAAAAAGAAATATGATTTCCCAATGTTCACATATTTGATGAATTTTGCGCCAACTCCATTATTGCTGTCGACGAACTTCTTCAGAAATATCCGACGTTGATGAATACTACTTGGACCCTCTCATTTCGATAAACGAATTTGACCACGCAAATTTGAAAGATAACATATTGAGACTTATGGAATACCAACTGAACTAAATGAGGTCAGCAATAGGTGAATATGAAAGTGCATGAGACTTTTTCTTTTAATATCTGGTTCATTAGAATAGAATAATTGCCAATGAAATAGTTTTCTCATCTAATCTGTTCATATGGTAGTTATAAATCTAATTATATACACTGTCATTAAAACTTCAATAACCCTATAGCAATACAAACACAATTACACAGTTAATAAATTCTTATATTTAGGTCCGTATATTAGAGCCACTTTCTTTTCGTGGCAATTACTATTTATGCCCTTAATTTCTAAATACCCATTGATGTTTGGATCCATTTTGCCCATGTCAAACTATACTAATTCAATGCACTTAGACTGCTGAGTATTTTTTTTAATTATCTAATTAAATTGGTCCTTAATATACAACGCTTTCAAATGGCATGATAACCCATTTTTTAACATCATAGCTGGATATCACAGGCTGTAGGGATTAGTTCATATTCGAACTCATATTTGTGCAATGTTACTTCTGTATTTAGGATGATAATCAGTGTTGTTATTCCAGTGTCTTAAGCCTGTATTTTTTTTTCATATTCTGGTGTATAACTAAAAATTCCAGACATTTTATTGCTTTGTGTTGTAAACCGATGATCGGAATTGTAATCCATGAATTGAGTCATTTATAATGTAAAGTTCCATCATTTCGATATAATTTTTATTTATATCTTTATAAAATAATAAAAATATCTGGAATCCCTTCTTTTTTTAAATTTAGTTACTACACTTCCATTTACCTAAAACAATTTCAATGTCGAGGAACTGACTTTATCATTACTTTTAATAGTTGATTTTGCAAAATTATTTCCGTTTTATTCAACGTCTTTACTCATCTGAAATCTTCACACTTTCGAGCACACGTTTTGCATATTTGCTTAGCGTTTTTTCTAGGAAGTATAACTAAAATAAAGGGATACGCCTCTCTAGTGATCAAAATTTTTGTTTGATAGTTACAAAACTCGATATATGAGGGTTGCATGCAAAGCTAAAGATCAAGGTCGTTAATTGCTGAAAACGGACCAGTGGGAGGGAGAATTGTGAGGGAGAGAATTTCGAAAATTCACAAAAAACCCGTTACTATACGTCACATCGAAAAATTGTATAGAACCAATCTTATTGCAAATTTACATTCCTGTAATTGTTATATACATTGTTTCTCAATCTTGTATGTTAACCGAGATTTTTGCATTTTTTAATTTTCATATGATGGTCCTATTAGGTTATGGCTAAAATCGGACTTGAGGGAGGGGGTTTTAGAGGGGGAGGGATAAGTTGAATATTTGAAATATCTTAGATACTATGATTCGGATTTAAATTTTCTCCAATTTTTGTTAAATACATTCTGTTCTTATATCTATTATTAAGCGACTTATATGTATTTTTATAATTTCAGCATCAGTAGACCTCCACTTATAATCCTATACTTTTTACCAAAAGTACGTAACTTTTCAAATTCTGATAACATAGGTTTTTTATTACGGACGTAATAGGGAACATTATGAAATGAGATGTCCTGTGGATAATATCAGCAGTTGGAAAATTTGCTTAGTTTATGCAGCAAATATTGCTAAGCTACTGGTAAAATAATGTAGGCTATGTGAACGAACATTATCAATTAAGGGTTCGTAGAGTTACTAAAAAATATGATTCAATGATTGTTTTTAAATCACTGTTACTTGTGCCATATTGAATATTTACAAAGTGTACAACATGATAATATAATTTTTAAGGGCTCGAAAGTAGCCTCGCTTTTCTTACAATAAAAAAAAAACATCACACACAAAGGAACAAATGTTAGTCTCTGATATAAAATATTTATATTACTTTGAATTACCATTGTTATTGAGCATATAAATGAATTTTGTGATATATTAATTTTTTTCATAAAAATTATATATCAACGAAGTGTTTGTTTGTTTTTTTAATCAAAAGTTACTCCTAAGAAAAAAAAAGGGTTTTTTAGACTGAATGAAAAGAAAGCTAATAATTAAGTTGAAAAAAAATCTATAGGACTACTTCACTAACGGACTCGCTTTGCATAAAACTTTCTCGTTTGAAAGTGGCCATTGTAAGTAAACATTATTAAGGCGTTGCACGAGAATTGCTAGCAATTCCTGGCTGGGAATAGATAGGTCGTGGTGATGACCTTAGAAGATAGGAGACGACGGTCTCCTGAATCACCCATACAATGAGTCTTGGTCACGATGGTCATTCCCATATGGAATATCAGACGCCATTAAAGCTGAAAAGATCCCCCATGGGCAAATTACTTTCTGTTTTATTATTATCTTTTGCCTTTTTTTCACACTCGGTTTGTCCCCATATTTCATAGACTTCTGTGAAAAATCAGACCCTATTGAAGTTCCGTGAGAGAAATCCAGCTAGTTGACCCGCACTATAAAGGAGACGATAACCGCATTCGGAAATTATAGTATTTATGGTTAAAAAAAAAAAATGGTAAGGCTCGAAACTTAGGCGATTTCACGTTTGGGACTTAGAAGGTCAGTGAAATTTTCCGACTAGAAATAGCTATGGCTATCAATATTTTGATATTATTCTAACTAGAGGTCACGTCTGGTTATTTATTCCCTCAAAAATTAAGGAGTGCACCAGCAATAAAAGGGTTTCCCTTTTTTTCTGCATAAGGCAATTGAAACGAATAATAATCACAGGAGTGCCACAATAACGGGACTCGTGTATGAAAGAGGAAAACGATAGAGGATTTGGTGGATTTATGGTGTATTTCTTTAATTTATACGCAGCTCTCTCTATCTTTCACAAACACACACACAACACACACACATCCTACGCATATGTCAACGGAAGACCACACACCTCTCTCTTAACGCATTTACTCATTCGTACTCTGTTTTAGCCGGGTTCCTTTAAATGAAATCAGCTTAAAGGTGTTTTCCGAGCACTTTATTCAAAAGTCCACCCAATAATCCTATCTAGAAGATGACAGAATCAGTTTTATTCAGAATTGTATGTGTGTGTGTGTGTGTGTGTGTGTGTGTGTGTGTGTATGTATATAGGTTCTTAGTTCTGCCATAATAGGCTCAAAGTGGGATGGTGACTTAGGACTTTGGAGAAAGATGACTAGAGGAGGTAATATCTGAAACGAAACAGTCGATTTCACAAGCTATGGGGTTACAATGTGTAGAACATGTGGCAAGAAGTAACCCAACCGACTCCCTTTACAAGACAATGAATATGGGGAAATTCGAAAATTCAAAATAGCTTCGTTATTGTAAGTCGGATCGTGAAATGTTATAAAACCAATCTTGTTAATTTATTGATGTTCTACAATTGTCGTTCCAAGCTTTTTTTCGTAACTCAAGTATTAAACGCGTTATTTGTGCTTTCTTATTTCAGCCTTCAGTAATCACAAATGTGGTATACTTGGGAAATCTGCTTAGTTTACGCAGCCCCTTCGTGACGGACTTTTTCGTTTTCGTATATTAAGCGAGATACTTAAATACTTGAAGTATTTATTTTTTACCAACCTTGAGTAATTTCCCACTACTATTCATCTCATGTTAACTAACAACAAAGCAATATATTATGAAAGGCCATCTACGAAGCTTAAATGACAAATGTTGTTTTCAACGGATCTTTACTATAAGAAATATATCGAAATACATTATGTGTGACGACATCAATTAAGATTTTACGTTCCTGGAAACGTTTTATTTGATCAGTACCATTCTCGGCACTTCACCGGCATATGCAATACTACTATAATCGAGTAAGGATAGAGTCGAAATAATTTCCTAGTTACGAGTCGGATCAAAAATGTTATAGGACTAATCTTGTTCCCTAATTTAATTTTTTTTTCATTATTCACTATACACAATTTATTATTAATGGGGTTATTTATATACTTGTGTATTCAGTCATCTAGCCCACTTCTACTCGTCCGATTTTCATTATGCTTCTTTCGTCAGGGGAAACAGAGAATAGACGGTGAGATAAGATTAGCGTGAGTTACTAGCACCTGGGAAAAATTGTTTAGTATACACGGACATTTTCTAGTAACATAATATGTTTACATATTTAGAATATACACTCGATAATATTATTTTGAGACGGTTGGTTCAATAGTATCGTGGGAATGCGAAGGAATGCTCCCAGACTTCTCTAGAATTAAGAACGGAAGAAGGCAAGCTGAATCCTAATAAGGCTACAGATTATTGAACGGTTTAAAGCCCTCCATAAGCCAACTCTGAGAAGTAATGCTTCTCTACTTTCTCAGTAATTTTTTTTAAACTACGTTTATTTGTAGCACAAAAATAATAGAAGTCTCTTATATTAGAAGTACATTAACGCTTTATTACTCGACGAAATACTTACTTGAAATTCAATTCATAGTTCATGGATAATTTTTTTTTTAACTCCCCTTATATTTAATTTATTTTTACTCAGTAACCAGTAATCGTAATCGTTAAAATGTTTGGCTTTCAGAATTCAACTGAATTAGGCGTTTTGGCCTTCCCTGAACACGTTTTTACTTATTTTACTTCGGCGTGTGTCTGTACTCTCACATAACTGAAAAACGTTTAGCCTTACAATGTTGTAATTTCATATTTTAAACTGTTCTACGACCTAGTTGTGCAGCTCATTTTTTGATCGACTGAGAGAGTGGGGGGAGGGGGGAGTTAAAGAGAGACGGAAATAAAATATTGTAAATTTCTTCTTACCGCTCGCCGTATAGGACCAATTTTCTTTATGTTGAGAAGACCTATAAATTACGTCCATGAAGAATATTTTTTGACCCTATCTATTGAAGCGGAGATATATATTACATCCAAATGAAATAGTTTTTACTTAAAAGGAACAAATGCGGTGCCCACATCAGATTTTCAAATTTAGCAACTTTGAAGTATTTTTCAAATTACACACATTTTTATTAAAAAAATACATTGTATTAAAGTAAATCAAACTGTCATTATACTATAATATTACAAAGCCAATATAGTTGGAGATAATACAATTACTTTTGCCAATTCTTTTCAACAATGAATAATGGTCATTTTAGCTTATTCCCTTTTTTATCTAGAGTTAACCACACGGAAAACAAAATTTAATGTAAATAAATATATTTAAAATATAAAACTACAATTCTGTTACATTATATTGTGAATCAGGACAAAACAAAGTCTTAATATACAATCTGATAGTGAAACTACTAGTCAATACCCCGCAAATCAGACTAGATAACTCTTTAAATTTATTTTATTTTAACCAACTTTTTATATACATTTGAAATATATTTTTGAAGAATTGTAGCAGGTTTTGCGTGAAGAAATATGTTATAATGAGATCGAATTAAATGACTTAAGTTAATTATTAACGCCAACGTTTAGCTACTAAGGCTAACCGGGACGGCCTATCTACAAGTTACCAACCAATCCTAGCCTAGGTGCGACAAAGAATTTCATTCCATTCAAGAAGTTCGTCACTAAATAAATTTCTATTGCCCAGGCGGGAATCGAACTGCTACTCTAGGTTTACTTAAATTAAATGTTAAACAAAGCTATCACTAATATTAGTAGATATTAATCACCGACTTGTGACAGAATACTATAAATAATTAATTCTGAGCCACCCTCCTTTATGAGATGTTGCGTATAGAAAAAAGTTATAGAGTGTACGAAACAAAATTAAAGGAAATCAAACTAAATTTTATTTATTTGTTTGTTTGGTTTCACGTAATTTGGAGCATTACACCCTTCATTAAAAAGCCAAATGGTAAAAATACTCCAAATTGTTGAATATAATTCATCTTTATATTTATAGTTGCTACAGAGCGAAATCACTAATGGAAAAGAAAATGTAAAAAGGAATAAAAACTAATTAAATAAAAAACTATTAAAACAGAGAAATTTTAGATCGGGAAAAGAAAAATCAACAAAAACAGAACAAAAACAGAACAAAAAATAATAAAAAGAATAAAAAAAGTAATTAACAAAAGCGTGATAATAAATTAAAAAAAAAAATTTTATAAAAATAAATGAAACTATGTTAAGTAATAATTTATAATAAAAAAAATAAGAATTTATTTGAAAGTTTCTAAAATATTAGACGAGCATCCGAAATCACAAACAGAAATAAACACATGCAAGGCCAGGCACGCACAGACGCTCACCCACACACACGGGTGCACTCACAAGGCAGTACGCACATAATGTAATTTTACATTACATTTGGCATTACACTGAGTTGTGAATTAAACCTTTATGGCTATACTCCTCTGGAAATACTCGGGGTGAGTATTATATACGTTTGTATAGATGTTCTTGTTTTAAAAATGTTAGCAAAGCTGTACATCTTTGACGTGTGTCATTTAGAAGTTCTTCCAGATTGTAGGGAAAGGTCTAGGTTATCTTGTACTAGAACAGTAGTCGGCAAAGTGCGGCTCCAGCTCTTTGGCTCCTTATTATTATTTTTATTTATTAACGTCCACTTTTCGTAACTAAGGCTAACTGGGAGGGGTTATCTACATGTTACCACCGTTTTATAGCCAGGGTGGGATTTAGGATTTTATTTAATGAATTACGTCACTAAATAAATTCCCTTGACCAGCCAGGAATCGAACTCGCCACTCTAGTTTTAACATGTGAGATTAAAGGCAACGCTTTACCTCACTTGGCTAACCTGAGCCCCTTGGCTCCTTTAAGTGCGGCTATGGCACACATATCCACGGAAGGCGCGTTAACATTTTCATTAAAAAAAAACTTGGTAGGAAAAATATTATACCTTATTTTGATAAATTAAAATTCTTCTATAACTCAAGAGCATGAATAATTGTTTGTGTTGAATTGGAAATAATGGGGGTGGAAAAATGTGATCTTAGTTCACAACTCAAGTGGTCTGCTTTCAATGGAGAAGGAATGCATAAACATTTTCAACGCTTGGAATATGTATTCCCGACTCTAACAATCAGCTGAAAAATCTCTCGTTTGATGTTCCTTCCATTTCAAGTATGAACATTATCAAGAGTAAACTGAGAAGTCGTCTTATTGATGAGAACTTGGAATCATGCCTAAAATTAAAAACAACAACATACAAACCTGACTTACTCAAACTTTCCAAGGAGATGCAAGCACATTGTTCGCATTAATAAATATTTATTAAGTATGAAATTTAGTTTTATTTAGTGTACTACTTATTTAGTACAATAAAAGTATACTAAACAAGCAGATTTGGATTCCAATTTTTTTTTAAATTATTGTAATGTTCATATTTGGCTCTTTGGCTAAACATTTTGCCGACCACTGTCTTAGACGAACTAAACATTAGACAAAAATTAAAGATGTTTTAAAAATTCTGAAGTTATTGTGAATCAGACTGTGAGAACTGAAGAATGCTGACTAATAATCCACGTGAGTCCATTTCATCCACGAGGAGGCGTGAAATGGAGAGCGTTCTGGAAGGTTTAATCCGCTGGCCTCAGTCCGGGGCAAGAACTACCAAAGAATCCATCATGTCTCGCCGGCTTGACTCTCCCTCTTCTTCTAACGACATCGTTTTACTCCGGCGGGCAATGGCTTAACTCAAATTTAAATGAACGTAGACTCCACAACGGTCATAAAAGCCAGATAGTTGTGAATATGGCAGATATCGAACAATGGCCGGGCGTCACATTATTATTGGAAATCACAAACAAACTATTTTTACTTCTTGATTGCTGAAGAGTAAGAGAATAACAGTTTTTCTCATCAAATGAGCCAATCTCATGTATCAAATCACCCACATCATATGTAATGCGTCACGTATTATAATTATTTGGCCACATAACCTTTGCCACCTTCTTCTTACAGGAATCAAAATGGTGTCCCCTAATCAGCTGATCCATCTCAACCACTGCTACCATCAATATAAATAGCCAAAAGTGAGTACAGTCAAATCAATCTTAATCATTTCTAAAACACCGAATACATTTCTAATTATTACTTAATTACTACCCTTTTACCCACACAATATTTGTACTTACCCTAATAACAATGTCAATGCTAAACATATGAAATATTAACACTCTCGATACGGACATGATTTTTCGAAAATACCTCTCTGCCGGCGAACATTTAGTTAAAATATGTGATATTAACAGTTTTACTGATTACATTAATATTGATGTTAATATGATAGATTTACCGGAAGCGATTTTTTTATACAACCTCAGCTGAGGTCGGTCCAGCAGTGAGGACGTTTACTAGCTAAGGTATAATTATGCTAAATTGCTAACACTAAATTATTTTCTATTTTTCGATCTAATTTTTCAGAAATAACAAAAAACTTAATGGTTTAGTTTATAATAAGTCTCTTAATTCTCATTTTTAACGCTAGAGAAAGAAGATTTATAAAGAAAACAATTCTGGGACTCCACTTTTTTTTTTTTAGTTTTGTTTTAAGTTGTTTCTTTTTGTTAACATTTTTAACATTGAAACAACTAATATTATCATCCGCCATTTGTTATCTCAATATTTGAAATATAGAACTTTATGGGAGAGGTAAAATAATAAAGCTAATATTTAAATTAAAACTTACTATTTATAAGCATTATAGCTTATAATAATGTGTTTATATTTACCTCATTAATTTTTATCTTCATATTTAATATAATATATATATATCAATCATACGCAAAACGTTTTAACTAAAATTCTTGAAAGAAAATAACTATTTACGATTAAATAACATAATTAATTGAAAATTAAAGCAATGTCACGTTTGAACCAATAGTATTGATAGGAACGTACTATATTTGATAACTAGATATTGGTTTAAAACTTAATTAATACTTGATAAATCAATTGTCAACTTTGAATTTTAACTAACCTTTAAACTTTGAAATTTTTTTTTTGAGTTTTAAAAAAAACTTGTGGTTCGATTCGAAACCAAAATACACCATTCGAAAGAATACAGGTAAATAAAGAGGTTCAAATCACTACTGTGAGTAGAAGCAAGCAATCCGCACCAAGTACAGCCCCAAACAAGAGTTAAGGAAATGCAAGTGTGTCCAACTTCACCTGAAGGGATTATACGATAAATCCTAGGACGGAGGAGATGATAAATATTAATATTCAAATGAGAAAACACTGCTAGTTCAAGTTTGTCTACATACGCGTATGCGTGTGACTGTGCTGAGTTTTGTATGAAATGAAGAGGTACCTTTTACATAAATGTCCATTATTCATAAAGCTGTTGAGTGAAAATGGGCTAAAAGGCATTTTCGGATTCAGAAATATAAAATTACAAATGTTTCGACTTTATTGGAGATACAAAAGATATTATAAGGGCTTTATTTCTACCAGAAATTAATAAGTTACGTCAAGATACATCGAAACAGAAATTCAGATACTTTTTTGTTGGCCTCCCATGCGGAATCTCTACCATATTTATAGGGGAAACTTCATATATTTTAAAATTTATGTAAAGAATACGTACATAACTTGTAAGGCTTTTTTATCTATTTCGATGAGGTAGCATTACTGATATCCCCGCTTCGTTTATGAGCCCTGTTGAAGGAAAACTAATGCAATTACAACCATATGGGACTCCTCTAATACTTAAATTAGACTTTATGGTTTTTAAATGTTTGGTTGTTAAACCTAAGACCGGTCTGTGTCATAAAGACTTCAAATAGATAGAGCCGCCTGTTCTCTTGTGGTTTTATAGTATTTATAATCCATGCTCATTATTAATGTCGGCCTGATCAAGAAAGCGATCTTTCCTCAAGAACAATCTCTTGATAAAAAACAAATATATTTTTTTTACAATTATATTATATTATTTACAACTATGTTTTTGTTACGACATTGCATAATTTGTTTTATTATATTAGAAATATATTGCTCCCAAAATTTAATCCCTGAGAAACCAAAAGTCCTAGTTTTTCACAAGTCACCAAAAATGAATAGATTAAAACCATCTATTATAATAACTAACAGCTTGATTATACAAAAACATATAGCTAATTAGGAGTACCACTTTCATCTTCATGGAAAATGAATAAAGCAGTAGAACACTTTATTCAGGGATCTAAGGTTGTAGGAGCCAAGGTCAGAGATACTCATAAGAAATACAAGAGCCATTCTTGTCGAACAAAAATAACCTCCATGGTCTATTCAACACTTCTCTATGCGGTAGAAATTTGGAGTCCGAAATACTTGGAAGCTATTGAGGTGGCACATACCCGTAATCTATTTTTTAAGTAATTTTTTTTCAGGCCAAGATGTACTCCTGATTATATAGTCAGACTGGAATCAGGCCGTTGCCCAGCATCCTGTCGGATTTCCGGAAAGGGTGGGCTGGCACTCTGCTGACATCCCCAAAAACACATACACAAATGTAAATGCGCGCCTGTGCGTGTGCGTGCGTATGTGTGTTTGTTTGTTTGTGTGTGTGTGTGTGTGTGTGTGTGTGTGTGTGTGTGTGTGTTTAATCAATAATGGAGCGAAAACAATGGTTTTAAATAACACTTTTTGTTTATATTTGCTTTTAAGCTTCTTGGGGGTGGGGAGTAGTTTTTGATTTACTTATTTTCAACCCTCGAACCCTTCCAAAAGGTCCTAGGTTCTTACTTTTGGATATCCAATGTGATATATCGTTATTTAAAAAAATTATAAGCCAGCAACCTGTTATACGCAATTTAATTGTTTACGCATTCCATAATATTTTCCAAAATTAAAAAACAATAAAAATTCATTGGCGAGTTAAGAAAGTACAAATTTCAAAATAGAATGTTTAATGCTACAAGCAATAGAAGAGGTATTAAAGAAAACATAAATGATTATTGAAAGGAATCGACTAAAAAACATCCGTCATGCATGATTTTTGCAAGATGTATTTTGCTATTTTATATAGGTAGGGAGCTATTAGAAAATAAACTATAGTTTCTAATCATAGCCTGTGTTTAAAAAATTATCTGAAATTTAAAGGAATGATATAATAGTTTATTGAAGTATCATAATATAAAATAAGTAATGTTTACCCTACAAACAATTATGTAACATGAGTAAGGTAAGTTATGAAACTTCATAGGACCAAACTCTATGAGAGATAGTAGGAATTTCGATTATTGCCCGTCTTAATAAACCCACTCTTCCAAGTCGATCACTAGGGAACTTGATTTTTTTTTTTTACCGTTAAAAGCTTAAACATAAAGTTTGATTTCAGTATCTCAAAATCATGGATATAATTTTGTTACCAGACTTCCCCACAAGAAAGTCGCTAAAAAATAATATTGATCAATAAACTTACAACAATACAATAATTACTGAAATAGAATATATGGAAATCGTGTAGTAGGAGGCTTCTTTGCACCTGCTAAAAACTCAGCTGCGTAAACTAAGCAGAAGCCCATGTGAAGTTTTACAATAGAGAAATCTGCATACTGGTAACAATACCACCTTGATTAAATACAAACGGCAATGAGAAATCTTTCAGTTAATTAAAATAAATTCCCAACTGAAACGGCTTCTGAATTGTAAGAATAATTTGAATTTTAATAACTCAAATTTTAGTAGACTAAGAACTAAAGAAGGGGGGAGGGGCGAATGGTCAGGACGTATTTGCATAAATCTCACAACGTAACGAAGGTAAGGTAAGGTTAGAAACTACAGGTAAGGTTAGAAGAAGCTTCCACCTGAGCCGAGTAGTTACGAAAACGACCGAACTAATCCGAACTATACCCGATCACATATCCCACAGACTTCATAAAAATGCAAATATCTCCGTTAATATTCAAGATAGAGAATAAATGTATATAACAATATTTATAGTAAATTTAATTTGATTTGCAATAAGATTGATTCTGTACAATTTTTCGATCCGGGTAATGATAGTAACGGAGATATTTCGAATTTTCGAAAATTCTCCCCTCTAAACCCCTCCTCCCTCTGGTCTGATTTCAGCCGTTAACGAACTTGAGCTTTCTTCTGGTAACGATCAAACAAAAGAGCTGTAACAGACAAATATATAGATATATAGATAGATATATGTATATATAGATATATATATATATACAGTTTTGAACGGACCTCATTTTCGTCATCTACTAGATAGGATCGATGGACATTTGAAGAAAAATTTCGAAAATTCCGTCATGAGTACAACCTCAATAGCTGATTTCCCTTAAGGGAAATCTGCTAATAGAGACGAACTTGGACTCCTCATTACATGGATGTGCTGTAAAATCCAAATTGTTTGTATATATTAATATTACTGGGCGGAACAAGTTTTTTTTTTTTTCTTTTAATAATGTAACGTAAAAATTTCTATAATACCCGTACACTCCCTGAAACTGGGGATTTTTAGGTACCATTTACATTTGGACCTCCCTCTACTGAGCTAATTTCGAGTATATTCCGTGATGTAAAATGCTGATTTTGAACCAAAATAAGTTAATTGTTCTACTTTCTGATTAAGATTCAACCCTTTTTTTGGTTTATTTAAAATTTATTATTTATTTAAATGAGTTCCGCAACAATGGCGATTTACTCATAACTAAATCGTGTACAAAAAAGCGAATAGCAAAAAAAAATAGAAAGAGGGGAACGAGAAGGAGGAAGGAGTGAACAAAGGTGGTTTTGATAGGTTCACTGGAATATCATTTTCAAATGAAACAAACAATATTGTATGGAAACATCAGGGTGGTGAGAAAATAATATAAATGTAAATATAAGATCGACTGGGGGGGGAGGGGGAAGAAATAACTAAAAATAATAATAATAAAATAAGGAAAAGAGAAAAGCAAAGAAATGAATACATACAAAAAAAAATAGGAAAAAGAGAAAACAAAAAAAATGAATAAATAAAAAAAAAGGGGGAATGGAAAGGGAAACCAAAAAATAAAATAATATAATAAAATAATAATAAATAAAATTAATGTTTATACACCCTGCTAATGTAGGAAAGAAGTGAGGAGTAGTGTGTGTGTGGAAATTGTAGATTATAATGTGTTGTATATATTAATGTCTTTTAGGTGTTTAATGATTGAGTCTAGGTAATCACTGTTATCGGTCAAAAGTTCCTGTAAGTCATGTGGAATGTCTAAATTGTCTCTTCGTCGACAGTTAGTCAATATGTGATGTACAGTTAATGTGGTTTATTTAAAAGAAGAATATTTTAGAAATAATGTAGTGTACTTTTAAATATTTCACTACTTTCTTCTCTATTCCGTAAATTTCTACAGCTTAGATCAGGCAGAAGGCATAAGGAGCTGTACTTCTATATTTGCTATTAGTATGAGGCATTTATTGTCTAAGATCTTGTTGCAATATGTCAACAATCTGGAAATAAGCAAATCAATTAAATGAATTCCAATAGAACAATCACTGCACTTGTTGTATTCATGGTACAATTTTCGGCAGATAAAGGCATTTTACTATAAAACGAAAGAAATCCAGAATAGCACACCAGTGTGTCATTCAAGCATTTGGGATATCAACTTAGTTATTGCGGCCCTTACTTGGCAGACTTTCTTATTTACTTCATTTTTATTCATATTTCCATTTTCCTTCTCAATATATCATAACAGATTATTCGTTTTTAAATCTCATAAATTAAGTCACTGTTGCTACAAATTAACTTACAGTGTATATATCATTTATACATCAGTACTTGTTAATACAAATTAAGGTACTGTTGATATACCAAGTGTAACTCTTCAATACTAGTACATTATAAACTGAACAATCTGATGTGAAGGTCTACAGGCACATATGCCAGTTATTACAAAATAATAGTTTGTAATTAAATTATTGTTCATATTTATTTATAGCTGGTGGTGAGGGTGATGAATGGTTAATCACAAAACTTTTTTATGGCTCCTCACAATTTTATTTCTTATAAACGCTGAGCGCTTTCGGGGACTAAATCCCCATCCTCAGAGCGTCAGAGCGTAGGGCGATCCTATAGACTTGCTACCAGGCTAAACCCTGCCGATGCACTCAAGCGCTGCCGAAAGCGCTCAGCGTTTATAAGAAATAAAATTGTGAGGAGCCATAAAAAAGTTTTGTGATTAACCATAAATTATTGTTCTCTAGTTTTTAAGTGAATTATCTTTTATAATTAATCTGGTTGTGTTTAGTATTATTGTTTCGTTGTTGTGCTGTAAAAAAATTAAGCTAAATGAAATACACCATACTACTTCTTAATGTATGTTAGGCTACATAACGCCTTTTCACTCCTGTTATTAATTCTAGCCCTACCTTTGGGAAATATCCAATATCTCTATAAATAGACATGTCCTGTAAAGAGTTTCAAAAAGATATTATTTTTTCCCCCCAAAGCTTATTTTTAGCAGATTTCCCTTAAGGGAAATCAGCTATTGAGGTCGTACTCATGACGCGAGTTTCGACAAATTTCTTCAAATTTCCATCGATCCTACCCAGGAGATGACGAAAATAAGGTCCGTTCAAAATTATATATATATATATATATATATATATATATATATATATATATATATATATATTTGTCTGTTAACGCTCTAGCGGTCGCAATTTTTGTTTGATCGTTACCAAACTTTATTTAATTTAATCGTTTTATGTAAAAAGGAAGATTAAGTTCGTTAATGGCTGAAATCGGACCAGTGAGAGGGGGGGGGGTTAAGAGGGGGAATTTTTAAAATTCAAAATATTTCCGTAATTATGCGTCGGATCGAAAAATTGTATAGAATCAATCTTATTGAACATTAAATTTACTATAAATATTGTTCTATACATTTATTCTGTATCTTAAATATTAACCGAAATATTTGCATTTGTATTCTGTGTGTGGTCGGCAGGAGCCGGCTATTTTCGGGACCTTCCGCCAAGAGCTCTGGCGGCCGTTTCTGAAACTGTTCGTCCCTCGTGAATAGATTTAGAGATCCCTTACTAGTACGGTTGCTACTGGGCAGATTTCTCTACTGTAAAACTTTACGTGGGAAATCTGCTTAGTTTACGCAGCCCCTGCGTGACTGACTTTTTGATTAAATACTTTCAATTGCAGGTATTCCACTTGGAAGGATATAGACTGAAGAAAACGTTCATTTCAATCACCTCTAGTCGATCAGACACTTTTCTTTCCAAGAAGTTCTTCATCAGTTCAGGTTCACTTGCAGTTCTACCAGAACCTCTTTGCTGCAAGGTTCAGGATCTTATTCTTTATTCACCATCGACTCTAAAAGAAAATGTAATCCTAACAATTGGAAATTAACTAACCTGATTTTCCATGTGGTGGAATGGCTCACTGTCGACACGAGCCTGAGATGACTGTGGTCATCTCACCTCACCATCTATTCTTTAATGGGGGCTCAGGTTAGCCATGCGAGTTAAAGCGTTGACCTTTATCTCACATGGTAAACCTAGAGTGGCGAGTTCGATTCTCGCCTGGGCAAAGGAAGTTATTTAGTGACGAAATTCATTAAATAACGTCCTAAAATCCCACCCTGGCTAGAAAAGGGTGGTAACCTGTAGATAACCCGTCCCGATTAGCCTAAGTTGCAAAAAGTGGACGTTAATAAATAAATAATATTCTTTAATGCTCCCGTATTAAGAAGCCTATGCAAAAAGAAATTAAAAAGTACACTAAAAATGAGATTTCTAGAAACTCAGTTAAAGTAAAAACCAGTCAATGATAAGAAGTCGGGGTTTACTGATAGTTGAAACCAAAAAACACAAATAACTCACTTTTGAGATACGAAAAATGTATAAAACAACAATTATAGAGTCTTCATATTCTGTCTTGAGCTGTGGCCTGTGAAGGTTATTCTCAATGTAACTCCTCAACCAGGTGATTATTCTGTAGGCCACTATCTTCAGCAAGTATGAAAAGTGCAATTTTCTCTTTCTATTTTCATTTTTTTATTTTGGAGAAACGTTTTGTATTTACATAATTTCAAATGAGAAATTTTCTTTGAATAATCATCTTCATAATTGGGATAATTCTCAGTAATTCTGTATACAGTAATTATACACCCCTTCTCTCTCTCGCCTTATTCATCTTTATACCATTTTAAATGTCAGCCACTGAACAATGCGAAATTCTAATTTCTTTAAATAGAGAATAATTTCATGGGAAGTGTGCCGCAGGCATTTAGTTAATCTTCCATTTCGTTGAGGAATCTAGGCCAGATTATATGACAAGAGGTTATCTTAAAATGGAAATACTTTCTAAGATTTCACATTCAGTACTCACACAAACTTTACTACTGTACAACAATATGTTTGCAATAATTTTTAATTATATAATACTTATCTTTGGTCTATCGACGATACAATGAATATTGGTATATTGAAGATGCATTTGACTTTTATATGTTCCCTTTCCCAAATCCACTTTTAGTTTCCATTTTTTATTTCGTTTCATGTAAATTTCCCCTTCCACATGATGTTCACCCGATTGAAACAAAGGCATTTGATTATATCTGCAGCACTTTCTGAGGGGAGGGGGTGTAAATCGTATGGCCTTCTTTCAATTTCAATTATGCCTTTATGATTTTAATTGAATACATAAAATAGATTTCGCTGGTTTGGTTATTAAAAAAAAAAGTTTAATAGTTAATCTTTAATCAATGTTCAGTTAGTAGTTGTTAATGTTTAGTCTGGAGAAGTTTGTTTTTGTCATTGCAAAATTGTTTAAACACCTCTACCTGTGTGCTCAGGTAATTGTAGCTTCATTTACAATTCATGGTTATAGTCTTGGGTAAATGAGTGATAAAAGGTCTTCTTGCTGAGAAATGTTGGATTTTCCATTGGTCGTATTTTCTTTTCAATTCTATTTATTTTGTTAATTAATATTTATATTTTGAAACTTTAATTTTATTTCTTATCACTAAATGCTACAATGAAAACGCAGGTTTTGAAAATTGCACCCGAGAAAGTGAGGGTCAGGTGTACTCGACGATCGGCCAGTAATGTTGGCCTCTACCATAGATAAAGAAATAATATTATTATTTTTTTAAGCTTTCATTTATATTAGCAGTCTGCTCTGTTTAAACCTCTGGACGATTTTCTGTAAGACTTATTTTACGTATTTTTTGTGAGAGTTTTTAATCTTTTTCTAGCCATTAATTTTAATTATTTATTAACGTCCACTTTATACAACTTAGGCAAATCGGTACGGGTTATCTACAGGTTACCGCCCTTTTCTAGCCAGGGTGGGACTATGGATTTTATTTAATGAATGCCGTCACTAAATAAGTTCCTATTGTCCCAGACGGGAATCGAACTCGCCACTCTAGGTTTACCATGTGAGATTAAGGTCAACGCTTTAACTCACATGGCTAACCTGGGCCCCAGCCATTAATTATATTTCACTTAAAGCTTGCACTAGCATCAATAATTAGTTACAGATAGATTCAATGGACTCATTAACTCAAAATCAAATGTCAGATCATTTTAAATTTAATTATTCCGAGGAATTAATTTCACTTAAAGCAAAGTTAATTCCTCGGAATAATTAAATTTAAAATGATGTGACAATTGATTTTGAGTTAAGGAATCCATTGAATCTATCTGTAACTAAATATCGATGCTAGTGTTAGCTTTTTAAATCTCTCCAGTATTCTTGTGAGTCGTCTAGGACGGGGCTCACTCATTGTGTGACTATGGCGAATTGGATTTTTCTCCTACTTTAACAGAAAGGGAACAACATCCGTCGTACAGCTCCTGCGTAAACTGATCTGCCAGCTACCACTCTCCATACTTCTTGTACTAAGAAGCCTTTTTAAACCGAACTTGATATTTAAGCTAGACATAGTGGCGTAAGAGCTCGAATTGAAAATCACATTAGTAGAAGTGAAGGTTCATGAAAATATCTCGGTTAATGTTTGAATAAGAGTGCAATAGGGGCTCAGGTTAGCCATGCGAGTTAAAGCGTTGACCTTTATCTCACATGCCAAACCTAGAGTGGCGAGTTCAATTCTCGACTGGACAAAGGAAATTATTTAGTGACGAAATTCATTAAATAACGTCCTAAAATCCCACCCTGGCTAGAAAAGGGTGGTAACCTGTAGATAACCCGTCCCGATTAGCCTAAGTTGCAAAGAGTGGACGTTAATAAATAAATAAAATAAGAGTGCAATATACAACTATATATATATATATATATATATATATATATATATATATATATTCACGACTATTTATTAAGTAACGTTTTTCGACGGAATTCATAATAATCGAGATATTTTGAACTTTTGATTTTATCCCTTCTCTACCCTCCACCTTGTCCTCCTATGAGTAATATAAACAAAATTTGAATATGACGCTTTATGATATTCCGGCATATTTCTAATTTGAAACGAGTAGAATTTGGGAAAATGTAAATATCTAAGTAAATGTTAAGAGCTTGAGGAAAAATGTCGTAAGTAATTAAAATTGTAATTATTATTTATTAACGTCCACTTTTTGCAACTCAGGCTAATAAAAATTGTAATATGATTGATTGGTCATATAAAATTTTTCGATACCACTCAAAATAACGGAGATATTTCCACTATTACCATCCCCCCCCTGATTTTGATTTTAGTCGGTAACAAGGATCTTTCCTTCTTCATGTCTTTGCTTCGAGTTTGGAACAATCAAGAAAAAATTAAGACTGCTAAAACAGCAATATACCCACACTCACATACATATAATATACATATATACTTATATTGTGAATTGAAGGCAAATCATCTTGAATTCGAAAATTGCTTCAAGAGTGCAACCTCAATTTTTGAAAGGGAAATATAATGAAACATCATTTTGATAATAAAAGACCTTGGCCGTTTGCAGTCATAGAAAGACTAAGAATCAGGGTATTAACATCTCCACTATATTAAATCAACATAGTGGAGATGTTCCAAAAAGCCAGGACGGAAACTCTCAACTTGAAGAAGAAGCCTTGGATTAGAGATGACACCGCCACCTGCTTTGCAACCTCCAGGAACCTGAACACACCTACCACTTCCTCGCTGTATGTCCCATCCTCCGGGAGTTCCTCCTTGCAGCATTTGATCGAATTACTCTCAGCAGAAATAAAGTAATAGTCATCTTATACGGAGGAGATTACTTGTGTAAATATCTTAACTGCGCTGGAAGACATCGCAGGCTCCTTAGTAATAATTACTACCGTTGTTATTATTGTTTGTTCAATATCAATACTACATAATGTAATTACAAATTTTTGCTACAATCGTAATTTAAATGTTTATATAGAAGAATGTTTTATTATGTACTGTATCACATATCACTCATGCTAATAGTATATGCCAAGCGCTTGATACTTTTTAGCAGATTTCCCTTAAGGGAAATCAGTTATTGAGGTCGTACTCATGACGCGAGTTTCGAAAAATTTCTTCAAATGTCCATCCATCCTACCCAGGAGATGACGAAAATGAGGTCCGTTCAAAATTATGTATATATATATATATATATATATATATATATATATGTTTGTCTGTTAACGCTCTAGCGGTCGCAATTTGATCGTTACCAAACTCGATATTTAAACGTTTTATGCAAAAATAAAGATCAAGTTCGTTAATGGCTGAAATCGGACCAGTGGGAGGGGGGGGGGGTTTGAGGGGAGGATTTTCGAAAATTCGAAATATCTCCGGTACTATACGTCGGATCGAAAAATTATATAGAAGCAATCTTATTGCAAATTAAATTTACTATAATATAATGTTATATACATTTATTCTGTATCTTGAATATTAACCGAGATATTTGCATTTTTCTGTTTTCAGCTTCTGAGATGAGTTCGGCTAACTTCGGGTCTAGTCGTGAGTTTCCGTCAAGAGCTAGTTCGGGCCCTTCCCGTAACTGTTTGACTCTCTATTCTGAAATTTCTCTATTATAAAACTTCACGTGGGAAATCTGCTTAGTTTACGCAGCCCCTGCGTGGCGGACTTTTTATGTATTCCTAAAATAATTTGCTGTAATATAAATTTATTACTCAAGGCACGAACATTTTTTTATATCTTTATTTGATCCCTTTGTCGCAGTTAATCTTTCGTCTATAATATATTCCGTATTTCCTTGATATTTTATCCAAACGTTAACAGATGTCTTCTGTACAAGGTTAATTGCTCACCTACGATTAACCAACTTTCATATTCCAATAACACTTGTTGTTGATATATCATAAAGTTTTAGGGCGAAAAACTACCAGGTTATCATCGCCCTGTAATATTTATAACTCTCGTTTTGGTTAATAACACTTGTACATAGAATTTTTCTGGTTCTTCTTGAAAATATATTCAGTATCCACAAGGCCCTATAATCCTTGAAGGACATATCTCTATTCTACCAACTTAAAACATTTAGTACGTTCTACAGCACTCAATTCTATTTCCGGACCACCAGTCTTCATGTTTCCTCCCTGGGGTAGTCCTGTCACACCTGCTTGATTCTATCATATAACTTTTTCACTGTCGGGTTTCATTCTCTCAACGAACCCTAATGAGTGAAATGTGTCCATTTAATAGTACAGATGTTATCAGCCACGCTACACATTTTGGTGATTAATCCGTATGTACTTTCTTTCTTAGGAGCGTTTTCTCCATATCCAAAAGATTCCTTTGAATCATCTAACTGATATTTTAGTTCACTGTATATAACTCATGGCAATGTTGTAAGTTAACAACTCTGTCTCTTTATTTTTGAAGCCAGGTTCGTTAAAAACTTCAGCTTTAAAAAAACAAAATCATAATGCCCTCATAAGAAACACTGGTTTAATAGTAAAAATTTAATGTTGGGATGATACCTGAAAAGTAATTTAGGCAGTAGTATATTTTTAGTAACTACTTTCCCTACAAACAATTCTATTACTATCGGGATTTAAGAAAAAATCTGATCCCAATGGGCTTTGGAAAACAATTAAGACATGTAGCGTAGTTATGCGGGTATTTGAAGAGATTACCATCCATATAAGTAAACCACAAAAATCGAAATCGATAAGGGCTCTGTGATTTGTTGAAATGAATGAGCAAGTTTCTCTGCGGAGAGTTCTCACTAGGATGTACTTTCTTATCCCAGTAAGCGAAACCTCAGAGTTATTCTACAGTTTTTCCCTGTTCCACTTGTACAAACGGGGCTCTAACCACATACACAGGAATTGGATGGTTTAGGATATCATACCTACTAGTCTACATTGGCGGCATATGTTTACTTTTCCTTGTTGAACTGTCCTGGCAGCTTAGCTACAGCTAATTTTATCTTGGAATGCAACGACAGAAGGAACTCATTTTAGCAAATCTACCTCAATGGAAATCAGTTATTAAGGTTGCACTCATGATGAGGTTTTAGAAAAAGTTGTTCAAATGTCCATCGATCCTACCGAATATGTGGCCCGTTAAAAAAGTGTGTGTGTGTATATATATATATATATATATATATATATATATGTATATCGTTGTGCGTGTATATATAAAGTTCGAAAACGCAAGCACGACAATGAATAAACACTCATTTTCTTCCTTAAAACACCAGTTTTATTTAATTCCCTAACGCGTTTCAACCTCGATAGCTCCTTATCACGGGTTTCCTTCTTACCTGAAATTACAATTTCCAATTTTTTTGGTAAATTTTGAACATTATACTTACATATATTTCTTATTACTATTTTCATCCCTCCCTTTAAGTCCGCCATCTATTTTATACACCAGTATTGCCAATTTTTTTATAATGCTGACCTCCACATTCAAAATCCCTTTCAAAATTTCATTACTATTCATCTATCTTGGCTGTTTGACAATAAGTCAATGATTATATTCTTAACTCTGAGTAGGTTACTATCTAGGCAATATCTATTAATTTATATTTGTTTTATTTTTAATTTATATATATACAGTTTTTTGCTAATGCTCTAGTAGGCGCGATTTCGCTAAACTCCATAACTAAACGTTTACATCCATGGTTGAAAAAATGGTCATCACCTCCACTATAGGTTTTAAGCATTTATTTCAGAGCCAGCTTTCTAGGTCATATACCTACCTGCCAGGAGATTCAAGTAATTTTCTAAAGGTTTCTTGTAAAACTTAAGATCAAGTTCGTTAATGCCAGAAATCTGACCAGTGGAGGGCGGTTACAGTACTTCATTTAAAATTATCTTATATAAAAGTGTTATCATGTAGTGTCCAAATGGATAATCCAAATTTTTGTGATTACAATATTGAACCAAATCCGTGTGGCATCTCCTGACCCTTCACGGGCTATTGAGCCAAAGGTTTTCATTTTATTTCAGCGGCCTATACATATTGATGAAGCAGTAGACCACTTAATGCCACTTTCATTAATTCTTTCTCCGAATCTACATATTGAAATTTAGGAGTAGGCGTTCAGTCCTACTTTCCGAACTTCTCCGTGTAATAGAATCAGAGGAGTTTTCTTGTAGGGAAGAATGCTTTCAGCAATACGATTGCAAAATAAGTATAAGTCTTTTATTCAAAGAACTTATTGTGGCATATTGTCGCGCCCGGAACGAGATAATTCACTTAAATTTAAAAACAATGCTTCAAATATTGGTTATGTCCAGTAAAATAATTCAAATGAGAATGGAAAGAATCACACTCTTCAAGCCAACCAATACATAAACAACCTGATATGGATAATAGGCATAAAAAAGCCTCCGACTCACGGACAACTAACTCAGTACAACTTTTGATGGGCATGAAGGTATCGCATCGCAGCGCTTGCTCGTACAAAGGTTTTCTCAAAGTTGAAATCTTATTCTTATAGCATTTTGCTGGATTTTGATAAAATTAGATGCCGCTTGTTGCAATTTTCATCATTTTTATTGTGTACTAATGAGAATTCTATCTGCCATATTATGCAGATAGATAGAAAACTGGAAGATGGTGTTCTGGCATAGCAAGCGCTTGTCAGCTGCGCTCTTTAATCGACCAAAGACGACGGTACGTATGACAACACTACAAATAAAACTCTGAATTATTATTAATTTTATGATTTGTGAAAAAAAAAAGTTTTTCTAAAAGTTGAAATCTCATTTTATAGCAGTTTGCTGGAGTTAAAGAGAAATTTAACCATCTTTAAAGTGTACCAATGAGAATTCTATAATCTGCATTAGATTCTCAGGAAACCTCATTAATTGCAGCATAACATTAAGGTTATTCTTACTCTATAGACCATGCTCTATAGATTTTTGTTGATTTCGGGATCAACTATCACCTTATATATTTCCACACCAATTGCACTACAACCTGTGTGTGTATTAATATATATACATATGTGCGTGTGTGTATGTGTGTATATATATATATATATATATATATATATATATATATATATATATGGTGAAATGGGTCGATGCTGTATACCGCTAGTAACCTCAAAGCTACAGGTATCTCTGTTGCCGACACTGGTATTGACTTCACTCAAAGTCCTTTCCAGTTTCATCTATGCCATTCTGCTAAGCTTGCAATGTCTGAAGCAATTTTAACCTACTTTCATAACCCTATTTCTCATCCATATACTATTTAAAATTTAAGACATCGAGTTTTGCCAATTAACTCCAGATTCTTCAAATTCCGAGATTCTTTTCAATTATGCATTAAAGTTCTATGTGGTCTTTGACACGCAATAATCGCATCATGACTATAAACTCAATAGCTAATAGCTAATCCTATTATTTCAGCTTCATATAATTTGTTCACATTCCGGGCTCCAAGTCTATGACGACTGGGCTCATATTATTACATTAATATGAGTTAATGGGAAATGATTAAGTAAAATTGAATTGTTATATTTTATTCTATTAGAATTCTAACAGTGAAATATTTTCTCTTTTTCTTTTATAAAACTAACACGTTACGCAGAACGTTATTAAGAATTACACGCTATGCATGGTACATTGGATCGTTTAACCTTGAGTTATCATATTTATCGCTATTATGGGAGTATTATTTTTTCAAAATTTACATACTTCATCTCACTTTCATTTATTGAAAATCTCTAGGCAATTCCCCATATTTTTTGTGACATTTCTTATTAGTGTGTCGTACGATGTATAAATAAGATTATAGTTATTTCCCCATAAGACAAATAATTAATCAAATAAAATTCCAAAAGTGATTGTTTAAAATCTTTATTGAATAGAGGAAACAAAATGATCAGCTTTATGTAATGATTGGCCCATGTTGCTTATTTACAAAATATTATACTAAATTAAAATTTTCTTACGAACCAAGACATTATGGATCGATATTTATCAGATTAAGCAGGATTTTGGACTAATAAATATCTTATTGATTATTTGGACATAACGAAATTTTCATAATCTTTATATATATATAGTTGTACTGTACGTGTGTATGTGACAGAACTCTTCCTAAACGGCTGGACCGATTTGAATGAATTTTTTTGTACGCGTTTCGGCGACGCCCCTGATGGTTTAGCATCACAAATCAGCCCGGCAGATGGTTGGAAGGCCTAAAATTAAAAGTAGCCATATTTCGTTTCCTATTTGATTTTCGGCAAATATGCACAGGATAAAGGTTGTTTATTTTTTTATTTAGCGTAACTTTTGTTATATTCACTTTTGTCGTATAGCAAAGTATAAACGGGATATACACTAAAAAATTAAAGTGGGAGCCAACAGTTTTATTGGGCACTAACGATTGGACAGAACTTAACAAACTTCTTTATGTGAATTATCATTTATTCTTCCATAATTATAAGCTATATTAATTTTTTTAGGTTCAAACGGGAGTTAAGGACGGGGATAAGGAAGGTCTGAATAAAAAATTGGCGATATTTTATTTTCTATTTGTTTTTAGGCAAACGTGAACATAACAAATGTTGTTTTTTGTGTTATTAAAAGTAGCTTTTGTTTTAAACATAATATTACTAAATTTAATATCCTAATCGCTTGAAATATCATGCAGGACAACGTCTGCCGGGTCCGCTAGTTATTTATAAAACATGAAAACTAGTAGCCTTTATAATGTTGTTATTACTATTGAAACCACTTAAAAAGTAAATATATATATATAAATATATGGTGAAATGGGTCGATGCCGTAGGAGTAACCTCAAAGCCATCTGAATCACCGACACTGGTTTTGGAGTCCTTTCCAATTTCATCTATGTCATTCTAGCAAGCTTCCTAGGTACCACCAGGGAGCTGCAATGTCCCCACCAATTTTAACCTTATTCCGTGATCCATTTTCTTATACATTAACTATTTAAAATTTAAGACTTCAAGTTTTCCTAACTAACTTGAGATTCTTTCAAATACCGAGTTATTTTCTTTTATGCATTACAGTTCTATGTGACCATTGACATGGAATAAATAGCTTTCGCTGTAGAATACAGCAAGTATTTACAGCTAGAGCAAAGTGTGTACAGTTCTAGTAACAGAACCCTGTAAACGTAGAAATTGGCTAAGAAAGTTCTATAGAGATGACAATTTAGATAATAACATATAATTCATCTAATTTTTTCCCTTTCTGTAATTACAAAAGGTCCCTCCCTATTTGCTTGTGTCGTAAAATTAAAATTGATGCTACGGTTGGTCTGGAGCCCGAGGATAACTTTCGCTTTACTAACGCACCAGATCTATTATTGTCAGTTATCCGAGCAGTAAAAGGTTTCTTAATTAACGAAATAGCAAGGCTAATAGCAAATAACGAGGCCTTAAATCAGTTGCTAATATTTCCCATTAGCGGATGCTGGTTTGGTGCTGTTAGGTATAAATCTTGAGTCTCACAGGCATTAATGCTATTTCACAAAATTAAAAATGTTGAGACTATAAATTGCATTTATATCTCCGCTGAACTGAAAACTGAAAATGTTTGCTATTACAATACTTCCTTTCTTCAAAAAGTCCATCACGCAGGGGCTGCGTTAACTAAGCAGATTTCCCACGTGCGCCACGTATTTGTATTTATCTCAAAACTCTAAAATTCAATGATAACAATATTTGGTATTTAAGTTTCAAATAAACTGAGTCATAACATAATAGAATATTGTTAATATGAGATGAGTTGGAGTGTGACTTTACTGAAGACCGACTATAATAAGATTGGTTCTATAAAAGTTTTCGATTCGACGCACAATAATGGAAATATTAAGAATTTTCAAAATTTTCCCTCTGGTCGGATTTCAGCCGTTAACGAACTTGATCATTCTTTTTGTATAAAACGATTATATATCAAGTTTGATAACGATAAGATAAAAATTACCACCGCTAGAGCGGTAACAGAATATATATATATAAACTCGATGTTTAAACGTTTTATGCAAAAAGATAGATCAAGTTCGTTAACAGCTGAAATCGGACCAGTGCGAGGGGGGGGGGTTAGAGGGGGATTTTCGAAATATCTCCGTTACCATACCTTGGATCAAAACATTGTATAGAATCAATCTTAATGCAAATTAAATTTACTATAAATATTGTTCTATACATTTATTCTCTATCTCGAATATTAACCGAGATATTTGCATTTGTATTGTGTGTGGGGTCGGCAAGAGTCGGCTATGTTCGGGACTTTCCGCCGAGAGCTAGTGCGGCCGTTTCCGTAACTGTTCGTCCCTCGTGAATAGGTTTAGAGATTCCTTACTACTACTGTTATTATGAGGCAGATTTCTCTATTGTAAAACTTCACGTGGGAAATCTGATTAGTTTACGCAGCCCCTGCGTGACGGACTTTTTTTTGCATTGTTCCCGAAAGGGGGATTTGTTTTAATGCATCAAAAAACCTTTTTTATTAACAAAAAAACATTAATTTGATTAAAAATCTTTACATTTTTATTTTCCCATAAGAAAAACATATGTACCCGGTTTTACCCTACTAGTGGGGTAAAACCGGGAAAAATTACTTTTTACAAAAAAAGTAGGGTAAAACTTCTTTAAAAAATTAGATTTTGTTTTTGAAACTGTAGTTACGTTAACAGATAAGTAGACTTTATTTAAACAAAACTTTAGTTATTTGTGGTAAAAATTGCGGTTTCTGAAAGCCTTCAAACCTTTCCGGTTTTACCCCACTTTCCCATACTAGGTAAGATCGCTAGACATTTGACATTGTCATCAGTGTGTCGTTTCATGAGGTGGAAAATCTTAAGGTCGCCCCCCGCGTAACGGACCTTTTGGCACGAGGAGAGGGGAGGGCGCGCACTAAATGTTCTAATAATACAGTTGAAGAAGATGAGACAGAAACGGCAGAACTGAAGAACGATACAAACTATCAGGCGTACATTTGATTGGCCGTTCACTATCAGTAGGACTTGACTGATAAGGCACTAATGATATATTCTGTAAGACAGACTGCACGAGTGCTTTTAATTGCCGGCAACCTATGCATTTTCTAGCCTATTTATCTTAGCGGTTTGCCTACTTTTATTAGCGACTGGGAGCAGCTCTCGGACATAGATAACATTCAGGTTTGCAGTTAAGCAGCTTAGGTTTGGCTCTACTTGTTTACCGAACTATATTCTCATTAATTATACATTCGCTTTACATGTTCTTTATCTTTAAATAAATATAGCTTTCTTTAAAGGAGCAGGCTTTTAATCTGAAAGAAAATTGTTATGCCACGCTCTAATACGTAAATGAATTATGATAATCCAACGTGATTAATCAACCTTTCAGAAATTACGGGCTCGAAGAGCAGGAGAAATTTTATTTTATTTTTTTTTTCAATGTACAGAGTTTAAAATAATGTACATGTAATAATTTTGTTTTAGATATTGTTGAAACGGAATACTGCGGCTATTTATAAACAAAGGATTTATTATTATAACGTCGGCTTTCATTCAATAATTTTTGAATTGGAAGATATTTATTTATGTTAAAAAATTATTAACTTGAGGAAACTACCTATGTCGATTGCACAACTAATACATTCTACAGCCTCTTAAATGCACTGTGTCTAATAACTAAGCTAGGAGTGCGGTACCTCTTGTAAAAAATCTTGCCAAAACAAGAAGATTTTGATAGTGATCCTCATTTTAGCAGATTTCCCTCAAGGGAAATCAGCTACTGAGGTCGTACTCATGACGCAATTTTCGAAATTTTTCTTGAAATGTCGATCGATTCTACCTAGGAGTTCAAATATATATATATATATATATTTGTCTGTTACCGCTCTAGCGGTCGCAATCGTTGTTTAATCGTTACGAAACTCAATATTTAGTCGTTTTATGTAAAAAGAAATATCAAGTTCGTTAAAGGCTGAAATCGGACCTGGTGGAGGGGGGGGGTTAGAGGGGAGGATTTTCGAAAATTCAAAATATTTCCGTTACTATAGGTCGGATCGAACAATTGCATAGAATCAATCTTATTGCAAATTATATTTACTATAAATATTGATATATACATTTATTCTCCGAGATATTTGCATTTTTATAAAGTGTAACGGACGAGCTATGGTTCCAGCCGAAAATTAGTTCGGCCGTTTCCGTAACTGTTCGGCACTCGTATGGAAATTTCTCTATTGTATAACTTTACGTGGGAAATCTGCTTAGTTTAAGCAGCCCCTGCGTGAAAGACTTTTCGTAAGTATCGGTGGAAATTTAAAGTCATTTTTCAAGCACGTCAATTGCTGGTATTTGTACTCCATATTAGATGACCGTTTTACTCCCTTTTCAGCAGATTTCCCTTAAGGGAAATCAGCTATTGAGGTCGTACTCATGACGCGATTTTTTAAATTTTTCTTCAAATGTCCATCGATCCTGCCGAGGAGATGACGAAAATGAGGTCCGTTCAAAACTGTATGTATATATATATATATTGTTACCGCTCTAGCGGTGGTAATTTTTATCTTATCGTTATCAAACTTGATATATAATCGTTTTATACAAAACGACCTCATTTTCGACATCTCCTTGGTAGGATCGATGAACATTAGAAGAAATTTTTCGAAAGAAAATCTCGTCATGAGTACGACCTCAATAGCTGATTTTGGTCAAGGAAAATCTGCCAAAACAAACTAAAAATATAAACAGATAACAACAATAATCTTTTTAGCTATTTCCAAACAATTATATATTTCAAAAAGTAAATTCATAGTTGAAAGATTTATCATATTGTTTGTCATTATACATGCTTTTACAGTGAAATAATCAAATAAAATTAGGTAAAATTATTTTTTTTATGTTTCGAGAATGGTGACATAGCTGCTACACGGTTTTACCCCGCGCGTAAAGTTTAAGTAAAGCATTGCGTCATTCGGGCATATCAAACGGTAAAGACATTTACTTAGTGCTAAAATAAAGGTAATTAAAACTTGTACTGAGGGATCTACATGCCTGTATTCTAATTGGAATAGGAGCGCATTGCAATCAAAAACCTTTTGCACCAAAGTCATAAGTAGGTTCCACGAAAATTGAATTATTATCACTGTCACAAAACAAGCACGACAAACAATTTGGCTTAATTGCCGCTGCTTCTTCTTCAAAGGTGGATTGTAGTTGCTCCGTTATCAGCCCTACTGCAGTACACACAACGGCTAAGAGGAGGTACCCGGTTTGCTCCCGACTACCCGCGCTATTACCCTACTCTCCCCTACTTTACAAAAATGAGGTCAAATGTGTGTGTGCATGTGCATGTGTGCTTGCGTGTGTGTAGAGAGAGGGAGATTTGTCCGTTACGGCTCTAGGTGCCGTAATTTTTATTTGTACGTTACGAAACTTGATGTTTTATGTAAAAACAAAGATTATTTTCGTTAACGGCTGTAATTTGATCAGTGGAAGGGGTTGGATTAGAGGAGGAATTTCGTAAATTACAAAAGTATTTGTTATTTTACGTCGGATCGAAAAATTGCATAGAATCAATCTTATTTCTAATTTAATGTCCTACTAATATTGTTATTTTTGCTTTGTCACTATCTGGATTATTAACCGAGATATTAGGATTTTTTTTAGTTTTCAGCCTTCAGTAAACCCCCACTCCTACTCAGGTCATATTAACAATAAGCTGTTATATCATAAAGCACTTTATTTCAATCTAAAATACCAAATATAGTTTTCATTGAGCATCTCCTCTACGAGATACAAGCAAATATGTATCGCGATGATGTCATCAAGTAAGATTTTCCACTGTTGACTTAAAAAGTCCGTCAAGCAGGGGCTGCGTAAACTAAGCAGATTTTCCACGTGAAGTTTTACAATAGAGAAATTTCACGAGAGCCGAGCAGTCAAGGAAACGGCCGAACTAGCTTTTGGTGGGAAAGTCACTCTCGTCCGTTAGCCGCCCAGATTTAATAAAAATGCAAATATCTCGGTTAATATTCAAGATAGAGAATAAATGTATATAACAATATTTATAGTAAATTTAATTTGCAATAAGATTGATTCTGTACAATTTTTCGATCCAACGTATAGTAACGGAAATATATCGAAAATACTCCCCTCTAAACCGCCCATCCAACTGGCCGACGTAAACGACGGAAATCTTAAGGGAAATCTGCTAAAATTAAACACGATAAATAAACATTAAATACAAGTAATAAAAACAACAAATAAACACTAGTATTAAAGACAACAATTTAAAATTTTATAATTCATATATCCTAGTACATTTGTATTAATAAAAATTGATCAAAATTATAATAAATGTCTCACTTAGTAAAATCCAAAAGCAGAGAAGTTACAGTCAACTTCTCTCGATACGGCTCCCGGGCCGGATGGAGTATTCGTCAGAACTCTCAAGGCTCTTGATATTGTCCCAGTGATAAAAGTGTTGGCGGATGTTATGTTGAGGACTTCCTATGTTCCAGAGGCTCTGCGCAGAGGTAAGACTATCCTCATATACAAAGGAAAGGGACCTGCTGCTAAGATTGCTTCTTGGAGGCCCATAACAGTGTTCCCTATTCTGAGACGCATAATCGAGAAGGTCTTGGACGCAGAACTGAGGCAACAAGTAGGCTTCCATAAGTGCCAAAGGGGCTTTGTAAAAGGGATGCCTGGTTGTCATATGAATGCCCGTATAATTAATGCGATCCTCAAAGACGCCAGGTTGAAAAGGAAGTCTGCTGTGGTCGCTTTCCTGGATGTGATTGGAGCATTCGACAATGTAGGTCACTCTCATGTACTGCGAACATTGGAATCCAAGGGTGTGTCGAAGGATGTCAAGAACCTGATAGCGGCGTTGCTAACGGATAACACAATATGGGTGAACTCGGGGGGAAAGTCAACAGGCCCTATTAAGGTCCGAAGAGGAGTCCCACAAGGTGGGCCACTGTCTCCAACACTCTTTAACCTTTGTATTAATTTCCTTTACGAAGAAATTTGTGATGAGGTGCTGGCTAACAACCTGGGTTATAAGGTGGTTGAAGAGGAGGAGGGTGTTATCCTTACCGGATTTGCCGATGACCAGGCTGTGACAACGAGGGACAAGATGTGTGCAGAGCGAGTGACGGATCTGGTCCAAAGGCTCTTACGGGAAATCGGACTTGAGGTAAACCCTTCCAAGAGCACAGCAATAATATTGGTTGAGGGTCAGCTTGTGAAAGATAAACTATCATTGGAGGACGGAAGCTACGGAGGGGGTTGGAGTCCACCATTTTAAAGAAAACGCAGGACTGAACAAGCATATGACCGAAAAACAGTTGCTGTCTGCTTCAGAATGGACAAACTCTGTCAAACTTAATACAAATTACGCCCCATTGCGTGGTGTTCCGGGAGTAGTCTTGAAATCAGCGGATGTTGGACCCCTCTGTCGAAGATGTGGCAGGGAGACCGAAACACCGGCCCATGTGGTCGGGAATTGTCCACATAACATGTTGCTGATCACGAGGCGACATCACCGGGTGAAGCATGCTATCATGGAGCTCCTGAAAACAAAGAATTTTACATGTTTTGAAGAGGTGTACGCCGTCGATGACGCAGGTTCAACGAGGTACGCGGACATTATAGCCTTCAAGGAGAATTGTAAATTTGCCTACATTCTGGACCCAACAATAAGGTACGAGACCAACGACCCTGATCAAGCGGAGAAGATCCACCAGGAAAAGAAGAATATTTATGAAAACTGTACTAAATTTTACTCCGAAAAATTCAGGGAATCATTTGGGGAGCGAGATTTTCTGGTGTTAGGCTTGTGGTTCGGCGCCCGAGGATCGGTCCCTAAACGTACACAGACATTTTTTGACGAGGTGGGTATAGAGAAGAACGTTCTGCAAACCTTGGTCGAGGGTATCATTATTGATACCTTAGGGATTATTTCCCACCATATATTTTAATTTTAGCGGTGACCAGTGATCTTATTATAGATCGACGGATTATATTATTACAATATTGCTGTTTCTTATTTATATATAGTGACATTCACCTTTTAGGTTGTTCTCTGTGCTTATTTTAGTTAATATTTTAGTTATTGTGTTGACTAAATACAAATTTGTATTGTTTACTGTTGTCCTAGGGATTGACTTAAGTTGCTGTGTGCTTCAGCATCTCAATGTAATTGAGCAGCCCCACAAACTGTATATAAATTCGTACAATAAAGTGATTCTCTTGTAAAACAAATTTAATTTTTTAATGTGATATAATGCATTGTCGATATTTTCCATACCAGGAACTTCAGTTTATATTTTCCCATAACGTAATTTATGATCAGGATTATTGTCTCTTTAAAGGAAGGGGAGGGAGTAAGTTTCTCATAGTTGTTAAAGTAAGTTACTCATCATATAAGATAAATTACGAAGCAGATAAAGTAAATTGAAAAAAGTTAATTATACATTTTCACTGTTCTTATAATTAATAAAAATAAGTTATTTAATATAATTATTGAAAAGATAGTAAGTTTAGAAATTGTATTCTTTTGAGTTTGAGAATTTTTACATGCAATGTATTATTTAAGTATGCGATGTAATATGTATGAAATTAATTATACTTGAAGTAATATTGGAATACTTTTGTAAAAGCAAATCGAAAATATATATTCACCTTTTTTTCATTATTGATTAGAACTGTTTTTTTAATATTGCGTTACAAAGACATAAAAAAGTATAATAATCTCCTATTGTAATTTAATATAGGTATTGAAAACGTGAAAATCCTTATAAACAATATTGTACAAGTGATAATGAAATGGTGAAAGTAAACACGCATCAAAATCTATTCCAAACATTCAAACTTCGTGGGAAGAAAGTACAACAGAGAACTATAAATTAAGAAGAATTTTATGCTTATTAAAAAATAAATTAGTAATAATATTAAAAAAGAAAAAAGTCATTCAGTTAATTTACATTGCCACAGAACTCTATATACTTTAAGGGCAGTGAAAGAGAAAGACTATTAGGTACAAAAAACGTTCTCATAGTACGAGTTCATATAGAACCAGTTATCTCGTAGCGGAGAGCCTAGATTAATTTTCTAATAACATTCCTAACTGACACACCATGACAGATCTCTGGGTAACATGCGTTTTAACCCGCTCTCTGACAGATATTAATAATTCAGGCATGACATTAAAAGTTGATTTAACCTACTTATAATTATTTGTATAAGCTTTTGCTCCTTTTAAACGATGATGGATTATAAGGAACTTGTTAATCATAATTTTCACCTACATTTGATGGCATATGTAGAATGGTGAACTCCTTTTAAAGTCCAGAAAGTTATTTTTGTTTTCGTTTAAAGCTACTCGGACACCATTTAATCTTGATGTCTGAGTTTTAGACTGTAACGATCCAATATTTCAATGTAACTCTTATTACCAAGAGTACATACATACATATATATATATAAGACCAATTGCAGAAAATTAATTTTTAACAAGATTGGTTATGTAGCCATCTACCACTACCGTCAGTAAGCTGAAGATAAAAAAGTCCGTCACGCAGGGGCTGCGTAAACTAAGCAGATTTCCCACGTGAAGTTATACAATAGAGAAATCTCCATACGAGAGCCGAACAGTTACGGAAACAGCCGAACTAGCTTTTGGCGGGAAACTCACTCGTCCGTTATCGGCCCACTTTTAATAAAAATTCAAAGATAATATATATATATAATATTCAAGATAGAGAATAAATGTATAAAACAACAATTTAATTTGCAATAAGATTGGTACTATACAATTTTTTGATCCGACGTATGGTAACGGAGATATTTCGAATTTTCGAAAATCCCCCCTAAAACCTCCCCCCCCCCTCCCTCCCACTGGTCCGATTTCAGCCATTAACGAACGTGATCTGTCTTTTTGCATAAAACTTTTAAATATCGAGTTTGGTAACGATCAAACAAAAATGGCGACCGCTAGAGCGTTAACAGACAAATATATAGGTATATATAATTTTGAACGGACCTCATTTTCGTCATCTCCTGGGTATGATCGATGGACATTTGAAGAATTTTTTCGAAAATCGCGTCATGAGTAAGACCTCAGTAGCTGATTTCCCTTAAGGGAAATCTGCTAAAACATTCATACCCATCTACTAAAAAAGAATTCGAAAATTCCGTCATGAGTACAATCTCAATAGCTGATTTCCCTTAAGGGAAATCTGCTAAAAATAAGGTATGCTTAAATATTGTATATATTTATTTACCAGAAGTGATTCTATCACAATAGAGGATTCCAGCAGATTTCCTTTAGGGGCTATTGAGGTGGCACCCCCGACTCGAGTTACGATAAAATTCCTCAAATGTTCACCAATTATGCCTAGAAGACGAAAATGAGGCCCATTCAAAATTATATGTATATTACCGCACTAGCGGTCACAAATTTTGTTAGAGCGGTACCAACCTTGATATATAAGTGTTTTGTGTAAAAATGGAGAGTTTCCTTCTTACTGTGGATCCAATATTCCTTAAATAGTATAATGGCAAGGGCTAACAATAAAATACATTTCTTTCCACAAAAACTTTATTCACCTTCCTTTACATGTTTCATGGTTTAACCTCTTCAAAGGCCAATCAGTTCTGAAATGCTCGTTTCCTCTTACATTCGTTGAGACCGTCGCTTCCTCACTGGAGAGGTCGTTGATCAACGACTGTCTAAATGCTGTTATATACGTGTTTCCTCTACCATGAATATTAACCGAGACGTTTGCACTTTTTACTGTTCAGTCTTCAGTAAACCCCACTCCTGCTCATGTCATATTAACAACAAGCTGTTATTCCATGAACCACTTTATGGGAAGCTTAAATAGCAGATATTGTCGTGTTTGAGCTTTTACTGCATGAGAGCGTAGTCTGATGACGTCAGAATTTAAGATTATAAGTTCTTAAACTCGAAAATGTTTATTTGATTTAAACCCTACTCAATATTTAAGTGTTTTATTCAACGCTAATGGCCATATTAGTTAATGGCTGAAACTTACGAGGAATTGGAGGGGGTAGGAGGGAGGTAATTCGAAATTTCATAATATTTCCATTAATATGAGTCTAATAAAAAAAAAGGTCCGTCACGCAGGGGCTGCGTAAACTAAGGAGATTTCCCACGTGAAGTTTTATAATAGAGAAATCTGTCTAATAACAACTGTAGTAGTAAGAAACTTCTATACCTATTCACGAGGGACGAATAGTTACAGAAACGGCCGCCAGAGCTCTCGGCGGAAAGTCCGAACATAGCTCCTGCCGACCACACGCAGAATACAAATGCAAATATCTCGGTTAATATTCAAGATACAGAATAAATGTATATAACAATATTTATAGCAATTTGGGTGGTGTGAAATTGCATGCGTTTTATTAAGCATCTGGTGGAAAAATGTAAACAAATCATCCTATTTTTAATGTTGATCACTTCTTGCTTTATAGTATTTTCTGTAACTAGAAAGTCCACAATTCCATTGTTTGCCCCATCGATAAATGTGTTGGAAACAGTGGAATTGAAGACTTCGCCCAATCTTGACTCAGAGTAAATCCAATAGGAAGTTTAAAGAGATTCAAGTGGTATTAGAAGTCAAAGCCGTAGGTAAAGAAGGCGTGTACCACCTCATGGGCTCCAAAATGTTGTCTGCTGATGGTTATTTGACTACTTAAAAGCGCAATCCCTATTAGGATTAAATTTATCACAAACGTTAAGAGGAAGGTGAAAAAGGATTGTTGAGACCTCCTATCTTAGGTCTGACTCTACTTTTAATGTCCATCTGATTTTGAAAATCAGGCCCATTTATTGATCATGTATAGCTGGTTGCTCTACCGTCCAGCGTCTTATCAGAAATTACCAAATCTCTGGTCCTGCTTATACGAAGCAAATAACCACCCAAAGAATTCCAATGAAAACATACTCCGTACTTTAACAAAAGGGAAATCGATATACGTCGATCGAATCTGACACAGCTGTAAATAATACGTGATATTTAAGCCGAGACTAAGATAGTTCATGACAATCTCATGAGCAGAAGTAGGAGTCCACTTAAAACGTTTAATATTTGAATTAGAGGAATGATATTGAAAAATCTGACGCGGGACTTCCTTGTACACCTATTAAATTAAATTAAGAAAATGTTTTCTTGCATGTCATTTAAAATGATTTCATTTGAAAGTGATAAGCGATATCAGCGTTAACATATTTTATAGATTTGTTTATCCTAGAGCACTAACTTAGTAGAATCTGAATTAAGTACGAAGAAATTTGCCGTTTTTTATTTCACCCAAAATATAAAAATCTACTGAGATTGGGTCTCAACTTCTAGGTAACTTCAAAAAGGTGGCCTCATTTATCATAAGAGAATTTAAAGAAAAAGTAGTATCGGTTTAGATTTTTTGTGGGCCGAAATCAGACCAGGAACTGGACAAAGATGGCACTTTAAAATCGAAAATATATACTCCTACCGTCGGAAAATCTGATATACCCAAACTATTAGAAAAACGTTTTGCCTAAAATTCTTAATCCATAAATTGTTTCGTATTTTCTCAGTAATTTCACTGAAATATCTGCTTCAGGCTTATACCAGCCAAGGTATGGCAAATTGTGTAAACCAGATATCCATCCGCCGTGTCACACCACTACGCTTTTAAATTCTGTAGGAGTCATTGAATAAGAATAAAAATTATTTTTGTTTTCACCGACATAAAATGGTGTACTTTCAGTTTTAAGCAAGCAGGGTGGCAAACTCGTAAGTGAGGGCTGTGCCTCATGGTGTGAAGAATTGTTAACGATGTTAGTTTCGCTAGGTTATCTTCTCCTTTCTATAAATCTTCAATCCACAAAGAGTGTTTATATTTATCTCAACTGGTTAACATAATGGACCTGAACTGAAGAAGTTCTGAAAGTTTTGAAAAGAAATAATTTAATAATAATGAATTACTTTATATAAATATTGTCTCAATACCTCAATCAAGTTGGTCTAATATTTCCAGTGGCCATTTTATGACATTTGTCACTGGGAATCAGATGGTAGGAAAAACTAAGGCTCGTTGGGCAGTTTGTATTAAAAAAAATATTGAATGACAGAAATGTGTTCCGTTAATATTCTACCTTCCACGATCCCATTATATGTACTTACTTATATCTTCCTGTGTCATTCATATCCCTTTTGTATTGCGGGATAGTATTTCTTCAAGCTACGTGACTCACGTTTTCATTGATTCCTACACCCTACACAATGTTAAGCAGGAATAAAGACAAAGGTTGTCTAAAGGAGTCAGTGAATTTCCATATTAAGTCTTGAATAGCTGGTTGGCTAGATGTGTTATGACGTTTTTTAAAAACTAAAAAATCTAGTTTATCAAAATAACTTTTCATAACAGAATAAATCTATTTCAATTAGCCTTACACGAATAAATTGGACGTTTTATATATACTAGCGGACCCGACAGACGTTGTCCTGCATGATATATCAGTATATTAAATTTAATAATATTATTTTTAAAACAAAAGCTGCTTTTAATAACAAAAAAAAAACTTTTGCTATTAATTAATGCTAATTCACATACCGAGTTTTGTAAAGTTCAGTTCAATTGTTAATGCCCTATAAAATTGTTGGCTCCCACTTTACTTTATTAGTGTATATCTCGTTTATACTTTATTATACGACAAAAGTGACTATATCAAAAGTTACTTTAAATAACAACATAAACAACTTTCATCCTGTGCATATTTGCCGAAAAACCAAAAGGAAACAAAATATCGCTATTTTTAATTTTAGGCCTCCCATACGACCCCCACTCCTGCTCCATCTGCCTGGCTGATTTGCGGCGCAAACCATCCAGGGCGTCACCCAAACGCCTACAAAAAATTCATTAAAATCGGTACAGCCGTACAGCACGTACAGTAGAATTATCTATATATATATATATATATATATATATATATATATATATATATATATATATAATAAAGGTTCTAACACATTTTTAGTTGTGAGTACCTTTAAAAAATTTCGATGTTCAAATATAGAAGTGAAGTATTCTAATTTTTAGTATTAATGTTTAGACAAATAGGGCATAACATCTCATCATCACTTTCCCTCAGTAAGTACTATGCTAAATGCCACAACTGTGGACTATTCTAATTAGTTTAAAAAAATTATATACATTGTTCAATGGTATTATTCTAAAAATGTCAGAACATAATAAAAATCGTATGGGTTCGAGAGTGGGTTTTGGGGCGGTGAGAATTAGAGACCTACACGCAATTAATGTATGAACGCAGTGGCAAGTATCCAGTGCAGTTTTCGAATATTTTTTTAGAATTAAAAACCAGCTGATTTTGAAACGCTTTATTGTAAAATTTAAAATTAGAATGTTTATTCGAAGTGTAGTACTAAACTCTTCAGCCAATCCTGTTAAGGTAATAAATCTATCGCACTATAGAAACAAGGAAAATGTCTCATTACAAAAATCTTAGTCATCAAATCAAATTAGCCACGAGAATCACAAGACATATGTATTTTTTTTTTTTAATTTCATGCAACTTAACAATGTATTAAAAAATTTTTTTTTCCAAAAAGTGGACGTTAATAAATAAATAAATAAAAAAAAAATTATTTTAAAAAAAATTGTATTCCACTATATACACGCACACCCGCGCGCAAACACACACAACCTTAGGTGTATTTTTAGAGTTTAAAGATTAAAATTTAACTTTTATATAGCTTCTTTTAAACAAAGAAATTGGCGGATATGGTATTCTCTGGGGTGGCAAGAAATCCTCCCGAACCAGATTACTTAGGTTTTTTAAGTTTCCGTTTTCACATATTTTTAAAATTTGAAATATTAATATAAAATTTGATAAATATAGTAACAGATAGTTACTGAATTGAATTAATAATTTTTTAGTATAACATAAACTACTACGGTAAAGAAAGGCCTGCCATGTGGTACTTTGATGGGAGATTAAATAATCTGTAAGTCACCATTAATTTTAGGGTTTGTTATGACTTGGTCGACCGAAATTCACAACTATCATGATATAACATATGTGAATATTCTCTTAGTTCGGACAGGGGACTCAAAGAATATTAAACACGCAAATTAAAATTATTATAATAAGGTAATATAGGCAAGATGAACAAATTTTATTTTTTTGAAATTTAAAGACACTATTTATAGACTGCAAAAACAGCTGATTAAAACTACGTTCAGGACTCTTTACTCCAGTATTTTCCCGACTTTCCTCACAAGCGGTGTTATTGTCTCGACGATTTTTCGTCTTACAATGAGCCCACGACTTCTTCAGATATGCCATCCTGTCCATTGTCGGCTGCTAGTAGAGTAATCTAACAAGCGCCCCAACTCCTAACAATAGGCTCGATAGAAAACCTGAAGATGAGTTGGGTTCAATCTGAAACGAAATCCTGTTAAGACATTACCACCGCTCGAGACAACAGCCACTGCGGTTTTGGAGTAATTACAATCTAGTAACTGAAAAATCGATTACCAGACATTCCATATCAATAACATGCCACTTAGATAAGTAACAGGACCATAGCAATTAAACATGTAAAAAATTTCAAATAAAATATTTCAGATCTAATTCATAGCTAACAAGTCCATCGCAAAGAGGCTGCGTTAACTAAACAGATTTCCGATGTAGTAGCTCTGATATCATTTATTATTATTATTAGTATTAAGGAGCCTATGTCAACAGGTTAGAATGCAATTTAGGCTGGATATGAGATGTTTAATAGCTCAGGTGCTCCAAAATTATTAAGAGTAGGGGTGTAAAATTGCCTCAAATCTGAAAATATTTAAATAGATCGGTGAATTGTGGAGTTTTTATGGACAAAATAATTATAAAAAAGTAATTCTACAATATTACATACTCGACATTATTTATTTTATGACATTTTTCAATCCAAACTTTCTAGTAGCCGACTTCCTTAGACGATGACAAAAATACACTGTATTTCAACTCACAGTGCAATGATAAATTGGCTTATTGTTAATGCGAGATGAGGAGAAGAGGGGATTTAAAAAGGGCTGAAAACTAAAAAATTGAAATATCTCCTTTAAAATCAGTGTTAGAAGAAAAAAGTCCGTCACGCAGGGGATGCGTAAACTAAGCAGATTTCCCATGTGAAGTTTTACAATACAGAAATCTGCATACTGGTAACACAATACCACCGTGATTTTAAATACAAACGGTAATGAGAAATCTTTCAGTTAATTAAAATAAATTCCCAACTGAAACGGCTTCTGAATTGGAATAATAATTTATATTTTAATAACTAAAATTTTAGTAGTCCAAGAACTAAAGAAAGGGGGGGGGCGGATGAACAGAAAGTATTAGCATAAATCTCACAAAGTAGGTAAGGTAAGGTAAGGTTAGAAGAACCCTCCCACCTGAGCCGACGGAAATGGCCGATCTAATCCGAACTATACCCGACCACAGACTTCATAAAAATGCAAATATCTCCGTTAATATTCAAGATAGAGAATAAATGTATATAACAATATTTATAGTAAATTTAATTTTCAATAAGATTGGTTCTATACAATGTTTCGATCCGATGCATAATAACGGAGATATTTTGAATTTTCGAAAATCCCCCTCTAAACCCCCCCTCCCTCTAGTCCGATTTTAGCCATTAACGAACTTGATCTGTCTTTTTACATAAAACGGTTAAATATCGAGTTTCGTAACGATCAAACAAAAATTGCGACCGCTAGAGCGTTAACAGACAAATATATATACAGTAGAGCGTCGTTTATCCGAACGTCAATTATCCGAAACGTCAATTATCAGAACGCGCTTTGGAAAGTTTTTTTTTTTTTTTTAACTACATATTTCAATTTGCATGCTGTATTATATACAGAATGAAGAAGTTGAAAATTTCAAGAATATGTATTCATTGAAGCAATGCCCTGTTTAGAGCGTGAATAACTTTTTAGCAGAACGGAAAAGCCTGGATTCTCTCCTTTTGTGTTCGCGAGACTGACTGAGCCCAACCGTTCGGGGAATCAGACCTTCTTTCTGTTTCCCTGAAATGGAAGTCTACTCCGCGGCTGGAAACGCGGGATGTCAGCCCTTCCGCCTCTCCCACTCTTTTTGCAGGTCAGTTCTAGACAACAGTTCATGCGCGTCGGAAGTATGTATTTTAATATGTAATATGTAATTGTAATGATGAATACAAATTGTTTTATACAATTATCCTATTTTCCTAAAAAAAAATAGTTATCCGAACAAATCGATTATCCGAACGTGCGCGATCACAATTAGTTCGGATAAACGACGCTCTACTGTATATATATATATATATATATATATATATATATATAATTTTGAACGTACCTCATTTTCGTCATCTGCTAGGTAGGATCGATGGACATTTGAAGAAATGTTTCGTTAATCGCGTCATGAGTACGACCTCAATAGCTGATTTCCCTTAAGGGAAATCTGCTAAAACGTATTGACCAACAATTCTAGGAGATTTTATATATATTGTAATAACATGGACTATTAAACATTTTTGATCCGAATCCTAATGACTTGTCTGATTTCAGCAGTTAACGAATTTTTAGTTAACGAACGGGAAAATGTGGATTTCGGCAACGATGGAGCAAACATTACGACCGCTAGAGCAACTAACAAACACGCGTGTATATATATATATATATATATATAAATCCAGTGAAAAGACCTCATTTTCGTCATCTAGGTAAGATTATTAGAGATTTGAAGAGATTTTTCCAAAATTTCGTTTCGAGCACAATCACTTTAGATAATTTCCTTTGAGGAAAGTCTGCTAACGAAATTAATTTAGTAGGAATATAAGAGGAAAAACCCAGAAAATTTTATTTTGTTTGATCAGTTTTTGAACATTAGTTTTGAAAATTTTGGTAGAAATGTAGGGAGTAGAATGACTGGTGGGAATACAGGGATGGAGCCACCCCGCCAGCTGGAAAAGGAAACATTTTTGTGGCCGTCAACAAGAAGTTTTATTTTGAAAGCCTATCAGTTTAGGATTAATATAATGAAGCGATAGTGGTAATTTTGCCATAAATTAGCCATCATTTAATTATTTTATTGTTAATTAATCTCTTTGATTTGAAATAAATATCAACCTTCTTTTATGAAAATTATATAAATGTAATGTAATGAAAATTTAGTACATACGTTACTATGAATATGGGAAATCAAAATTAAAAAAAAATAACGCTAATAATGTTACAATGACAAAATAAGTATTTTCCAGTCATCAAATGGTTTATTATAATATTTTCAGTCGAACAAAAAGAAAGAAAAAACGCATTCTCTGTCGGAGTATCAATAAATTTTTGATTGAATTGTAGATGGCAGGTGAATCCAACTTTCATTGTCAAATCAAGAATATTGACCTTAAGCAACAATCCATTTCTCCCATGACTGACAGAGATACAAAATCTTTTTCTCTCCAACAGACTCGCAGTATGAGTGTAAGATGTTAAACATTTTATTCAACGTTTTCTGAATAGTTTTGCAACAGGTATTAAACCGTTGTAAAATATATTTTTTAGTATAAATGAAGTACCTTTAATATCATAAAATATTGTCAAAATCGAAAATAAAAAAATATATATAAATGAACACACACACACACACACACACACACACACACATATATATATATATATCATTTAGCCTAAATCAATTGTTTATTTTTGTTACCTGCAGAGACCACATGACTATTTACCCTCTATGATTAATGAAGACTATCTGATACTTGTTTCAAATGACTAATAGCTAAGGTATTACGGGGGGGGGGCAGTTGCTGGTGTTTACAAACAGTAATGACCTTCAACTTCTAACTTCTAGAACCCAACTCTCTCCTGGCTTTAGAAATTAGCTTAGCAGATTCTGCTTCAATGAAAAAGTTCATAAAATCACAATTTTTTTTTTTTTTAATTTAGTTTTAGTCTTTCATTCAGGAGTTTACGACTCAACTAAATATAAAATGAGATGTATTTGTTATTTGTAACAGAGATTATGTTTATAACGAATATCATTTAACTAAATTTTAGTTTGTGGTGTTAAATCAATATTCAGTAGTGCAAAAAACAATGTTACATACCTAGTGGTAAGCATTATAGTCGTCGCAAAAACGATGTTTTCTTTTATTTTGAAAATCTATTTTTTAGGATTAATGCCATTAAAGTTTCTTTGTAATTATGCTATAATTATATTATATTATAATATTACTTATTTAATTTCTTGTTAATTAATCACTTTTACTTGAAAGAAATGTCAACCTTCTTTTCTGGATATAAAACACGCCTGAAACCAAAGAAACGTTCTTGTGAAGTAATTTTGCCTCAGACGTAAAAACTTTACAGAGCCTTTATTCTTCGAAACCCCATTACATTATTACAAAAGACTTCTAACAAGTTTTTGAGGTACTAAGCCAGTGATTATAAAAAAAAAGTATTTATTAACGTCCACTTTTTGCAACTAAGGCTAATTTGGACATGTAATCTACAGGTTATCGCTCTTTTCTAGCCAGTGTGGGACTAAAGACTTTATTTAATTTATTTTGTAACAAAATTAATTCCTTTGCCTAGGCGGGAATCGAATTAGCCACTCATGTGACTTTAGCATGTGAGATTAAGGTCAACTCGAGAGGCTAACCCGAGCCCTAACACCAGTGATTTATATAGGTACACAAATTAACGTCAACATAAACCAGTGATTAGTAACAGTTAAGTTGTGTACCTAATTTTAAAATTATTCTCCTTCTCACAAAATAAAAATTATAATTCTTTTTAAATAATTAGAATCCTGGCATGTCCTGGAATGTGACGTATATCCATTTTCGTAGGTTTTTTTTTTGAGAATGTCGGTGTAAAGGTGGTGACTGGAAGGAGTAGAGGGGCTTACTGTGCTGGAGCCACCCCTGCCAGCTGGAACTGGAGTTCCCCACCCCCAGCTGACCCGCGCCTATATAACCCCCTCCAGCTGATGCCCGCCTTCAGTCTGTCCAAGTGCTCTCCACAAGAAGCAACTCCGCTCCTCTACAACCAGAAACTGCGTCCACGCATCTACGGAATATTTCCATCTCTAGTTCCAAGACTAATATTTGCCTGTGAGTACCAAAAACAAAAATTACATTGCTGAAAAAGGGACCTGCTATAATTCTATCTGGTTCATTATCCATTGAACATTACTTATAAAATTAAGTGGTACAAAAATGCATACGATAATGTGAAGAACATCTCACTAGATAATCAATTCTTAATTTGATCAATACAAAGTGTTAAATTCAATAAAAAAATGAAGGTCATTTAATCCTAATATATTACAATTTTAGTAACGACAGATAACTTCGTAAAAACAAAATTATTACAAATGAATTTGGAAAAATAAATAAATAACACTAATAATGGAAGAATGACGAAATAAGTATTTTCCGTTTATCAAATGGTTCATTTATTTTTTTTATCAAGATAAAAAAAATTCTCAAACTAAGTATTTATATTTCTTCCTCTAGAATTCACAACCTAAACATAAAAGGTACAAAAACTAAATGATTACATTATTACTACCATCATGTGACTAGGTATTCAATTTTTTATTCAACTGAAAACAAATGTTAAAATTAATTTATCAATGTGAAGAATATTTCTTACTAATATGTGTGATAATTTATGAGTAGAAGTTTTGTTTTTTAATTTAGAAAATCCAAAGTTAAATATAGTTTTAAATGATTTTCCAAGTCTGCAATTTTCTTATTATGTTATTAGCAATTTTTATTTATGTTTTATAGATATAAATAAAGCTTATTGGCAAGTCAAATATTCCTAAGAATTGAAGAAGTTTTCCAAAACGTAATCACAATTATTTAAATATCTGTTTGAAATAATTTAAATTAAAGATATTTGAAATTCTTAAATTAATAAGAATTTTAAAAAAAAATCATAGCTAAGCAACTATAATCAGGAATTGCTAATGGCATAGCGTATTTTATAAATTAAAATTTACTACACAATACTACATATGTTAAATGAAATCATTATATAAATTTTCTTTTCTTTTAATGATAAATTGATTTCATTTTTGTATTCACGACTTAAGCATAAAACCATGATATTCTGGTAAAATTTAACTGCTATGCGATCAAGATTATATATGACTGTAATCGGGTCGGTAGGAAGACAGCCAAGTAAAATAAAGTATAAGATAGATTATATTTTCATTAAAAAGTCATCTTTTGATGATATTATAATTTGACGCAATATTCATAATTAAATTAAAATATTTTACATATTTACCCATTTAATATGATTGTCTATGCATATTGATACAAAAACAATCAATGAAGTAATGATGCATATGAATTTTTGTATTGTTTTCATGTAGCATTTTTAGTCCAAGGAATAGTATTTATTTATTTTTAACTTTGTTCACGTATTCAATACTTTTTTTCTTAATATCGTCATCTTTGTTATTAGAGAAATAATGCAAGACTCCTACCAGGCAAGACAGGACCTTGGATTTGATACTTTATTTATAATAGTGAACATTCTATTATAATTAAAAAGGCAAGTCTATAGTAAATGAAACCGATTTGATTCTTCAAAGAGGTCTAAGTTAGAGCATATAGGAAAACGATTAGCCGATTCATAAGGCGCAATCCAATGGGGAAAAAATTATTACTTCCTAGTTTTCAAGTTTTCAGAGTAAGTTAATGGTCTTCAGGAAATTATTGTTATTTTTTTTAATCAGAAAAACTCGAATCTTGTAAAGAAAATATTGAAATATTCAGTACGAAACATTTTTTTTTTCTATTCTTTTTCTATTCTGTAAGAGTTAATCAACCTTGTTACAATAATTATTTTCGTATCAGTAATTTAGGCACTAAAATATTGAATTTAAACTTTCAAAATTCAAAGTAAAAATTAAATATTGCTGGGTGTTAAAATGTAGAAGTTTGAATGGCTTCTGGTACGTAATTCTTTAGTTCTTGTAAATAATTTATGTACTCTATAAAAGGTGATTAGATTAAGTACAAAAATTAATATGAATATGAGAAATCAATATTTTAAAAAAATAACGCTAATAATGTTACAATGACGAAATGAGTATTTTACAGTCATCAAATGGTTTATTATAATATTTTCAGTCAAATAAAAAGATAGAAAAAAAGGCATTCTCTGTCAGAGTATCAATATTTCTTGCACTTGAATTGTAGATGGCAGGTGAATCCAACTTTCATTGTCAAATCAAGAATATTGACCTTAAGCAACAATCCATTTTTCCCATGACTGACAGAGATACAAAATCCTTCTCTCTGTAACGGGCTCCGAGTATGAGTGTAAGATGTTAAACATTTTATTCAACGTTTTCTGAATAGTTTTGCACAGGGTATTGAACCGTGGTAAAATATATTTCTTACATTAAAGTACATTTTATAACACAAAATATTTTCAAAATAGGAAAAAAAAAGCAGATATGAAAATAAAAATATATATACATATTATCCTTTTTTATTTAGCATAACTCAGTATTTTTGCCACCTGTCGAGACCACTTGAACTCTACGAATGATGAAGACTATTAGTTGGCCTCAAATGACAGTTAAGAATTTATGGAGAAAAAAGCAGTTACTGCAAGTTGCAGTTGTTTACAAACAGTAATGACCTTCAACTTCTAACTTCTAGAACCCAACTCTCTACTGGCTATAGGAATTCGCAGAGCAGATTCCATGAAAAAATTTATAAAATCACATTTTTTTTTTAATTAAGTTTTAGTCATTAATTCAGGAGTTTACCTCAGCTGAATCTAAAATGAGATTTATTTATTATTTTTAACAGAAATTATGTTTATAATGAATAAAATTTAACTAAATATTAGTTTGTGGCGTTAAATCAAAATTCAGTAGAACAAAAAACGAAGTTACATACCTTAGAGGAAACATTACAGTGGTCGCTATATAGTAGAAAACGATATTTTCATTTCTTTTAAAAATTTATTTTTAAGGATTAATACGCTTGAAGTTTCATTGTAATTATGCTATAAATAAGTCATTACTTATTTAATTTCTTGTTAATTAATCACTTTGACTTGTAAGAAATTTCAACGTTCATTTCTCGATATGAAATAAACCTGAAACCATAGAAACGATTTTGTGAAAGGGTTTTGCTCTCTGACGTAAAAACGTTATGACGCCCAGATTATTGGAAATCCTATTATATTATTACAACATGCTCAACGTGTGTTTCATGAGCTGTTTAATTGTGTAGTTAATTTTATTTTTTTTTAATATAATTATTTTATAAAGGAGCACCCGCATCTTGGTGATTTGGCTCAAAGTTTCACAATGTAAAATGAAAACAAAATTATAGAAAAATAACAAAAACTGAAACAACAAATAAAAAATTCAATACAACAAATAATCATTAAATACTAGTAATAAAGACAATTAATAAACATTAGGCTAGTAATAAAGACAACAATTTAAAATGGTTTTAATAAAAAAATTATGTTACTCTAATACATTTATATTATTATGTTTTTAATTTTATTTATTTAGTATTGTTCCCCATAGCGATGGTGGTTGGCAGTATTAGGATGATATATTTACTCCTTCATGTGCTTATCTTTTTAGTACTTTTATATTATGGAAAATATTTCTTTAATATCTGATCCTTTCTCATATCCGCGATTTGTCTAAAGAATATAATAAAAGTTTACCCTTTTAAATGTTTTTAGGTATGCTGTAGACCTATTCTATTTTGTATTATATGTTTTTGTAAATGTTGATGTGTTTTAGATATGTTAGTATTTGTGGAATAAATTGGCTGTAGCTAATTTTAAATACTTCCCAAAGACAAACATTTAAAAATATTGTTTCTATTAAATATTTCATGATCATACATTGTAATGAGACGTACGTATATATAATTTCGTACACGAAATACATTAACTGCATTCATTTTAATAAAAATTTAATTTCATCATAGTTTTTGTCAATAGAGGGAGTCAACGAACTTGCTAATCATATGTTTTATCTGGGTGTCACGGTTTATGGTAATGGACAACCATGAAAAACATTTTAGCAGAAATCAGCAATTAAGGTTGTACTCATGACGCGATTTTCGACAAAGTTTTTCAAAGAGGCGTCGATTCTACCTACACTTTTAGTACATTTGAGTTATTGCACTTGAAAAAAACGTGTTATTCCAAGCTTAAATAATAAATATTGATTTCAAGAGATATTTACTAGATGATATACGTTAAAAAACGTTGTGTGATGATGTCATCAAATAATTTTTTATTTTTGATTAGATCTGCACTAAGCTCGAAATTTAACCGTTCCAATCATCACTCGTTGAAATAGGACTAGGAGTAGGGGGAGTTGTAGAGGAAGGGGAATTCGAAAATTCAAAATATCTCTTAGTAGGTGTATCACAATTTATTCCACATCAATTGACTATTATTATTCTTATTCTGGGCCCAATCATTTTTATACATTCTTCATATTTTATGTCAAGAGTCAAGTGATTGGCCATTGCCATAATATATGTTGACCATTATTGTCCATCTTCATTCCAGGAGCCACAAATTTAGAGTTTGTCTTATTGAGAAAACATTTAGTACATGTAAGTGGGCTTGAGTGAGTACTGAACTACAATAATAAAATAATACAAAAAGTAATTAAATTTTTTTTTTAAAATTATGGTCCAAAAAATCAATAAATCACGGTAATCATTAGTTGGTACTGAAGTACTCAATATCCCAGGAGATACAATACTGAAGTACTCCAGTCCAGGGAGGTACGATTTTTTATCTAACATAAAATTCCCAAGAGTTTACAAAATCGTGTCACTTTCAGGCTTGTATTTGGACCGGAGATTAGTCATCAAAACTCTGACCTCTGTAAACAATATGATTTAGAAATTAAAAAAAAATATACTAAACTAGCGGACCCGGCAGACGTTGTCCTGCATGATATTTCAAGCGATTAGGATATTAAATTTATTAATATTATGTTAAAAGCTATTTTTAATAACACAAAAAACAACATTTGTTACGTGCACGGTTACCGAAATATCGCGAATTTATTATTTAGACCTCCCTTATAACCCCCACTTCCGTTCGAACATAAAAAATTTAATATAGCTTATAATAATGAAAGAAATAATGCTAATTCACATACCGAGTTTTGTTAAGTTCGGTTCAATCGTTGGTGCCCAATAAAATTGTTGGCTCCTACTTTATTTTTTTAGTGTATATCTCGTTTTTACTTTGTTATATTACAAAAGTGAGTATAACAAAAGTTACTCTGAATAACAAAATAAACAACTTTTACCCTGTGCATATTTGTCGAAAAACCAATAGGTAACGAAATATCGCTATTTTTAATTTTAGGCCCCCCTTACGACCCCCCACTCCATCTGCTGGGCTGATTAGTGACGCTAAACCATCCAAGGCGTCACCCAAAAGGGTACAAAAAATTCATTCAAATCGTTCCAGCCGTTTAGGAGGAGTTCAGTGACATATACACGTACAGTAGAATTATATATATACTAGCTAAGTTACCCGGATTCGCCCGGGAATTCATTTGAGGCTGAATGATGATGGTAATTTTCGGCAAGGCTTTACTTTGTTCAATATTTTGACATTTCCCCGTCGCAGTGTTTAGGGTTTAGGAGGGGGGGGGGGTGGGGGTTTACCCGTTGTTGGCATTTGTTAATAATAAAATTATTTTTTTATGTAAGACTTCACTGTCCTGCATATTGTCATATTTCCCGTCTCCTGTGCATTATGCATAGATTTGAATTATTAAGGAGAAAATATTGACATACATTTGAATTAATTTTTTCAGGTGAGGTACCTGGTAGTTCATATTGAAAAGAAGTGTTGAGCAAATTTCTCTAAATAACAAAATAAACAACTTTTATTATGTGCATATTTGCCGAAACCCCAATAGGAAATCATTATTATTAATTTCAGGCCTCCCTTATAACCCCCACTCCTGCCCGTCCCTAGAAATGTTAGTATGGCTTATTATAAGGAAGGCGTTAGTGCTAATACACATACTGAGTGTTTTATTTAGTTCGGTTGAGTCTTTTGTGCCAAATAAAATTGTTGTCTCCCGCTATAATTTTTAGCGTATAACGCCTTTATACTTCGGTATACGATGATAGTGTATATAAAAAAAAGTATCTCTAAATAACAAAATAAACAACTTTTGTTATGTGCATATTTGCCGAAAATGCAATAGGAAACGAAATATCACTATTATTCATTTCAGGCCTTCCTTATAACCCCCACTCCTTGCCGTCCCTAGAAATATTAGTATAGCTTATTATAATGAAGGCGTTAGTACTAATTCACATACCGAGTTTTATTTATTTCGGTTGAGTCTTTAGTGCCAAATAAAATTGTGGACTCCCGCTATAGTTTTTAGCGTATAGCTCATTTATGCTTCCGTATACGGCAAAAGTGCATATAACAAAAGTTACTCTACATAACAAAATAAACAACTTTTGTTATGTGCATATTTGCTGAAAAAGCAATAGGAAACGAAATATCGCTATTTTTAATTTCAGGCATCCCTTATAACCCCCACTCCTGCCCGTCCCTAGAAATGTTAGTATGGCTTATTATAAAAAAAATCGTTAGTATTAATTCACATAGCGAGTTTGGTTTAGTTCGGTTGAGTCTTTTTTGCCAAATAAAATTGTGTACTCCCGCTATAGTTTTTAGCGTATAACTCATTTATACTTCCGTCTACGGCAGAAGTGCATAGAACAAAAGTTACTCTAAATTACAAAATAAAGAACTTTTATTATGTGCATATTTGCTGAAAAAGCAATAGGAAACAAAATATCGGTATTTTTAACTTCAGGCCTCCCTTATAACCCCCACTCCTGTTCGTCTTAGAGAATATTAATATAGCCTAAAGTCTAAGTTGGGCTAGTAGTAATATACATACCAAGTTTCATAAAATTCGGTTCAGCCGTTTATCCGTGAAAAGGTAACAACAGGTATTGAACGGTTGCTTAGTGAAAGCTCAGTGAGCGTTCGTCTCCCAAAAGTACTATTATATGAAGCATATAGTCAACAAATTTTAACTGGGGGTTGATCTTGCGTATGTGGCTATGTGTTGCTCACAAACAACTAAGTAAAACGTCAGGCATGCAGGGGCGTAATCTAATCACATTTCTGAGATTCCAGAATGACGCGTTGTTGATCTCATCTTACCATATATTCTCTATTACTCCCGCAAGTTAGATTCCTATGTTATAAGGAATTTAAATGTAAGGTGGATGTTCTGTGGCTCAGTTGCTTAAAAAGTAAAAATCTGAAGAGAGTTTACTAAAGGTAAAAACAAGAAAATACAAAGAACTCAATTCGATTTATGAAAAAATGTAAACAGTTGTAGAGCGCAAATTGCTCAACAAGAGTTCTGCCTCATAATAACAGCGATACATTCAATTCTCGAACTACACCAACACCCAAAACAAACACCTTCCCCTATTTTTGGACCGAATTCAGCCATTAATTATTAATTATGATCTTAAACGTTGGGAAAAACGGTTAAATATCGAGTATTGGTAAAATAAACATTTAAGAGTCATGAACGTAAAATCGTGATTGATAACGTCACACAAACATATTTTCATGCATCTTACCTTATAAAACATTTAAGCTAGGAATAAGGACCTACATGATTTATCATCTTATTGTTAATATAAATATAAGTTGAGTAGGATTGGGATATTACTGAGGACAGAAAATGAAAAGGATGCTAGGGGGCTTAATATTGGACACAGCGTCTATGAAACTACGTTTATAGAAAACTGCGTTTGTAAGAAGATCGTTTCTATAACATTTTTGTATCTAGCCCATAATAATGGAGATATTTCGGATTTTAGAATTCCATCCCACTATAAACTCCCTTTCTCTTGTCCGACTACAGCCGCTAATAATTCTGATCTTTAGAATTACATGAAACGCCTAAATATCGAATTTTATAATGTTCAAATAAAAATTACGACCGCTAGAGCGGTAAGAAAAACGTTGATAAATATATAACTTTTGAGCGGCACTCATTTTCATAATCCGTCATGTAAGATCGATAGCCTTTGGAAGACATTTATTCAAAAATAGCGTCACAAGTATAACCCTAATAGTTGATTTCCCTTCAGCTAGAGAAATCTGCTAAAAGGCACGATAAATATGTCTTCTCGCAACTGACCTTCCTCTGGACATAATGGTAAGAATATCGGAACCCTTGTCGGAGGCAGAGAACCGTAAAAAGAGTATTTACGGAGATTGTCTTAGGGTTTAACAAGGATATTACCAATAAGAGAGGGTCCATTATATAATTCGATTTTTTTTTTTTTTGTATCCTTGCTTCCATTATTTTATTTATTTTAATTGAAGCAATCTTAATCTTATATTGAGCACAGTATTATCTGGAATTTGGTAGCAAGACCTTTTCTGTTTGTTGATCTACTTCTTGTGTTTTTCTCTTCCTCCTTCGCCGGACGTATCTAATTAGAACGTAGTCACAGCTGACTGAACCAGCAAACAGTTGTCTTAATTTAGCTGGGATCCCCGTTACTCGCGGTCAGGGGACACTGGCGAGGTCTCTCCACTCGGATGGTCCGATCAAACGCTGGACCACTTGGGAGGGTCTATTTAAACACGACGAAGGTCTGAACCTGGTCGCTCATGAATGAACAATCCCTAAATCGGTCTTCAATGCTGAGGGAATTTGAGATGTGTGCTTGATAAATGAATTATATGCAAATGAAGACTAATATATATTTTGATTTCATTTAGAATATTACAGTCAGGATTTAAATGCATTTGGTAATTGACAAAAGCCACAGCTATTCACCACAATGAGAGGAGCAGCCTCTCCCTGCCTGGCAAGGAAGTTAAGAGCTAAGGGAGGAATGGCACTTAGATTAAGAAAATAGCCACTGCTGTCACTTCACTTTTCACTTATTGGAGATTTCTGGGCCATTGTCTCTTGAGGCGCCACGGAGGGGAATATGGATGAGTGGTACTGGAAAGGGCTAGGACTTCTGGATTAGGATGATTGGACAGCCTGCTGTGGAATTTTCTGAATCTTAAGGGAATTAGGTCCTTTACGAATGGGATATTAAGATCTTTATGGAGGGTGTAGTTTGTAACATAATATGGAGCATTACTATGGTGCGCAGGACTTTGGATTGGAAGGTCTGGATGAGTCTGATGTTCGAAGGTTTTGCTGTACCCCACACTTCTATTCCGTATGTCCATATTGGTTTTATTAGTAGCTTGTATATTGTTAGTATGTTTTCGGTAGACAAGTGAGACCTTCTGTTTAGCAGTCCGTAAAGTTGCCCGAATCGTCTATTTAGTTCCTGTCTTTTAATTATTGTGTGGGATTTCCTAGTAAGACTGGTGTCCAAATTTAGTGCAAATGAAGAGAGGTCGAACCCTTTCGATGTGCCATTGATTCCGTCTAAGGCTGTCAGGTGCTAAACCGAACACATTATGAACTAAATGAACGCTTTACACGCTAAGAGAACAGGGTGTGAGCCAAGCGAACGATACGCCGATGTGAACACATATCTTTGCCAGGGCGGAATCCAAGAAAGGAGCACACCAGTTATTGAGCCCGATGATCCAAAAGCCGTAAAAATAGCCATTATAACTGTTATTAATGGGATGACAGGGTCAAAATCCGAGTTATTGGGTTAAAAAATTGCAGAAAAGAAAGGCTAAAAATTGTTAAGTTTGAAGGTTGGAAACAATGGCGATCAGTGCCGGCAGGTAATTCCACGCAGAAAATAGTTTTTATCAATGGATCGGTCGCGCCTCAAGACAAGGTCTTCTCTTTCTTCATAAATTGAGCTCTTACCTTATTAAAGTGAAAAAGATTTATTTCCTCTTCCCTTTTTATAGATTTATTATATTTTTATCTGTTTATCCTTGATAGGGGATGTGTAATTTTTTGGGGAAATCATTTTTGATTAAGTCATCATCGATAATTACTCCAATAAGGACTAAAGGTAGTATATTTTTTTTTTCCATTTTAAAAACAAATCTTTTCTTCGGAGACGTAATACATATACCAATGGTTCCTCAATTATTTTTTATAGGGATGTCAAAAACAGTTGCTATTAAACTTAAATGGCAGAAAATAAAGGAAATCCAATCGGGATTGCACTTATATTTTTCGAGTCCATTAAAAACTAATGAGAATAGATAAAGTATAGGCTTTATTGATAGTCGGAGACAACGAGTCAGGTGCAGTAAATAAAACTACAATGATAATGTCTTCTAATTAGAACTTCCTCCCGCTTTAATTGCAAATCAAGTCACGGATTACAACAGGACATCGTAAAGTCATGGTAATTAACATGAAACAACTTATACGAGTAACATAATTACCATTTTCAATTCCAATGATCCTGAATAGGTAACTCATTTCGCGGTCTATCATAAAGGTATAGTGCGCGGTACTGTCAGATGTTTACTAATCCTTAGTTTTCTAGTTAATTTGACTTGATGTTCTAGGTTCAAGAGTGGGAGTTGTATGATTGATAAAGTGTTTGGCTTATCTACTGTAAGGTCTAGGCTTAAATGAACCTTTATTGAGGGAGTCACCATTATTGCCTCATGTATCTAAATGCTTAGGTCAAAGGACCCTTCATTGAGGGAGTCAGCATTATAGCCAGATGTATCTAAATCCTTAGGTCAAAGGACCCTTCATGGAGGGAGTCAGCATTATAGCCAGATGTATCTAAATCCTTAGATCAAAGGACCCTTCATTGAGGGAGTCAACATTATTGCCTCATGTATCTGAATCCTTAGGTCAAAGGACCCATTATTGAGGGATTCAACATTATAGATGCATGTAACTAAATCCTTAGGTCAAAAGACCCTTTGTTGAGGGAGTTAACTTTATTGCCTCATGAATCTAAATCCTTAGGTCAAAGGACCCTTTATTGAGGGAGTAAACATTATTGGGTCATGTTTCTAAATCCTTAGATCAAAGGACCCTTCATTGAGGGAGTCAACATTATTGCCTCATGTATCTGAATCCTTAGGTCAAAGAACCCTTCATTGAGGGAATCAACATTATTGCCTCAAGTATCTACATCCTTAGGTCAAAGGACCCTTTATTGAGGGATTCAACATTATTGCCACATGTATCTAAATCCTTAGGTCAAAGGTGCCTTTTTTCAGGGATTTAAGATTTCTATTCCTTGTGTCCACCCAGTGTCGTTAGAAAATTGAGTAGGTCCTTTAATAAGAGGAGTGGCGAGTTCGATTCCCGCCTGGGCAGAGGAATTTATTTAGTGACGGAATTCATCAAATAAAATTCTACCTGTCTAGAAAAGAGTGGTCACCTGTAGATAACCCGTGTCAATTAGCCTTAGGTGCAAAAAGTGGACGTTAATAAAAAATTTAATGTTTAATAAAGAACAGCTTTTTGTGCCACCTGAATAACGCCAGGAATTCTTCTAACTGGCCGCTGGGCCTCTAACCTAAGCCGTAATACAGCGTTTGGCCCTGCATGGGTTGTTCAGCCAAAGATTTTTATTTTTTTTTAAATAAACCTTTACACAGAACCCCGTCAACCGAAAAGTGCTAAAAACTATTAGTAAGCACATGAAAGCTGTGCAAGAAATATTTCAACAAGTAAAGTTGGATCTGTAAAAATATCTTTAAAAGTTCTTGCATGACGATACTCTTGAGAAGAAATAGTGAAATCTATTTTTTTGTAATTGTTGAGAGGTAAAATTACAACAGCTTAGCCCAGGAACATCTCTTTAAAAAGTCTAGGCTCAAAAAACGTAGCAGCCTCGTGTGAAACTTGCCCACTGGGAATGTCGGTCTCTATCCTTTGCACAATGAAGCCTGTCCTCGCTAGATGAAGCTCTGCACGTCCTTCTTAAGAATTTCAAGGCAGTATATATTGGGGTCATAAAATTTGTAAATAGAAGTTATGTATTCACAACAGATGAAGGATTTATTTAGTCCTTATTCACGGGAATTATTATTTCCTTCAAAAAAAAAAACAAACACTTGACTGAATTACCTCATAGAGTAACCGCTATTACAGGCATTAAATGCATCTGTATTTCAAGAAAGGAAAAAGAAAAAAAAATTTTAGATAAGAGTTAAATTATTAATATTAGGATTATGATTATTGTAAGTGTATTCAATATTTATATTTATTATGAATATTTACTCTTGCCATAGCTTTTCATAAAAAGACGGATTTTGCAAATGCCACCCCTAACCACCCCGTATTAACTGATTCATCGAGACACTTTTTTCTTCATAATAATTAAGAGAACCAGATTCATTTATCGTCCTATCATCCAACATAGATCTTTAACAATTTTGGACATAAGAGAAGATTTCTTCATTATCTCAGATGTTTTTGGCTATTGGTTGTCGCTTGGAGGAGGCAACTGGACACCACTAAGTCTGTGTAGTAGAATCAACTTCATCGAATAGGTACTACTAAATAAGGATGTCTTAATGACAGCGGTACCGTAACGTAATTAGCCTTTCTGATCACATTATCGACTCGAAATATAATTAAAACTGTATACTCAATCTGTTTTGTCGGAAAATATGTAAAGCACCGCAAAATAAATACACTAAGAAATTAAGATATTAGAACAAAGAGAAATCTCCTATTTTGTTGAAAATTGTTGGGCCCAACCTAATAAGCACGTCAATGTTCACTATTGATGAGCGTTGGCCTGGAACATCGTAACCGACTCTGAGTACCCCAATCATTGAGAATCGTCCTGGGCCTGCGGCAAATGAACCTTGTACAATTATCGACTGCGATTCAAGTCGATAGAATGAGAATAATCGATAGGGATGAGGCCATTATCCTGGATTGAGGGGGGACTCGATGTTCCTGGAGCCGGGCAGGTTCCGTCGCAGGGGAGGGTGGAAGTGTCAAAGAAAGAGATGAAGAAGCCAGTAACGCTTCAACAGTCACACTTCCAACTGCCTCTTTTTTTTTCGTTGGGACTCCGTTACAGCGCGCCATAAATCTCTCGTATCAAACCATTTCGTTTCAACCAAAATAGAATTTACACCAGGAGAGGATGGGTCGACGGTTGCTCTTCAACACTGACAGAGATTTGTACGTTATCGACTTACACAAAGACGTGGATAGTGAAAATTATATTTGAACGTTTTGAGTACTTCTTTGGTTCTCAGGTTCTTGACCATCGACATATACATATATTTTCTAAATTGTTTAATTAAATGACATATTGTACAACGTTTTTATGGTATTTGTTTGCCAGCAGGGCACTGATGATGGAGCGTATGCTCTGAAAGCGCTCTGTCACAACGAATAAAGAATAGTGAAGGAACGAGGCGTTTTTTCTTATCTGAGATAATAATTCCTTCGCCATCCAGCACCTCAAAAATGGACTTCTTTGGTTGTTCTTACATGGTCTAAACATAAACTTACTTCAGATTGCGTTACCAAGTACGTTGGCAACTCCAGTCTACCCGTTCGTCATTCCTGGGCTGATAAAGACATCAAAATCTTGGTTTACTGCCAGCATCTTGTGATTTTTTTTTTTTTTTTTTCAGTTTGGCAAAACTCCTTATCAATATCGGATCAGGGTTTGGTCATATTTACTCGTTGGCTATCACCAAAGACAAAAGTCAACAGACGGTTACTTCCTAATGTACGAATTTCCATTCTTGAACATTAACACACACTGAATTTGAGTCATTGGAAAAGTAACCACAAAAATTTCCAAAATATTTCATAACAAATGTTTTTGAAAATGAGCAAAATCACGTCCCCAGCAGTCTATTAGTGAAAGGAATTTGACTGAAAACATTAAAAGACGCTTAATCATACCGAATAGGCTGTAAAACATTTTTAAGCCCTTCAGGCATTTCATTTATTTTTTAATTAATGTTAAATTCACTGTGTGAGTCTAAATACAAAACGATTTAGTGGGATCAGGTAGCCATGTAAGGTAGGTTTTAATCTTATTTGGCAATCCTAGAGCCTTGAGTTCGATTTCCACCTGGAATGGGACTTTATTTAGAGAAGGAACTCATTAAATAAAATCCTTAGTTCCACCCTAGCTAGAAAAGGGTGCTACCCACTAGATAGCCCGTCCCAATTAGCCCTAGTAGCATAAGGCATAATATGAAATAAAAAACGATTTAAATTATAAATATATCAAAAGAAAAAAGTGACTAAAATTATATTTAGCTCAAATGATATCCAAAGAAAAATTCTATCATATGACAGCAATAAAGAGAAAAGAATGAATCTGACATTCCTCAATCAACGGCATTTATTCATCACAGTATGATTTTCCCAAGAAGGAAGAGCCACTAACCCATCTCTCCTTACAGACTTTAACACCAATTGTATTGATATAAATCAATATAAGTTTGTTTTAATTGATTTCAGGACAATGAAGGAAGTGTGGCTAGCTATTCTGATGATCCACTCAGCAGTCTCCACGACAGCATTTTCTGGAGACGATAAATTTTTGAAAAAATACGCTATGATGAAGGTAAATATCATTTTCATATTTCATTGACGATTATATTTTTTCCTTTTATTAATATTACAACTAACGTCCATTTTTACCAAACTTGTAGAAATCGGTAAGGGGTATCAAATCTTAACCACTTTTCCAAGGTTCTGATAATGGAGTTCATTTGCAGTACTTTTCACCAGAAAAAAAATACCAGTCCTATACTGTAGTTGAGTCCGTGACTCAAAGAGTATATTATTGATAGCTAGAGCTCTTTAAACATTTTTTAATATTAAGTCAGGTAGTAGTAGTAACGCTTTAAACAAATTTAAATAATGCAGGGGATCCAGGAGAATAAAACGAAACGAGCGAAAACTGAAACTTCAATTTAATACAGTCAACTATATAATGCAATAATTTCATATGCAGATTCTAAGCTAATGATTAGCCAATCGAAACCATTAGAGATAATGGCTAAAAGGCCACATTATAAGCAGTAATTGTAGGTAATCAATGTATAATTTTAATGTATTACACCGATTTAAAATATGTAACGCCTAACAAATGAGATGTTATTTATCATCTAACGTACTATTAAACGAAATATTTCACTCCGAGGAACTTAGGTGGCAGGAGGAGATCTTCCATGCGTCTAAAAGCGGGCATTTTTGCTGTAGTTACTATAATATCTTAGAAGGGACTGATGAATGATTGCAGAAGTTGTTGACCTTCCTTGGGTTGTTATTCTTGAAAATGTGCGCTCCAGTGATCATAAATCTATAATGTTGATTCATCTACTCATATAAAGTTTTAGTACGGAAGTCGAACAAGATTACCATTAGTGTGAAACTCAATTTTTTCCTTACTCAATTTTTTACATGATCTTTCTGTTTGTCCAATCCAGGAGACGACGATATTTGTTTTTATGAACGCTCTAGCGATCGAAATGTTTTATTTCATTTAAATGTCAACATTGATCAACATGTTTGACAGTTTCTAAAAAGTCTATCCCTATCACAACCAAATACATAAGAATTTTACTTTCGCAGCCAATGGTCCTAGGACTCCCAGCTTTGAAAATACACAGCATGAAAGATTTAATAAAAATGTTGTAACCCTATAGACACTTAATTTAACCTTACAATTAGCTGAACTTGAGATGATTTATGACTCATTTACTCAAAGAGAAAACCGGATGAGTAGAGTGGAGGTTTACTGCAGACCGAAAAAAAAAGAAGAAAATATAAATATCTCGCTTAATAGCTCAAATAAGAATACAACGCATAGAACAACAATCACAGAACATTAAATGTTTAGCAAGATTAGTTCTATACAATTTTTCGATCCGACTCATAATAACTGAAATATTTTCAATGTTCGAATTCCCTCTTTCTAAACTCCTTCCTGGACCGATTTCAGACATAAGCCAATTTAATCTAAAGTTTTTCACAAAACCTTAAATATCGAAAAGAATATTGCGACCTCGAAACATGTAACAGGCACTAGAATATATATGTCTAAATATATATATATATATATATATATATATATATATATATATATATATATATATATATATAAAGAGAGAGAGAGTATATATACATATATATATATATATATATATATATATAATTATATATATCTATATATATATATATAATATATATATAATTATATATATATATATATATATATATATAAATATAGATACAGTTTCGTTCGGGCCGCATTTTCGTCATGCCCAGGGTTGGTTGAATGGATAAAACCTTAATAGCTGATTTCCCTTAAGAGAAATCTGCTAAACTTATTTCTGCAGATGTGGTTCGGTTTACATTTTCTAACGCTTCCAAACAAACAAAACTAGGACTTTCCCAAGAAAAAGATATAAGTAGATACTAACGTTGTAGATAACGAGCTAGGAGCTCCAACCAAACAACTTTATTAACTGCCTTCTGGGTCCGCTTTATGTAAATATGGAAGGGTTTCTACAGGTTTATGACCGATCTTCCCACAGAACTAAAAACCGTAGAAGGTTATTTGGCGAAATTGAACTTCTAACCTCAGTGATACTCCGACTTTCGTCGGTTACAATTAAATGCAGTAGGTTTAGTTTAATGAAACTTCAACTAGAGGTTAGCCAGAGAAAGCTGATGAATTAAAGTACAGGAGCGGGTAGAGGCATGATGGCTGACTGGCAGCTTCAAGCAAAGTCAAAACTACTACAGTAACTCCTTCCTTCCCCTTAAGCACGCAAACGATATTACCTTTGCAATAGTAAACCTACATTTTTTTTTTTAATGCTTCCGACCGCTTGAGCCGTTCATCCGTGCATACTTCAGAAGTAGAGAATTGCAATGCCTATAAGAAGAAAGAAAAGTATGTTGGAGAGCCTTTCAACTGAAAACAGTTATTTAATGTCAAACGGAGCCTCAAGACTTGAAGTATGTTTATGGAGGCTTGGGATGGTAGTTCCTCGTCTCTTCAAGAATAAGTAAGTAATTCATGGACACGTACAAATAACGGACAAGGCTTTAACAACGAGGAAATAAATACCAGTGACAAGACAAATTCTTCTTTATAAAGTTTTTTTTTTGTGTAAAATATATCTTAAAAAGCTAAAGACCTATACTTTTAGAAAAAATAACTGAATATATGTGTGCGTGTGTCCTTTATTGTCAAAATCTACGGGTCAGCATTGTTTTTCGGTCTGCTTCCACCACCGGCTTACGTTATATTCTGTCTGTGAGGTCCTAAATAGTCTTGTCAAAATTGAGTCCACATCACAAAGTTATCGAAGAATATTAAGAGCAATACTTCAGAAGTCAAAGAACTAGTCTACCCGGAGCCCAAAATATATATGGAGAGATTTAACGTGCATCATGCTCATCATTTGTCAAAGACTAATTTGATGACCTCTCTTGATGACAATAAGCTCCGTAAGTTACGTGTGTCAGTATGAAGTACATATACTACTTTCTTTTATCAAGGAATGTCTCTTTATTTAATAACCTCAATAATCTTGATATGGGACCAACATAACTATACATTTTGATCCCACCATATGACAAAAACAAGTATTTGCTCAAATTCATTCATGCGCGTACATATTAACTTTCGGGCGGAATATAAACTTTTCTTAAAATAAGTAGCTTTAAGCTCGTTAACCAGTAAAAAGGGTTAATGGGGAATGAGGGTTTAGAGGGAACGGGAATATAATTAAGCACTCACACACACACACACACACACACACACACACACTCAAACACACAAACAGATATTATATATATATATATATATATATATATATATATATATATAAAGGTTATACCCTCGATAGTATTATGGAGGTAATAATGCTACTCCTGGCAGACGATATTGAATATCTCAGTGACTCATAGCATAGTGCACATAAGACCATAGACCATAAACCAACTGAGAGTGTAATAGCGAATACATTGAAATGTCCCATACAGGTAAAGCCCATATCATAAAATCAGACGAAATATAAAACTGGTGTAAAAAATACATTTATAATAGCCTGAAGCATGTTGCCCTACACTTGTAAATTACAGACAACAATATTTACAATCGTATATAGTTAAAAACAGGGACGAACTTTCATTGGAATTTATGTTAAATAATAACCATATTGAAAAGCTAAATAATATATATATAACTTTATATAACAACATTTAATTGTTAATGTCTATTAACATTTAATTGTTGTTTTGTTTTTGGTTTTTTTTTTCGGAACTATTGTATATTGCTTATATGTTATTATATATTACTTTTATTATAAGAGTATTCGAAACTGTATTATAAATTATTTAAGTAGAATACCTAACGATACTAACATAAAATGGCCAGATCCAAGACAACACCCATGTATTTATACCAAAATAAATAAATAAAATATAAAGCTTATACATTGTTTAAATTCATGATAGTTCGGTAAATTGATTAGAGATTATTTGATTACATTTTCTGTAAGAAGAAAGATATTCTTTACTGTCATCATGTTAGTGGAGAACGGCTACTACGGGTTCAATCAAATTCTAGTCAGGATCCTCATACTAATTTAAGTCTTCTATCTTTAGCCAGCTATGCAGGCTATTAAGGGAGGGCTGTAAACGTTTCCCTAAATGGAGTTTCCTACTCTTCATATCTTTTTGGTAGTTATAGGAATAGTGTCAGAATGCATCGATAAGCCACTGCATGTCCTTGTGGCCTAACTTGTTAGTTTCGGTGCTCAGGTTGCCCTTGTGAACTCGGTAAACAGAGAGTCGTGGAGAGGAATTCATTTGGTGACGGGCTCAATATAAAAAATCCTAGCTTGCAAAGTGTGGTAAATTGTAGATAGCCCGTCCGGACTAGCCGTGGTTCCCGCCATGGTCTCATAAAATGGGAGTAAATAAAAAACAGCAATAACCACTTGTTAGTTTCGTTCTGGGTGAGCAGTCAAGGAATAATACAGGTGCAACAACATTGTAAAATATCATAGCCCTCCCACTCCCCATGAAGGCGTATAAACGTTTTCTTCCTCATGGACAAGACATAGATGAAAAACATTTCTTCAAAGGTTCTATGTGTCCCTCATGATATCAGGGAGGTGCTTCCCTCCTTGTCAGATTATGACATTAGATGTGACAGGTAGGGAAGGTTGAGGATGCCGCCAAGGGTGAGTAATGTTCACCATCTCGGCGAAACCGTATTTCGTCGTGCGCATTACACCGTTAAACGTTTTTCGATTTACCGTTTCCCTGAAGACTCAGAATGCCTCAAGTCAAAAAGCAATAAAACAGTGGCTATAAATTCGTACCGCAAGCAACATTCCGACGGGCCCGGATGTACGGTATTTATGAAGGTTATAAAGTGTCATTAGGGTATAAATCAGTTCAGTAAATCATGTACCACACATGGCATTACCCAGCCACCATATCGTCTAGTCAGTAAGGAGCTGAACGATGATGAAAGGAAAGGACATATGTATCATCTTGGTGAATCGTTTGACTTATTATCTCTATTTACTAGTGACTTCCTTCCTCTACTTGTCAAAGAGTCTACTAATTATTCTAAATATCGATAGCAGACTTTCTAACAAGTCTATATCTCAGAGTTTCTAATAAGAACAAGGTTTAGCCACGTGAGATAAAGCGTTGGCCTTAATCTCACTTGGTAAACCTAGAGTGGCGAGTTCGAATCCCGCCTAGGCAATAGGAATTTTGTTAGTGACAAATTCATTTAATAAAATCCTTAGTCCCACCTTGGGTAGAAATGGGTGGTAACCTGTAGATAACCCGTCGCAATTTGCTATAGTATCACAAAGTGAACATTAATAAATAATAATAATAAAATAATCACTTTTGGGATATTGAAATCAGAATTCTTACAACGTTTTATTATTAGTGTTCCGGGCTATATCCAAAATTTGATATATTAGCACATTTTGTATACGCCCACTTCTATTCTTCAACACAATAATTAATCATACTTGTTCCACTCCATGTTACATATACAAAATGTTAAAAATATTGACAAAAATGAAAATAAAACATCATTAGCTGAGCAGGCATACAAATATAAACCAAATTTTTATTATGACAATGTGGCATAAAAATAATTAATAGGGAAATTCATGAAAATATTGACATAATGAAGAAAATGAAATAAAAATGGAAAAAGAGTACAGATATAAAGCATCGGGCAAAAATTTATTTTTAATTCGGTAGGCGTTGTTTTGTAGGTATCAATAAGTAATAGTGTTGAAATTCACAGAATAGATATACAATTTTTATGGTTTTATTATGTAACTAAAATATTTTAAGAATAAATATATTTGAAAAGAAATAAGGTAGTTTGTTTTATTAATTTGGTTGTACTTCGTTGGAAATCGCTAAGTTCCGAAATAATAGTTATTACATTAGCGATTTGGATGGAATCGGTTGATTTCTATAGCCAGTTCTGTTTTCTTTAGGGTCTGCTATTCTTGATTTAGTACTGACTAGAAGGTATATGTATATGTTGGAAGAGGAATATCCTGAAGAGGTTTCCAAAAGCTTGAAAAATGAAGAGATGATTAATAAATGTATTGAAGAAGAGAAGTGAGTATTTCTCTACAAAAAAAAGACCTTCTGCCGATTTATTTATAAAGTTTTACTTCTTGACTTTCTTGAGCTATATAAGCTGTTTCAACGCAGTGTTTATTATTTATGTGCGTAATAATAAAAATCTGTTTACCTTATTCCAACAAAAGAAATGGAAAACTGGAAAGTAAGAATGTGGAAATATCTTACCCGCCCCTCTCAGACGCTCTAGTAGCAACCTCCACGCCTCCTCTGAAGAAGACAGTATTATTGTCAAAATAAAGAGCGAAAAACATAAGATGAAGAGGGGAAAAAAGACCAGAGTTGGTGAATTGTCGGAAAATACCAGTGGTTAAGTTTTAAACGACGAAATGTTGCTCTCGTTTGGCTGACTTTCTTTGTCAAGGTTGAAACCTTTATAAAGGCGCCGTGAGGTCTTGCGGCAAACCTCTCTGATCTCTAGAACAATACTTTCCGAACAGAAACTGGAGCAGAGCTTGTCACTTGCTGTTAAACGTATAGTGGAGGTATTCCCTCATCAATCGGCACCTGACCGCAAGTGGTATTACCGCCTGGTTTGCCTTGTGAAGGCGATAGGTCCCGCTCCGGGTACCGTAGCTCTTGCTCCGACCGATTATTAGTACCAATCTCCCACCATCATCATTAGCCTTTTAGGGGAAGATCAGCTAGCTGGTGTCTGTCCGTAAAGGCATGTCTTCTCTCGTAGGCCATGTCTGGTCCTGCTTCCTTTCTAATTGTGGCTTGAAAAGCCTTTTCAATTTATGTGTTTCGACCTCTCTTATTAAATGAAGGACTTGATTCTGAAGACTGCGAAAATGAGTCTGATTTTGACTTTACTAAATATTATAAGCAGGTGCTATTATTATTAAACGTTATTATATTAACAAAACTTTTCAACTCGAATTTAGTCAAATACTAACCCACTTAAATCCATGTTTTGAATTACAAGTGCCCATAACCTTATTAAAATTAAAAAAAAAAACAGCACATATTTCAGCGGACTTATTTTATTCGCATTGTAAATAACCTACACATTAGATAGCCACATAGGTTTATCTATATATATAATCTTAATCTCGCATGGTAGACCTAGAGTGGCGGGTTCGATTCCCGCCCAGGCAAGTAGAAATGTATTTAGTGAAGGACTCCTTAAATAAACTCCTTAGGCCCCAACCGGAGTGGGGGTTATAAGGGAGGCCTGAAATTAAAAACAGCGATATTTCGTTTCCTATTGTTTTTTTTCGCGAACGTGCACATGACAAAAGATGTTTAATTTGATATTTAGACTAACTTTTGTTATATACATCTTTATCGTAATTTACAAAGCAAGTAATTTCCATAGACGTTTTGTTATAGTCATCAATGCGTATCCATGTATGAATTTATTCAACTTAGTACCTCCATGGACTAATACACTTTTATTAAACTTAACAGCCATTATTAACAGGTTATACTATATATTAACATATGCTATACTTGACAGAACATGCTATGTACCATTAAGAATATACAGTTCACTTTCCAAACATACAAAAGAGTACTTTTAATAGTGTTTAGTGTGTGTTAGCTGCCATTCAAGTGGTACTTGGACCACATTTGAGGAAATGAATGTTAATTCATAGATGGTTCAGAATGCAGAGTTCTTTCTATGATTATGAATAATATGGTTAATACGATAATCTATGATTATGTTTTATATAAAAAAGATACATGTACAGGAAACGTGTAAAATAAAAATATTGTCTATTTGTAGAATTAAGTACATAACAAATACTTTTATTATTAACATATCCCCAGCACGCTGGACTCGGGTTTAAATCCTAAGCATTGAGATGGGAAAATGTAAAAATATTGTACAAAATAAAGCCCCAAAAAAATACCATCATCATTCATCCTCAATTGATTTCCTGGGCGAAGCCGTGTACCTTAGCTAGTGCGTTATAAACAGCGATGTTCCATAGTCGAAACATAATAACAAGACAGAATGTATTACAGAAATATATTAGAATCAGGTGCATTTCTCTACCATAAATAGTGAAGGAAATCTGTAAAAGGTATTTATTTTTATTATAGAGATCATTTCATCTAAATTCATTACAAAATCTCCTATTATGCAAAAATGAGATTATATCAATGTGATATCAACCACAGAGCACAGTTGAATGATATAGACTGAAAACTGGATGATTTCAGTTTCAGGCTACCTAAGTCAAAGGTTACATAAAAAATAATAATATTTTTCATTTATTAAAAACATTTTAATATTTTAAAAAGGAAAATAAAAATATTGACATGAGAAAATATTATTGTTCTTCAGAGGAACATCTTGAGGAATGTAAATAAATATCTTGTTCTCCATGCACTCTTTTCTTTGCCATATTTAAATCGCAGAATATGGTAATGCAAGCTGTTTTAAACAATATATGTCCTACACACTATAGTGTATCTTCGAATACCAACATGGAATTTCGTAAACAACAAAAAAATTGACATACTGAAAGTATTATACAACCAAAAAAATGAAAAAAAGTGTCATTTTCATGGAGAGAGGCTTTTTCAAGGAGCAGCTTCATTTTCCTCCCCTCAGATCCCGTAATAATCTTTTCCGTGACCAGCTCACGTAATAAGCAGCCTAATAAAGCTCTTTATAAGCTTCTCCACACATAACAGGATCCGTTTCAAAATACCAAATCTAATAATCTTTTAGAATGGAAAAAATTAATGAGACTAATTGACTATATCTGTCAACACATTATTAATATCATTATCGCGATAATCACTCATGCTGACTGACTATTTTATTAACTTAAAAAAAAATTATAAAATTAGTAGTCATGTTCAAAGTTAGTAACTTTAACTTTGGTTTAATTTGTGTTGCTTTAATTATGGACTAATAGATTTTAAAGTCTCAATTTTCAAAATTGTTTTCTTCATTTCACACCCTCTTCCTTATAGAGCTTCCAGTTGCCCAAAATGGAGTAACATGAGTTTGTGATTTGCATGTTCATGCTGACCAAAGTCAGTCTTCAATCAGCTCATGTAGGCTACTGATTAATGACTTTCAAACAATTTTAGCAACAATAAGAGTTTCCTTTGATGCCCTTATTTCTGATTAGTGCCAAACATAGGGACTCTGTTCACAAAGAAAGCAAATTGGCTTTCAAAGAAATTCAAACGTCCATAAAACTAGAAATAAATATACCTACCTATTAATCACTGTTGTTGAGTTTATTCAACTTCTTAATCATTTTTCAGTTCCTTGTGAACCTATTTATTCAGATCTCTTGTGCCTTCTTCTAACATACATTCATTCACACAAGGACTCGATTCCCGACCACGTATCAGAATATTATATAGAATCAAACATTCTTACGCTAATGGTGAGGATATTGTTGGCCACCTAACAAACCACTAGAGTTCTTTAGTGAAAAAAGAAAGCTTATTTCTTTATCATTATTACTGGCCACGAGCTCGCTCTAGTAGCAAACTCCTGAACTAATGTTCTCCGTTTCCGGGGAGCGAATCTGCACCTATTAGCATATTTCCCTTAAGGGAAATCAGCTATTGAGGTCGTACTCATGACGCGATTTTCGAAAAATTTCTTCAAATGTCCATCGATCCTACCTAGGAGATGACGAAAAAGAGGCCCGTTCAAAATTATATATATATATTTGTCTGTTAACGCTCGAGCGGTCGCAATTTTTGTTTGATCGTTACCGAACTCGATATTTAAACGTTTTATGCAAAAAGACAGATCTAGGTCGTTAATGGCTGAAATTGTACCAGTGGGAGGAGGTGTTTAGAAGGGGATTTTCGAAAATTCGAAATATCTCCGTTACCATAAGTCGGATCAAAACATTGTATAGAACCAATCTTATTGCAAATTAAATTTACTATAAATATTGTTCTATACATGTATTCTCTATCTTGAATATTAACTGAGATATTTGCATTTTTATTAAATGTAGGCAGATAAAGGAAGAGTGAGTTTCCCGCCAAAAGTTACTTTGGCCGTTTCCGCAACTATTCCGCCCTCATATGGAGATTTCTCTATTGTATAACTTCACGTGGGAAATCTGCTTAGTTTAAGCAGCCCCTGCGTGACAGACTTTTTTATCTTCAGCTTACTAATGGTAGTGGTAGATGGCTACATAACCAATCTTAAAAATTAATTTTCTGCAATTGGTCTTATATATATATATATATATATATATATATATATATATATATCTTTGTAGAGACAAGTGTAATTGGAGAACTGCATTATAAAGTGGGATGTTTCCATTTTTATTATTTTAAGTTTTCTTTCTTTTGTAAACCCGCGCCCCTTCCCTATTAGTACAATTTTCACTTACATCACCACTAAACAGCTGGTGTCTAGCTTGTTATTACAGAAAAAATTGAAAATAGATAGCGTCAGTTAAGCACGTAGAACATATGATTAGTTGACGCAGCCCCTGAAGACGACTGACTGTTAGACTTTTTCTCATATTGTGACAAGCACTCAACAAATACAGCAAACCTTGACCAAGAAAAAATGTCAATGTTTTTTTTTTAATTAACTGTATCACCGTCAATACTGACCATAATCAAAGCCAGCCATGCCTTGTTCTGTACGTTGGTTGCAGTTAAATAGTATGAGCTTTTTTTTTTCCTTTTTTCCAACTTTTTTTTTTGCTTTTAATTGTTCTACAGTAGATTTAATCTTAAAGCCACATTATGCTATATCCCTATAAGAAGTAGAAAGTCCATCCTTGCTAATTGTCCTCCCCTTCACGTAGCTTCGCACGCTTCACACCTCCTAGGGCCCAACTATTGTATCCTTAAGACACTTTCTCTACATCCGTTCCCTTTCTGTCACAGACCAAAGGCCTCCTCTAATCAAGACTTTCTTCTTCAGTCGGACGATGGGTGATTACTAACACTTGAATGATGAAAGGAACAGAATGGACACACAATTGATGCCAGTGAATGGAAATCGGTAAATCCGAATCACTTGAGAACAAATTGCGGACAGCTGATGGGATTTAATATCTAGCTCCTTATTGTCCACGAAGCTGTGGTATACAAAAACGTAAAAATCATGACACTTGTTATTTACTATCAAAAGTTGCCTTATTTCATAGCTTCTTAACTTCTATTAAACAATTACACTTGAAATTTGACAAGGGTTTTGGCATTCAGCCTTGCCTTCAAGTTAATCCAAGTTTCCTTCGTTATATAGATACTTCGCTAAGGCTACACTGAATATGTTAGGCCAATTTAAATCCATCTTACTTGAAATAATATTCAAAATCTTTTTCAACAAGCTCCCCCAGCTAACCCGGGATGATTATTAGATGATTAGAGTTCACCTGAAGAGAAGAAAACTTCAAATTCTCCGCAACATTTTTATTTCGGCGCTAAGCGCTTTTAGAGACTCTTCAGAGCTACTTGCATGCACTCACTGGGAAAGACAGAATGTGACTCAGAGTTAGGTAGTCTGAGAGTGGAAGAGATACTTGCAGTCTTTCCTAATGTGCACTTGCAAGTAGCTCTGAAGATGGAGACAATAGTCTTTCAAAGCGCTTAGCGCGGAAATAAAAACAAATTGTGAAGAATTGGACGTTTTCTTCTCTCCATGTACACAATATTCTTCAGTTCCAACAACACTACTGTAAAATTTATTATAGTTCAGTTTCCTTACTCTTATGTGCTATTGCCTAAAAGTGGATAGCTTATGCAGTTATGAAGACATTCTAAACATTTCTGACCCGGTTGGATTTCTCCCTTCGATTCCTTCCTTATTCCATTGCTATTTGTTAATTAAATAACACCCTAAGTCCCACCCTGGCTAGAAAAGGGTGACCACCTGTAAATAACCCGTCCCAATTATCCTGAATTGCAAAAAGTGGACGTTAATAAATAATAATTATTTGTTTAAAAGTAGAAGATTCTAGGCAATAGCTCAATAACAAATTATAGTGTCGTTACGATTTAAAAATGATCCCTTTAATAACTTTGTGTATGGCTAAAATAAGTGGACACTTAAATTTACTTTTTACATGTCTTTATTCTTTAATAACGGAAACTAATAATCAAAATGACGAAATGCCTCAAAAAAGATACGAAGCCTGCTATACTTTTTACCGGATTCAAAAAATTACTCGCATGAATAGGAAAATCAACTAAAATATACAGAGATGGATCTAAAGGAAGCGACGTCGGAGTACCTTTTATGAATGACACTTGTAACCATAAATTCAAACTTAATCCGATAGCATCAAATTACACAGCAAAATTAGTTGCAATCAATAAAGCCATGAATATAACTATACGTGCATCTGACACTATCACCATATTAACTGACTCATTATCATCGTTGATAACGCTCCATGACCCATACCCGACACACCCAATAATAATTCATATAAAAGAATCAATTGAAGAGTTAAAGAAACATAAACTTAAGGTTCAGCTCCTTTGGATTCCCAGTCATTGTAACATCACCGGGAACAAAAAAGCTGATAAAGCCGCTAAAGATGCCTGTACCACCGGTATATCATTTCCCTTCATCACGTGACAGGATCTTGTATCGAAGAATAAAGAAAATATCAAAAGTGTATGAGAGAGAGAGACTTGTTCTTATGTTCGTGATAACAAGCTTCGTGAAATCAAGTCAACTAGCCGTGCCTGGTCAACTTCTGGTCGGGAGAAAAGACGGGACGAGGAGGTGCTGACATGTCTTAGGATCGGTCAATAATAGTGTTTGGTTAATATAATAAAATAATACATTTAAAAAAAAAACTGGAAATTAATAATTTCTAACAACGGTCTGGCGTTAATAGCCATAAGAAAAAAAACAAAAAGCAGTCAGGGGACTGCCGGTAGAAGTGAAAACTCCTTTAGCTTTGATCGCTCAATTTTGGCATTGCTGAGAAATTTTTTTTACGAAGTCTTATTTTAAAAATATTTTTAGTTATTTATCAATAAGTAACAGTTATGTTCTATTTTACATGAAAAAATGAAATGACAAAAATAATAGTGATAAATAAAATACTATACATAATTATTTCAGTTATTTTACATAAAAGAAAAAAATTACATTTCAGAATTATTACAAATGCTTTACAAAAATAAGTTAAGTACACTCAGAAAAATCAATTTCTATCCATAATTTCAACAACTCTTGCACCATCATCACTGCCAGCATCATCACCAATTTCTAAAACTGATACAATCGGTATATGGTAGCTAAAGTAGGATACAAACAGTTTTGATTCGAATTTATTTAAATATCGGAATTTATTTAAATATTCGAATTTATTTATTTAAATATTCAAATTTATTTAAACTTCGGATTAAAATATCTATGAAAGTAAAAATGGTAGATATATAGTATCTGTGAACGAAATGATGCTGGTTTTGTCCTCTTTAAAATGGTATGCGAACGAAAACTCTAGCTAATTTGGTTCAGGAGTTATGAAGAAAAGAAGCTCCTTTAGCTTTGAGTTGAGTACTAGCGGTGGCGTTGGCGGTGTCGCGATTTCATACTTTTTTCCTCTCCCGCAAATGCTTCCTTACGGGGTGCACAACGTGCCTAAAGAAATTTTCACTTCAATTGTAAATAAACTATCAAATGATTAGGTTATAAAATACCATATGATTTTATTTCTAAACCTTAGTACTAGCGGTGGCGGTGGCGGTGTCCCGATTTCATACTTTTTTCCTCTCCCGCAAATGCTTCCTTTCGGGGTGCACAACGTGCCTAAAGAAGTTTTCACTTCAAAAATGGTTGGCGCGCCACAAAAAAAAAATAATAATACAATAATTAATTGTACTGTAAATTAAATAATGAGGCTTACGAACGTTACGGCATCAAGGTTCAGATAGGCCTATTTGATTTCTCTAACTTGTTACAAGTCGATACTTGTATTGAAACTATGTCTTGTATTTTGGCAGGTGTACGAGTCATGTTTCGGGCAGGAGGTGGTGAAGGAGGTGCGTATGGAGATGAAAGCAGCCGCCTCCAAGTGTGCCGGCATATCTCCCAGTGGTCCAGCCAGCCTCCCACCTCCCATCAGAATCTTCCCTCAGCCCAACAAGGCTCAGCACAAAGTACACCCACAGGTAAGTCATGTCAGAGATTTCCTATACCCCAGTGTAAGTACAAGACAAAACTTTAATGTATATTTCTCACACACAGGTGATCTCAAATCACCATATATTCTCTATAACTTAGTAAAAAAGTCCGTCACGCAGGGGCTGCGTAAACTAAGCAGATTTCCCTTGTGAAGTTTAGTAATAAATAAATCTACATACTGGTAACACAACACCACCGTAAATAAAACAAACGGTAATAAGAAATCTTTCCCCTCACGAAGGAAGCGTTTGAAATGTGAACAAAACACTTTTGAAAAACAATTACAGAAATATATCAGAAAATAACATTTTATTGAGAACTATTTACTATATCTAGTACTGTAATGTATAATGAGATTTCCCTCAATAACTGATTTCCCTTATGGAAAATCTGCTAATAAAGAACATATACAGTAAATACTAAAGAAGGGGCAAATAACTTGAAGAGCACAATTGTTTACACGAAACTTACCAAAGTCAGTATCTGAGTTAGCACCAACCCTTACTAGATTATAAGTTATATTAACATTCTATTGTAAGAACAGGTGTGGGGATTGTAATCTACGCCAGAAACTAATAAGCGAAATATTTCAGTCCCAACTCTTTTTCCGCTAAAAATGTTCTTAAGAAGAAGGTCTTACCATTAATTCTTATATTGTTCCGAATGCAGAATTCTCTCTTTGATTATGAATTAAATGGTCATTGGTGTTTTGAAAAAATATACATACACAGGAGACGAGAAATATAAAAATATTGTGGTAGAAGATACTTACATAACTAATACAATACTTTTATTATGAAGATTTCGGTAGCAACGTCTGATACCTTAGCCAGTTTTTATATTTATAAACCAACAATAATAGCCTCAATAAACTTTTTTTATATGAATATCTGTGTACGTACGTGCTCGGGCGTGTGTGTTAATCCATCTCAACTATTATAACAACTTGGATTAGTGTGCTCGCATCAGAATAGTTAAATTTGGTGGGAGGTTAATACTCACGGGAGCACGAACATAAGAAAAATCTCATTGTTACACAAATACTCACACTTAAAATACATAGTTAAAAGTGAATTAGCAAGTTACTCGTTAACGGCTTCCTTCTATGCTCTAGCTCCGTTTCTCTTGCTAACTCTTGATGACATATAACTTGTTTTTTATTAGTTTAAAAGTATAATAAAAAAATATACTCGCAACCTTCTTGACGCTATAAAATAAAAGAACCATATCCATCCCATCTACCTATATATAATAGGTGTGGAATTGTTCTTTCTATCTCTCATATTTATATGAGGAAATTAGCCGTCAGGGATTGAAGCTCCGTGACGAATTAATACCAAGTGGCAGGCCTTGGCCCTTCTTGGGAGGCTGAGCTAACAATTTCATTTTAGACTTCCACCAAATAGGAGATGTGTAACTAAAGTACTATTCTAATGTGCTGAAATTACAACACCACAATAATTATGTGCACATTACGTTATTTTCTGTGTTTTTCGCCTAATTAAATCCTGCCATAACTAATACATGAAATTTAAAGGGGCATAAGATGTTAACTGGAATAAAAGCTTACTCCTTTGACTGCAAGAGTAGACGTGGGGGTTGTAGCCCATAGTAAGATTGAAAACGCAAAAATAAAAATAACGTTAATAATTTAAGAGTTAAACAAAAATATATGGAAATATAATTGTAGTACATTACTTTTTGTTGATTTAGGCATGTACCTTTTTTCTAACTGATGCATGGTTACTGAGGCACACATTTGTTTGTATTTAACCTTTTCTCTAATCCCCTACAAACTTTAAATAAATCTCATCTTCTTCTATTTATTTTACATTAGCAATAAGCCAAACTAAGCCCTGATCCTATAATAAAAAAATACAAATAACTCCATTAATTTTCTAGTAAGAGAAAATATATATAATAATAAAATTTAAAAAAGATTTGTTATGAAGGTTTTTCGATCCAACTAATAATAAGGACGTTGTAAGGTTTATTTTTCCATGTCTCTAAACTTCTAATCTTTCTGGACGGACTACATCCACTAAGAAAACGTAATCTATAGTTCTACTAAGAAACATTTATGTATCGACTTGATAATGAACAAACAAAACTTGAGGGCGTTAGAGCATTAACTGGCATATATATATATATATATATATATATATATATATATATATATATATATATATATATATATATATATATATATATATATATATAATGGCTGCGGGCCATAGGTTGAAGCATGGAGCCTATGGTGTCAAGATTAAAACCCTAACATAGCTCCCAAAAGTTTATTTAGCGGTGAGCTGAGCTTTGAAGTATGCCTTTTATGCGGTTTCCCGGAGTCCATTCAGCTTGTTGAAGCAATCAAGTAGCTACTTGAACACAGGATGCCTATCAATCATTTTTAAAGCCACCACAATATGGTTAAGGATGAACTGGCCATGGCAGTTCTTCCAGAAACATTGGCGTTTGACGGGATGTTTTTGATCTATGTATGTACGTAAACTTCAATTTACCACATTTGTGTCAACTCCTTTAAGTATGGTTATTCAACATTTTAATAAAATGTTGAAAACCCTCGTCATGAGTTTAAGCTCCGCTAGCTTACGAAATCTGAATTAATTTGGGTATTTGAAATGAGAAGATGGAATATAAATAATTATGTATACACAGAATGGTAGCAATTTCTGCCACCACTAGACTACGCAATGTACTAGACTGGAGCGTCTGTAATCCTGATTTCTGTGGAGTCTTTGTGTTTCTCCGGGGAATAAATCTCCGACGATTTGACTCGACTAGTTTACACGACGTGCTCCATTTAGCAATGCCTACTCACAGCAAGAAAGTTGGCCATGATCAGAGTGTAGAATGTCATTTTAAGAAATACCAGGCAACTCTATTTAAGGGTAATGTAAATGAAACTAATGTAAAACTTTAACAGAAACTTATTCACTTAAAAAAATATGAAAAGAAAATCAATACCATTTTTCATTAGTCTTTTCACGGTCTAAAACCATTTTTTGGTTTGATAATTATATCTTAAAATATTATGAGCTTCGAGGTGTAACAGAAAAAAACTCATTTTTCTGGAAATGAGTTATTTACCAAACAGTACCCATTTTGAAGAATCTTGTTACCAAAATTCTTTTTCAATACATTTTCAACCTAAGCATTCAAAATTGATAGAGGTGATCTATAATCTGGTTTGTATTTCTTACTGTTAGGTTTATGTTTTTGTTTGCGCAGTACTCGTTGTGATATCTGAAAATATCTTTCTTTCCTTTTTTCTGAAATTTTATTTAACATTGATATTGAAAAAAATTCATTCGATTTACAAGTTCTTAGATTCTCATGAGATCGAACAAATTCACACTTACCACAGTAAAGTACCTTTATCTACAAGCCTGACAACTTAACCATAAGTGGTAATAAACTTTATAACTGGAGGCGATCCATGATTCTTTTTTTTATTCTGAGTACAGAATTAACTAATCTATAATTTTGTACTATTTCGTCAACATACTTTAGGGCTAATTATTTTTCAACGAAGCAATAGTTACGTCTGGCCGAAACATTGATATTTACATTGGACTGAGAAAATAAGAGTGTGTGTGTGTATATATACTAGCGGGCCCGACAGACGTTGTCCTGCATGCTATTTCACGCGATTAGGATATTAAATTTAATAATATTATGTTTAAAACAAAAGCTACTTTTAATAACTCAAAAAACAACATTTTTGATGTGTACGTTTGCCTAAAAACAAATAGAAAATAAAATATTGCGAATTTTTCATTCAGACCTCCCTTATAACCCCCACTCCCGTTCGAACCTGAAAAATTGAATATAGCTCATAATCATCGAAGGATTAATGCTAATTTACATATAGAGTTTTGCTTAGTTCGGTTCAATCGTTAGTGCCCAATAAAATTGTTGGTTCCCGCTTTATTTTTTGAGTGTATATCTCGTTTATAATTTGTTATACGACAAAAGTCAATATAACAAAAGTTACTCTAAATTAAAAAAATAAACATTATATTATAAAATGTATAAACCTCTTATATTTGAATGGCAAAGACAGAAAATAGGCTGGGAGAAATGTTGACATTGATAGGCATCAGAAGGCACAGGAAGGAAGCTGAGCTCGCGCATGTATGTTAATCAGCTGGCAAAGCAAGGAAGCAGCAAAACAGCTCAGTTGACAGCTTTAACATCATCAATGACCGTTATTTCATAAATTTTTAAAAACAGTACAAAGTTATACATCTGTATTACCCCAAAATACGGAACCACAGTAGTCTTGGTAAATATACATACAGGGTCGCCCAATGTGAAGATTTTGAGGTAATCCAAAGTAACCCTTAAAATATTTTCCTTTTCCCCGCTTCGGGCTTATGCCGCAATTTTCGAAAAACAAATACTCCGGTGGGGATGGCCAGTTCAGCCATTGACAAATATGATCTTTAGTGTTGAATGAAACGGTTAAATTCAAAGTATGGCATAGGTCAAATAAACAATTTCGAGTTGATTGAAGTCATCACACAAACGTCTTTGCAAGTATCTCACATATTAAAAACCCTGTGAAAACATTATTTGCTATTTAAGCTTGGAATAAGAGGCATTGGCTTATTTTTAACTGCAGTGTCTAAAAGCCGGGTCTACTGAAGTCTGAAAATTAAAATATTTTGATTAATATTCGGGGTAGGAAAAAAAGTGTATAGATTAACATTTATAGGATATTACATTTACAAGGATATTGGGTTTAAAAAATTGATCGGTGAGACACAATAACGGATATATTTTTAATTTCCAAATCCCCCCTCCAAACCCCCCCCCCTCCCTATATGGACTAAGAAAATCGAATAAGTCTGGAGTCTACAGTATTTTCAGGAAAGCACTGAAGGGTTCTTACATTACGTCACTAACGTGGAAATACATTGAATTTGACTCCTGTGGAATATTGCTTTTATTAACTGAACCTTTATATATCATATGCTTGAGTTTTCACTGACATCCTTTGCTTTATTTTCCGAAAAGATGATAAGCTATAACATAAAGAAAAAATTACACATTCAACTAATAACTTTGTAGAGCTTGCACTTAAAGACAATATTTCAAGCAGATTTTACTTCATTTTAGCAGATTTCCCTTAAGAAATCAGCTATTAAGGTTGTACTCATGACGCGATTTTCGAAATTTTTCTTCAAATGTTCATCGATCCTACCTAGGGGATGACGAAAATGAGATCCGTTCAAAACTGTATATATATTTTTTTGTCTGTTTCCGCTCTAGAGGTCCCAATTATTGTATAATCGTTACCAAATTCGATATTTAGCCGTTTCATATAAAAAGAAAGATCAAGTTCGTCAACGGCTAAAATCGGACCGGGGGGAGGGGGGTTAGAAGGGAGGATTTTCGAAAATTCGAAATATCTCTGTTACTATACGTCGGATCGAAACATTGTACAGAATCAATCTTATTGCAAATTAAACGATCTATGAATGTTGTTATGTACATGTTGTCATTATCTTTAATTTTAACTGAGATATTTGCGTTTTTTAGTTTTCGGCCTTTAGTAAACCCCCACTCCTGCTTATGCCATATCAACAATAAGCTGTTATATTATGAAGCACTTTATTTGAGGCCTAATAACAAATATTGTTCTCATTGAACTTTTACGTCATGAGATAAATGCAAATACGGGACGCGAGTAGGAAATCTCCTTAGTTTACTCAGCTCCTGCGTGACGGACTTTTTACTCCCTCTTAGGCCATACACGCTGTGTAAATCGATCAATAGGAAACACTAACAGTCCAGATTACCACAAAAAGACTACGACAGTCAAATTTTGTCATTTTGAACCTTCTCAGAGCGAGCCGTTCAATTATAAATTTGATACAGGGTGCTCCAACTGTGCAATTCTATTGGCCCATTATTCAATACATGCATGCATCAAAAGAAAAACAGCAGACCTAAAACAGGAATTTCCTCTGGCTGTCGAATAAAGGGATATTTGTGAATTGGCGTTTGAAAAACCAACGTCCTGACTGCACTATTACTCTAACTGAATAGAAGGAATCAGTTCCACTCCTTTTTTTCCAGTCCATTTCTATAAGGGAAGGAATCATCTGGATATCCTCAACACGGTTCCCAGGGGCCATTACACTCCTACACGCCTATTTCTCAAACTTACTTATTAAAGTTCAATTTTTCTTTTTCACGGGCGCGTATGGGAAAACTGAATCTCCATACGTGTCGCTATGATGGATTTCCAATACATTTTCAAGTGAAAGCTTTTCACCCATTAAGTCCGTGGTATATGAACCCAAGCCATAATTTACCATCATTTCAATTACAGAAAAATTGCCTAACAATAAAAATTGTTGTGGGTGGATGCTTTGAGAGGCTAAGAATGGAATTCCCTGTAGAGCAATTTCCAACATCCCTCGAATATTAAATAAAACTCCATAAACTTATTAAAAATGTCCGTCATGCAGGGGCTGTGTAAACTAAGCAGATTTCCCAAGTGCTGGTATAACACACTTGTGATCTGATCTCACAATATATTTTTATTTCTATGTATAAAACTCGTCAGTAAAAGGGGGCCGGAAGGATGGGCTACTTAAGGCTGAAAACACGGATGTGCCAATAACTCCCTTAATATTCCACTTAAAAGAAAATATATGGGACAACAATTGTAGAGGATAAATAGTTTAACAAGATTGGTTCTTAAACTTTTTCCGATACGACTCAGAATAAAGGATATTTTGAACTGTCAAAATCCCATATCTCTAAACCCCCACTATTGCTAGTTCAATTTTAGCCACTAAAAATATAATTTTTAATGTTAACAGAAAAAGTTAAAAACCCTGTAAAGTATAAATCAAATAAACATTATCGAGGTAGAAAATAATATCTTAATTATTCAGACAACGAATTTGCATTATTTCTCATAATAATGGCCGCTTTAAAACAATATTTGTGAATATGATATGAGTAGGAATGGGCATTTACTTAAGCCTAATAACTAAATATTTCGGTTAATATTTTATTGGGGGGTGTGTAGGGAGAGGATGAAGGGTCAAACTACACAAGGCCCATCAATATAAGCGTATTCTAAGAAAATTAATTCGATTATATCAACATAAAAATATACAAATAAAATAATTCTTCTACTAATAAGAAGGTCAAATGTTCTCAATAAAAAAACAGTTAATGACCACTCCTGATGTCTTGGAGCTCTTTGGTACAGCTACCTTGGGCTGACGTTGACCTCGTTGGAATCATATGGAGGGAGGTATAGCACTGTTCCCTTAATGGCGGTAAAACGTGAATATATTGTCTGTTCTACCTGTGGCTGTCACACTGACGTCTCGGAGAATGCGAACGAGAGCAGAGCAGAATAGGACGACGTAGAAATAACATACACATTCTACAAAATTCTAATCTACGGGGCACTATGGTTTGAAACAGCCTCAACACGGAACACTATAAGAGCTGCTCTTCTGTAGGTATCGATTATCGTCAATGCCCACTTAATTGGCAGAAGAATATCCGCTACAACTTATCGATTATCGACACTGCCCACTCTATTGGTTATAGTATTTCCGCTAAATATTCATGAATGAGAAAATATTTGCATAAAAACATTTATAGGTAATTTAATTTACAATAAGATTGTTTATGCATACTTTTACGATCCGACTTATAATAACGGAGATATTTCAAGTTTTCAAAATTCCCCCTACCACTGGTCCGATTTCTGACATTAACGACTTGATCTTTCTTTTTACATAAAAAAATTGTAAGTACACCGTTACTATGAGTCGGATAGAAAAACAATCTTTGTGGAAATGTAATATTCATTTACCTTTAAGCAACTGTTACAGTCTTGAGCCGTTCATATCACAGGAATGAGGTTTTCCAAATGGAAGATACATAATTTCTAGTTTAGCCTATCTAATGTTCTCCACTTATGGTTTCTTTTACCTCTCTATTCATCTCACAATAAAAATTAAACATGTACTCCTATTTAAAAAAAAAATGATGCACTTCATTTAAAATTATTTCATTTGAAAGTAATATTAGGGTACTGGGTTTTAATAATCGGATCAAAAAATATCATTGAATATAATTTTTAAATATCTTTTTATCTATACATACATACATATATATATATATATATATATATATATATATATATATATATATATATATATATAAACGTTTGTATGTATGTCCTTTATAGAATTGTAAACGGCTGAACCGAATTTTGTGAAACTTGGTGTGAATATTACTGCTAACCCAAATTAGGTTTTAGGCTATATTAAAATTCTCTGAAACGAACAGGAGTGGGGGTTATAAGGGAGGCCTGGAGTTAAAAATAGCGATATTTCGTTTCCAATTGGTTTTTCGGCAAATATGCACGTAACAAAAGTTGTTTATTTTGTTATTTAGAGTAACGTTTGTTATATACACTTTTGTCGTATATCGAAGTACAAATGAGTTATACGGTAAATACTATAGTGGGAGTCAACAACTTTATATGGCACAAAAGACTCAACCGAACTGAACGAAACTCCGTATTTAATTTGTCATTAACACCTTCCTGATTATAAGCTATATTAAAATTTCGAGGTACGAACAGGAGTGGGGTTATAAGGGAGGTCTGAAATATAAAATCGCGATACTTCGTAATCGATTTAATTTTTCGGCAAATAACAAAAGTTTTTTGTTTTGTTATTTAAAGTAACTTTTGTTTTTTGAACTTTTGCCGTATGATTATGTATATATAAAAAAAAGATAAAGGGTAATATAAAAATCTTGTGTATTTTGTGAAATTAAGAGCATAACAAATACTTTTATTATTAACATATCCCCACCATGCCGAACTCTGGTGTAAATCCTAATCATTGAGAGGGGAAAATATAAAAATATTGTATAAAGTAAAGGCCCCCCCCCCAGAAAAAATACCATCATCATTCAGCATCAAATGATTTCCCGGACGAAGCCCGGTACCTTAGCTAGTATTAAATGAAAATGGTTCTATAAAAAATTGTTTATCTATTATAGGTATGGATAAATGTGTAAATTTTTATTTACATCCCCTCCTCTAAAGTTTATTTTGAACAAAAGTGGAGTTGGACAATTTGATGCTGCAACAGTCATAAATATTAAGTTTCAACATTCTAAAGGGAATTGTTCAGGAAAGATCATTATGTTTAATCCTGTTGAAACTGAAAACCAAAAAATTGTTGTGAATTATACCTCATCCAACATTACATTTAATTATAGATGTATGAATATTATGATAATCACCAGTAACCATTTAACAATAATGATTTCAGGCACAGCAAACTGGTTCACATCATCCAGCAGGAGACCATTCCCAGTACAGTGAAAAAATAGATACTGTGCCTGAAGCTGCAGCTCTCCATCCTGAGCCGTCTCACAAGACACAGACTACTTTAGACTTAAAAACTCTTCAGAAGTTACAAGAAGCCATTGCAGGATACAGTTCTCAAGTTTCAGTAAGTTATTAAATATTCACATGAGTACAATTTGTACAAGATTCGTATGTTTTGATTTTTTTTCCATGAATGGATCAAATCACCCCATTCATAATATATTCTATATAAAAAGACATATTTTTTGTTTGCTTATACTTAAAATCACAATAAAAAGAGATAAGGTAAAACCGGAAACAATTGAAGTTAGCCTCTCTATTCACCTAATAAATAATGTTCACTATTTGGTTTGATTAAGCTCCAAAAAATGCTTATATGTTTTTGTTCAATTCAAGAATTGTATACATTATTTTGTTTTATCCAAAGGCTATTCAACATTCAATCTGTCTTCAAGAGATCTGTTGAAAATTATTTGATTTCGACAATTTAAAATTTATACTCTTGCAGTTTGTTGGCAGTTGGTTGTGGGACAGCTCCTCTTGCTCCCAAAAGGAGATTTTTCATAGTCCATGTTTATTGATTGTATTTCTCCTGAAAATAACTAAACCATCATTCAGAGATTTCTAAATTAACTTTGTCCGCCTGTGTTATGGAAGTTATGAACCATACTATAGGATTCAAATTAGCAGCACTCTGAATGCCCCACTATGTTTACTCTTCTTTGGTTAATCTCTTGGAAAACTTTTCAGCATTGGTATTACCTCAGAACTTTTGTAATTTCTGTTCTGACATAATTATACCTCTAGATGCTTATCTGTCCTCTTCATTGCCAGAGGGCATCCTGGATAGTTTTAATATCATTGCAATATATGCACCAATTTGATCCTAAGCTCCTTTCAGGAATAAATCATACCAAGATTTTCGATAGATTCATCTTAATGCTAGTTGTACATTTGAGTTTGAGATTCCATATTTCTGACCCATGAGTTTTGAGGCTTCTAGTTCCTGAAAATGTTTACACCTTTTTCTTTGTTGGAAGAAATGAGCATTTAATACTCATTGAAGAAGATGCTTTCTAATTTGTTCAATGTTAAATTCTTGGCGTTTCTTGTTCAATATATTGAGCAATTCCAGTCAGTGGTCTACCTCTTGTTTAAAATTTGTTGTTCAAATACCTAATTTTTTTCAAAACAGTTCATATATTGAGTTTGTTCTAAATAGTTCCATATCGTCTACATAGGAATCAAACCTATGACTCTACATCATCATGTTATGACTCACTTGGGTAATTCTTAGTCCTTTACATATAAACAACTATTTCAATGAATAGTATTATTTTTTTGTAAAAGTTATTTAATTATTTTTAAAAAAATAAGATATAATTATTTTTTTTTATTTTTCAGCACCATCAACCACAAGCACCATCTCAGACATATGTTTCCCAGCAGCACTACGTTCCCCCTCAGCACCAGTTGCGACCATACCATCAGGCATACCAACCAGCACCATCTCCCATCCACAACAGCCTTTACTATCCACAGCCTAGTGCATATCAACCCCAACCACAATATATGCCAAACCCATACCCTGTTCCGTACCACCAGCCCCTTTACCAGCCTGCTCCAGCTTTTCCAACTTACTACCAAGGCAGATCATCAGTAAGTCTTAATTTTGTATTAATTCAACTTAAATGAAATATCCCCAAGATAAGATCTTTAAGATCTTTTTGGTTTGATAGTTGCACTTTTCTCAAACATACATTGCTACTTATAACTAAAACCTAGTTAAAAGGAGTAGTGTGATCCACGGAAGTCTGATAGTAAATACATCATTCAAGGTCTAACAAAAGATTGAAGCATAACAAAAATCCAAATTTAAAGACATTTTGTCATCTTAGCTTATTTCCTTATACTCACCAATCAGGGGCTAAAATTGAACAGCTTTACAATTAGAAAGAACAAATTGTTTTAAGAGCTTAATACTAAAATTAATTTAATTATTTTATTTCAACTGAATAAGATAATAAAAGATGAGATGTAAAATCTTCACAATCTATTAAACTCGTGAGAAGATTAATGCCAGGAACTAAGGGTTTAAAAGAGGAACATCTACGACAAGGAGACAGGAATGATTTTTTGAAGAAAATATATACGGCCTGAGAAAGCATGATTTTTTTTTTAATTTTTACAATTTGTTTTCACATGAACTTATATGGCTTTATCGGCCTGGATTATTCTGTCTTGAAAGCTAATTAGTTTAAGTATTCAAGAACATATTAGAGGAAGCTTAGGGATTATGCATATATTTCGTGAAAGGGATTTATAGAAGAGGGCTACACTAAATAACCATATATTTAACCAGAGATGTAGCCTGGGGAACATATCTTCTTTCAGCGCCCAAAATAAAAATAAAAGTATCTAGGTAAAATAGTTTAAATTGACAAGTATCATTAGAGAACTAATTCGATGTGTTGTACAACAAGGGCTAAAAAATATGTAAATAACTCATTTTCCAAGATAACTTCCCCAAACCCAGAAACAAGCCCTTACAATTATAAGTTCTTACTATGCTGGTACATTTCCAGAGGCTGGGTACTTTTCAGAAATCTAGGAATCCCAAGAGTATAAAAATCCGCTATTGACCATAACACCAGTACATTCATGTACTATATAGATATCATGATTCTACATATACAATCATCATTACTTCCCACTCTCCTACATTTAAACTTTCCCCTTGTGATAACTTTGGAGTAGCATAAGGGTGCTCTCCACAATTTCACTCCTCAAAGATCAAGGTTTGGCTTTTTCTTGGAATTGTTTTACTTGGCTGGTACTTAAAGTTTAAAAAATAAAAATTAGACTGTGAGAATAGTCGGGAGAGAAGGCTTTACCATAAAAACATCTTGTGCTCATATACAGTCAAATTTCTAGCTAAGAAACAAAATTCAACGGGTTAATTTTTCATTAGTGGAAGGGCATAGAAGGGGGAGGGGAGTAGAAGGAGATTTATTAGGGATCATAATCTATAACAAGGGCCTCAAATTTAGTTCTGCCAAAATTAGTATTTACTGAAGTTTATTGTTCAGTATTAAAATCGGTTTTCAGGTTAATTATAAACAAGTTTTAAATGATCCTATTCTAATCTATTTATTAATTAATACTTAATTAATCCACTCCGAATGATAACTTCTTTCTGAGACTTGAGATTTTCAAACGAAGCTCAAAGAATAGAACACCTCATTATGGCTGGTACATTTTGGAATATTAAATGAGATGCTCATTGTTATTACTAACATAGAAATAAATAGTAATTCTTTGGGGTTTTTTTCTTTTACAATTTAGAAATGAATAAGGAAGAACTAAAGGAAACTCACTTGAGTCAGTTGTTTTCTCTTAAAAATTAAAATAATTTGCAACTGATTGGGCAGTAAATGAAGAGGATTAAATGTACTGAACAAATGTAAATTGTGTGAATTACAAAGACATAATAATGGAGGCATTATTTTCTTTTTGTTTTAATTTTTGTAGTCATTGAGAATGGTAATATATTCACCAAAATTTCAATAATTATGCTGTGGTCCGTTTTTAAACTTATGTCAGTCAAAGATTTATTTCCTTATTTTTATAATACTCATGATTACTATTTTTACATATACTTTTCAGAGAGATCTAGATGTCCGTGGGCAACTTGAAACACTCACAAACCAAATGTCTGGAAGAATACGAAATGTGACCTGTGTAATGCAAGAACTTGGATACGTAAGTCAAATATATATTATATATACCTTATGAAAACATTCTTAAGTAGTAAGTATTCTTTATTTAGTTTGTGGGGCCTTTATAGAAGAAAAATAAAATTGTTTTCCTTTTATTAATTGAATGTGTTGATCCTGTGTAATTTATGTATGGTATAAAATTGAAAAATTTCAAGTATGGATAAAATCATTTTTACAAACAGAATCACAGATAGTTAAATATAAATTCACTTTGAAAAGAAAACATATTTAAAACAGGTGTATAGCATAAGTACTAGTAATTTTTATTATTTCAGAGTGTATTAGCAGATTATGGATAAACTAAGTTAGCGGTCACTAAACAAAATAAAATTGTGATTTATATATTTGGTACATTCGATATATATGAACAATTTATTCCCAAATACTATCAAAACTACTTAGTGCACAAGTGTCTGTAGATGTATTTGATTTAAAGAACTATAAACATGAAGCACTTATGTGATACAAGATAAGTTTTTAAAAGGAATTTCATACTCTTATAGAATGGTTAATGTTTTACTCACTAGCTACGATGATGAAAATGTGGTCGGTTGAAAATGTATGACATATATACATACATATAAATATACACACATACACACACGTCTATTAAAACTCTAGTGGTCACAATTGTTTCTTTATAATAATATTGTATACGAGGAGTGTTAAAAGGCTATCATCTTAAATTCATTCACAGAAGATGCTTTTAGGCTAGAGAAGAATTTGTAAATACTAGCCTCACCTTGTGATACACCTTTAGAAGGTATTATTCATTGCCTTGATCAGCATTTTAACATGGAAAACCAAGTTTGCTAACAGATATAAATTTTACAATAGTTTTGAAGAAATGAATGAAAGAAATGATGCTATGAATCAGTTGTACTTTACAACTTTGCCTAAATATGAAGCCATCAAAGAAGAATATGAAAGTCTAAGATGACCTAATTGCTTCACATTCTTCAGCTATAGATAAAGTTGAGCTAGCTCAGGAAGAGGTTGGTCATATAAAGAAGCAGTGTGTTGAAATGGTCACTGAAAGAAATCAAGCTATTAGAGAAAGGAATTGCTTGAAACTATAGTGTGCAGCTGCTATCCGACAAAGACCATGCACTTCTAGAGTACAACAATACCAAAATGTACTAGTTAAGGTGTAACAGCAACATGTGGATGAAGTAAAAGAGGTAAACCAAGCAATGGCTGTGAGGATGAAAGCTAGCAAGGACTGACTGAAGAGTGGAATGCCGCTTTGCAGGAATATTTACTGATAATGTCGGAACGAGACAGTGTACACAAAGGAATGAAAAACTCTCTGAAGACCTTTCTCAGGCTATGAAAAAGGACAAAGCTATTGAATCTGGGAACAAAGAATTGGTGGAAGAGAAAAAAGCATTATCTTATCAGGTAGAAACATTGGAACGGGAGAAAGCATCAGCTTCATGACAGAGACAAGGCTCTCAAAGAGTATAATGATTTGCGTGAAAAGTTTGGAGAGTTCACTGCTGAGGAAGGCGTGCGAAGTGGTAGTAATGCTGAACAAGAACAGAGTCACCACAGGAGGAAAGTTAAATTTGGCAAAGGGGATTGGCTTTGCAGTGAAATAAAGTGTGGAACAATAAACTTTCCTAGAAGAAGTAAGTGTTTCCACTGGGGGAAGTGAAATGTGAGGTAGTGTCTAGGGGCAAGAAGAAGCTGGGGCAGGAGATAGGCAGAGTATTTGCTGGCAAAGTATTTAGTGCTGATGACTGGCAGTGTGTTAACTGGGCAAGGCGGCACCATCGAAACATGTGCAATATACCTAAGTTTGGTGATGTTAGATCATACTGGAAATACTGGGGTATATGATGACTGTGGTTGGGTTGAATGCATAAAACAAAGCAATGATGAGAGTGATTATCATGAATTTGGAAGAAGAAAAAAGAGAAAAATTGACAAGGAGTCTGAAGACAAGTTTGTGAAGTGAGGAGGAATATGTAGAAGTCATTATGATGAGGCAGAAGAAGAATTTACAGGGTCATTAGCAAGAAGTCTTGTCATAACATTCTCATGTTTTGGAACGAATTCACACCAGAATTCGGCAAATTTTACGGATAATAAGTCCAAAAGTGGTTTTTCCAGTTTCTTTAAAGGGGGAGAGTTGTGGTATATCAATACATTGTATTTAACATATGATAAAAAGTCATGTGTAAAACACAAGAATGAATTATTATATTGTGTGACAATGTAAAGAATGAATTATTGTTTTTGTGTTAGTATGAAAATAAAGTGGTTTATTTGAATATATTACACTAATCTTGATGAAAATCTAATTGTTGAGAACTATTGTTTTCTTTCTCGCTCGAATACCCAAGTTATTTGTATTTATTTGGTTTCAGCCTTTAGTAAATCCCCAATTCTACTTATACTATTTTTGTTTTAAGTCCCTCATCCACTAAATATTTCATGTTCAGCTTACATTTCAATTGCTGTTTACATTGGGATTCTTACTCTGGGGAAAATGGAGAATAAATGATGAGATGAGATCATCCAATGAGTTAATCCAGCAACTGAGAAATCTGCTTGATTTATGCAGGCCCATTTACTATCATTGAGGGCCTGTCAGTTTGGTGTGGATAAGGGTTTCTTTCGAGTGTTAATTTGTTTCACAATAAAAGCTTCCACCTAATACTTTTAAATAATCAATAGTAACTTTGTAAGAAACTATTATTTTCTTATTTTATTTGGTACCAGCTATGTTATCCAACTTTCTTGCATTGGAAAAAAATAAGAAAGAAATAAGGAGCAACAATAGAATAGATATTGTTGAAAATAAATTTGTAACACAGTTAAATTTTTGTTATCCATTGATATTTAAGGCCTTAAAGAACTTTAGCCACAATTGAATGGGATTTTTGACCACAGTTTTATGTAGAGTGACCAAGTAGATATACAATGCCGTTAAGCAAGAAGGACTTAAAATGAGTTATGTCCAGTAGAGTGACAGGACTAATTATATCCGAGGAGTCAGTTGTTAGTTCACGCTTTCTGTGGAGAGGACCTAAGAGAGTCATAATCGTTAGTCATCCCAAGTGGGTGTGAGATGTATATACTTGCTAGACTCCTGCTAAGCATTCTGACATTACCATGCTTGTGAACTTATATTCTCCCTTGGTAGAGATCAAATCTGCAAACCTTATGGCCACTGACGCCCACATGAGCAGATATAACCCCCTTCCCTACTGGTTCTATTTCTGCCAAAACCAATACTATATTGGTGATATATTAGCTTATTGCTTATGTGAAATACGTAGGAATTTGGGAGGCAGGAGGAGGAGCTCTTTGACTGAACAATGACTGAATCCAGTAACTTAAATAAAGTTCAAAATTAAGAGTAGCCCTTACAACAAATAATTATTTAGGAATAACTCATATCCCCTCATGAATACTGAAAATTTTTGAAACATTTCTTTCATATAAAACATTTATTAAATAATAAATACTATTTATTCTGAATTAATAGTTGGATATGAATCTCGAGCCTGACTATGGACGAATGATTGAAAGGATTGGTAGACTACCAGTTTCAGAGGACTTGAAGAAAGATATGACCGAAGGAGTTGAATTCTGCAGGCAGTTTTCGGTAATTTCATTTTTCTTTTCATTCATTTTTCCTTTTGAGGAATTCTTAATGAAGTAGACTATTCAACTTAGATTAAAGTTATTTTTAACTAATCATATATTCAAGCGAAACTCTCAAACTTATTCAACACATCTGTTATTACTAAGAGTTTCTTGTTGTTATAACTTATTTGTTAGGTCACATTGCTAGGAAAGTAGTTTTATTGGAAAGTAGTCCGTTTTTGAAGCAGATAGCCATCTCCTTTCCAATAAAAGTAATTGTTACATTCTAAGAAATTTTGTCAAGCACTTGAAATTATTAAAATTAAATTTATCTTCATGGCCTGCTATAAGCTTAGCAGATATTAATTAATTAGTACACTATTCACCTGACTGACGTATTATGTCAGGAGAATTATATTTTATATTTCAAATTTACTAATTAAAAAAAAAAGAATTTATTTAATATAATGAATGTTTTCAGCAATGTGTTCCTGATGACAGAAAAGATAAACTTATTCAGGAAATGGTCCGACCAATGTTCTTTTTCAGATGTTACAAGGTAATTTTTTTTTAATCCAAAATTTAGAAATTATTAATTTGTCCTTCATTCCGATGGTGTATTAAATCAAAAATGCTGATATTAACATATAAATTAGTGGCAACTTTAACTAAAATACTTCTAAAAATGAAAAGAAAACCATACGAGGTGCTTTTTATCTAGAAATAGTATAGTAAAGAAGACTTTCAAAATATCAGCTTACTATTATGGTGTTTCATTGCTTCTAATACTATAAAATGAAATATAACTAATTTTTGACTTAATCCATTATTCCACTGAAAGCCTTGTATTTAAGAAAAATAATTTGACTTACCAGTTATACACTAACAGAAATGAACACCCTAATGCTTAAGATCATAGTAGACTAACTCAAGAGTGGTGGGCTTCATTCCCGCCTGGGAATTTATTTAGTAACAAACTCATTAAATAAAATCCTTATTTCCACCCTGGGCGGAAAAGGGTAGTAACCCATCCCAACTAGCCATAGTAGCATAAAGTGGACACTAATAGATAACAATAGGTTAATTCAAAATCTTGAAGTGAATACCTCCTTACTCTATTTAACTTTCCTAAAGTTCTACCGTCTACTGTCATTTATATTTTACCAAACTTCCCACTACCAAAACAAAGTTTTTATTATCCATCATTCAAGTTTCCAATCCCAAAATATCAGAAACTTTCTGTTGTTTATTTTGTCTCTACTCTTAAGTAGAATTTTCCTTCATTCTATCACTCTATACATTGTCCCATATCATCTCATAGACAGCTTCTGTAAATTCTACCCTATACACTTTTTACTGATTGTTTTTATTACTATCCCACTGATTCTTTAAACAATGCTATCTTATGAGACTTCAACAGAGCTCCTAGAAAGGCAAATGTCTACCATGGATATCATCCTGACTCATCACACTAAGCTCAAAGAATAGGTAATTAAGTTTAGCGCTAAGCTTTCCACAGATCCTAAGTCTGAAATTCAAATCCTTTTCAACACTCACCAAGATTTCCTCTCAGACACATTAACAAACATTCCTGATGTTTGTTCAATCATTATGTGAAAAATACTATAAATTATTGGCAATAAAATTTCCTTCTCCAACCTTAAGCTTGCTTAGTCTTTTGCTAGTGAATTACTCTCAAATACTGCTGCTAGGATCTGTGGCAGAGCAGACATTTTACAGAACATTCAAGAAATTCCACACCTGTTAGGTATGTAGGTAGTTATTCGGCATATTTCTAGTGATGGATAAAAAACATTCATACTGCCAATCAGAAAATAAATACAAAATTATATTATTTATGTTGATGACACAATTCTTTTAATGGCCAAGAACTGAATAATGTTATCCGGTACATGTTTCATTTCTGTTAACAGTTTCATTAAATTACATTATCCCCATCTTCAGATTTATACAAAAGAGTCAAACCAACTAAAATCCAAGTAAACGGTCAGCCTTCATCCCAGTATTTATCAGATACAGTGAGTCACCCTGATCAATGCTAGACGGGTGTTGGTTGCTCCTTCTCTGATTCTTAGCTGAATCAAAACTTTTATGTAAACCTGAACGTAGTGATGATTTAATGCAGCAAAAATGGTAGCTGAAATACAACTAGTATGCAGGAGATATAATTTATTTTAAATACAAAAGTTGTTTATTGTAATAGACATTGAATGTATCTGAATGAATTACCATTACATCAAAATTACCTTTACTTAATACCTAAACAAACAAGTGGTGATGAATTCATTATAATTTTTATATGGGCTATTTATTACATTTTACTCTTTCTGCCCTCCTCATGTACTCAATCCAGTACTGATTCTTTATCCTTTAACCAGACATTGTGAATTTGACCAAACCTTCTAAAATAGATCCAACAAAAATAATCATTAAACTAGAAGATTAACACTATTTTGATCATTACAGTTTTGTCATAACAAATATACAGGACTTTTTTTTTATTTATTAAAAAGAACTTTATGCAACTATGGTTGATTGGAATGGTTTATCTACAGGTAGTTGCAATAGCATGATTTTAGTAGTTGAGCACATCTTTTTGAAAGATGCTTTTTTGGTATCTATGTGCATTTATATAATTTGAAATTGCTCGAAACGAATTTGTAGCTGACTAGATGGCAAACAACGTCTTTAATTTTTACCTATCACTTTGCATATAAATTTGTGTCACTGCCGATAAGTCATTTCTAATATGCGCGAGTTTTGATTATGGCTTGAGAAGCATGCTGGGCATTACTTAGAATTCGAACAAATAATTAGAGTATGTTGTTTTCAAAACAAGTGAATTACACAACTCACTTTTAAAACTTCATAAATCTTAAAAGACCAAAATAATTATATTGTTACTTTTTTTTATTTAGCACAAGAAACTTGAAGCATGCATCATGAAAGATGTCAGAGAACGGTATAATCAGTCAGACGATCTGACTGAGGACTCACTATCTTCTGACAGCCGATCTGCCAAAGAGTTCCCTGAAGACAATATGGCAACAGCAATATATGAGTTCCTTTATGGCGATGATAAAATCGATATTGATACACTCCTTTGAACAGGAATAAAAAGTTCAAAGAAAATAATTGTGACAAAAGAAAAGAAAAAAAAAAGGAATTATTAAAATTCCTTCATCAAATGTACAAATCATAGCAGAAGTCATATTTATGTACTTTTTGTCTTAAATGCTAAAGTTTAGTCAAGTCAATATGAACTGGCTCAAATATTTGAATCAAAAAAACTACTGAGTGGATTCTACTTAAGTTTCATAATGAGTTATACTCAAGCCTAATTTATTACATGTATTTATTTACCTAGACAATGCTAGATTTGACTTTATTTATTATGTGTAAATTTTGAAACTGTAACACTACAATTGATAAGTACTCAAGCTATTTTGCTGTGTACAAAATGTAAATATGTGTAAGTGAACTAATGTAGGAAATATCCATTTGTATTGTTATAGTTTTGAATAAATTAAATTATTAATTAACTTATTACATTTTTGTCCTTTACTTTATGCTGCTTAAACTAATTTCTTTTGATGGCCCCGAGACAAAGCCAATAAACCAACTGATTTTTTTTTTTAATTTTTTTTACACATTGTATATTAGCTTTAATTTGGACCTTTGTTTCATTTTGTGAACTAATATGTACCTTAAGAGTTAAAAATTAATTTATCTAACAAAAAAAAATGTTGGAGAAACACATAAGTGGTGCAGTTTCTTTGAAATAAACTATTTTATATTCCTTGTCCTCTTCAAATGTTTAATATATGCAGAGTTCACTCTCAGAGATCAAGCTCCCTCATCAGTGTTTGTTAAGAATCGCCTGGCTCCTTTGGTACAGGCTACTCTTCACTAATTAGCAGTCACTGATGATGGAGCTTGTTCCTCTGAAAGTGCACTCTGCATATATGAAAGTACAAGTAGGGGACAAGACGTTTTTATTGATTCTGGTCTATTGGTTCCTCTACCGTCCAGCATCTCGGGAGAAATTATTTTATGTCTTTGCAGTACCAAAGAAAACCACTTTGGGTTTTGATCTTACAAGGTAAGCTATTTTAATATTAATGACACTGCAAATGAGACAAATTTATAAAATTACCCCTCCTCTCCTCTGACTAGGCTTCCAAAAACTAGTAGATTTCCCACATGCTGAACCAATGATGTCATCACAAATTTTATTCTCTATTTCTCCAGAAATAAGAAGTCTATGTTAATACGGCTTGAAATTTGAGTGAACATGGCATGCTTAGTGACACATTAAATGCTTTAAGTGAAACATATGTGATGGAGTAGTGTTTAACTGAAGGCGAAAAAAAAAAAAAAAAAAATAATTCAAACAACCTATTTAATAATGTACTCAAGTTAACTAAATAATGTACAGAACAACAATTAAAGAAGATTAAATGCTTAAATAAATTTATTATATAACATGCAGAATCCCAAAAGTAGGAGTTTTCTAATACGGTAATGAAGGTCTTCACTGTGGGAAGACTTTAGTCTCCATTCCCCAATTATTGCCTAATATTTTTTAATCCAACAGAATATAATAGATATTTCAATTTTTTATTTTATTTACCACTCGAAACTCCACTCTTCCTCCTACTGGTTTGATTATATTCATTAACGAATTTCATGTTTAATTTTATATGAATTGTTAAAATAATGAATTTTAATTTTCTACACCTAATGTATAATACATGTTTTCTCTGGCTTGAATATTAACAGAGCTATTTGTATTTTTTTGGTTTCAGCCTATTCTAAAACCCCTCTTCTACTCATCCGTTTTTCACTTTGAGTAACCCAGTCACTAAACTTCTCAAGTCCAACTAACAAATTCCTGTTAAGATGGACTTCTTATGGTGGGATAAATAGAGAATAGACGGTGAGATTAGATGAACAGTATATCATATTCCAGCATGAGGGAAATCTGCTTAGTTTACCCAGCACCTGTGTGAAGGGCTTTCTGTTCATGCTCATGTCGTGTGTCAAGATTATACAATGGTGATCTCATCTCACCATATATTATTTATTTGTAAATACAATTCCGATGAGTAGAAGTGGGGGTTTACAGGAGGATAAAAACAAGAAAGTACGGTTAACAAATTACGAATAAAAACACTGCACTATACAGTGTTGTGTCTTAGCATTCCTCCAACAGGGTACAGATTTGTTTAAAATTTAGATATTTTAAGATTACCCCCAAGCTCAAGATTAAAGCGGAAGCACAACAGATATAACAATCTAGCTTAATAGAAAACATACAAAGTTGAAAATTATGTAGACGTTAGTAATTGATCTGGCTCAACTGCTTTAGATGAATTGTTTAACAAGGAATGTTTGTTCTCTTTATAGATGAAGTAGTTACACTTATTTTTCTGAGTAGCTTTAAAAGGAGACTGGGTTTGGAAACCGGAATTGCAAAGACTTTTTGTTGGGGGTTTCGCTTTCGTTGGTTATAGTCACTGCAGATCTGATGACCCCAGTGGGATACTTTTTAACGAGAAATATAAATGTTGCACTTTCAATGCCTAATAAAAGCCGCCAAGAAAGTAGCTTGTACTGTTCAACATATTATAGCAGATATGCAACAAATGTCAAACTATCTATTCCAGATCAGCTTTTGAGGGTACAGCCTCATCATCAATGCTCTTCCTCTATAAATCGGTGATGTTCACTCGTTCCTACCTCTGAGCAGTCTCAACCACCACAAGAACATCACCTTCAAAGCTAACTCTGGAATAAAAAGTTAAAACCTAGTGGAGGTGCTGACCTTTTTTCAAACATGGATATATAACGTACATCATCCCCCACCAGCCAGGAGGTTCCTGTTGAAATGTCAAACTATTTATCAAACCATCTGCTGAAATAGTTATTCAAAAGCTATTGGGCACACCATCCTACCTTATCCTTACTTAAGATCAATGGCACATTTTGATTAATCTTTGGAATGCTTTAATGGATGTAAAATAATAATAAAAGAGTAATAGAAAGCTTGTGATTAACTTCTACAATGTTGTCTCAGGCATTCAATTCCTTAGGAGGTTATTTTAAACATTAAAATCGTCAACATCAAATGTATACGAGGGCCCCGCCGCGTCACGAAGCCAACTGACGACTGCTTCTTGAACTTCCTCATCTGACTTGAATTTCTGCCCCCCCCCCAAGGTGTTTCTTGAGAGCAGGAAACAAGTGGTAGTCGCCTTGTTTCCCGCTCTCAAGAAACACCTTGGGGGACAGAAATTCAAGTCAGATGAGGAAGTTTAAAAAGCTGGTAAACAGAATGCAAAAAGTTATTGATCGTCAAGGCGAATATGTAGAAAAATAGGTAAATATTCAACCCTTCCAACGATATAACCAAAATTGTAAATAAATTAAATTTTCTATGAAAAAAAAAAAAATAGAAGACCTTACTGTTCAATACGCCCTAGTAGCAAGGCTGGGCACAAAGCATCCCCCCCCCCTGTAAATCATTGAATTGAAGAACAAATTCCTATCTTATTTGAAACGTGGCAGATCCTCGCAAATGTGATTTTAATAGCAGAAATGGAAACCTTCCAGTAGGTATTCTGAAACTAATAGCAGATTTCCCCTTGGGAAATCAGCTATTGAGTTCGTACTCATGACAAGATTTTCAAAAATTGTCTTCTAATGACCATCGATCCTACCCAGGAGATGACGAAAATGAGGTCCATTCAAAATTATATTATATACATTATATTTGTCTGTTAACGTTCTTGAACATTGACGAGGTCCACTGCGTCCCATTACCAGATACTATCTATCCCTACCAGCCAATACTTGCCACCTCCGGGTTCTGCTATGCCCATGTGGAGTCGCTCCCAGGGTCCATTCGGTACGTTCCAAGGATACAGAGGCAACTCACACTCGCTATGTCTGTTAGCTTGGCATGGAGTGCATCTTCTTACATACTTCTCGATCGACCTCATCGATTCCTGGCTACCAGACATAGTAACGGGACCCTCGTGTAACTGTTGAAGTACGGAGCTCCTCAGAGCTTCAGGAACAAACAGTCTTCCCAACCGAAGAATAACACCATCTTCCGGTGTTAGCTCGCCTCTCTTGTTCCAAAACATCTTCACACCAGGTTGCATAGTTCCCGAATTTTTAGACCATCCATATTCCAAATAATCCAAGAGAAACTTACAGACTGGATCCTTTCCATATGATTTCTTAATGTCCCTAGCTGGAAGAAATGAATGATATTTTTTTTCCATTCTAATTGTCCTTAATTTCTTTACCTCTGAGATTTCGTCCTCTTCATCAATTGGTTCTCTTACACTTGGAAAACGCGATAAGAAATTGCCCAGTCTATTGTTTGTCCCCTTACAGTACTCTATCCTGTAGTTATACTCCATGAGATTGATGGCCCATCGTACCAAACGTGAGTTCGCTGCTTTTGCAAGGTCCCTCTCAGTTCCAAATATCCTCTCCAGAGGCCTGTGGTCTGTCCTAAGTACAAAGTCTCGCCCAAGCAGGAATTGACGGAACTTCCTAACTGCAAAGACCAAGGCCAGGGCCTCTCTATCAATTGACGAATATATTTTTTCTGCCGGTGTTAAAGTTCTTGAGGCGAACAAAATGTGGCACTCAGAGCTATCCTCCATTTTATGGAGTAACACTGCGCCGACTCCATGTTCAGACGCGTCGGCCAGGCTTCTGTAGATTATAAGACACGATGGTGTCTTCAGCTGATAAAAATGTCTTCACCTTCTAACACTACTTGTTCCACTGGAGTCCATTTTCACCTACTGTTCATGCTAGTCAGGGCATGCAACGGGGCGCATATAGTTTGCAAATGTGGAATGAACTTCTCATAATAATTGACACACCCCAAAAAGGCTCTTAATTCCTTTATGTTCCGAGGTTGCTTTGCTTCTCGAATGGCGGCTAATTTGTTTTTAAATGGATGTATGCCATGTCCGTCAATCCCGTGGCCCAGGTATTCGACTTCCTTCTGTAGAAACTTGCATTTTGCCTTAAGGGAAATATGCTTTTGGGGTTTTACTCATGACGCGATTTTTAAAAATTTTCCTTAAATGTTCATCGATAGGTGATGTCCGTAAACGGCTGAATCGGACCAAGGGAGGGGGAATTTCAAAAATTCAAAATATATCCGATATTATGGGTCTGATCGAAAATTTGAATAGAATCAATCTTATTTTAAATGTTATTTTCTATAAATGTTGTTATGTACATGTTTTCTCTATATTGAATATTAACCGAGATATTTCTATATGTATAATTCGCATGTTCCTGGATGTGGGAGAGCAGATCTGGGAAACAGGTCTTAATAACAAGAAGTCTTCACACTAATTTCTTTATTAAAGCATAAGGCCTTTCGACTCCCCCGTAGTGACCCCAAAGCCCCAAATCCGTTGCGCCAGTATCTATTATACAGCCGAGCACCTGATGATGACACGGTAGTGCCGAAAGGACTTATGCTTTATTAAAGAAATTGGTGGGAAGACTTCTTGTTATTAAGACCTGATTCTCATTTCTATATTTTGATTTTCGGTGATCAGTAAACCCCACTCCTACTGATTATTTCTTGGTCATATTACCAAGAAGCTGTTATGTCATGAACCACTTCATTCCAAGGTTAAATATCAAATATGCTCATCATTGAATTTTTACTTCGTGAGATACGTGAATATATGTTGCGATGACGTCATCAATTAAGATTTTTCCTTCTTTACTCGAAAATATTTCCCTTATCTATGCCATACTCGATCTTTAACCGTTTCAGTCAGCACTTTAGACAGCATTTGTTATTGGCTGAAATCGGACCATGAGTAGATGGGGAGGTTTGAGGGGGAATTTGAAAATTCAAAATATCTCCTTGATTATGAGGCGGATCATAAAAGGTTATAGAACCAATGTTGTTAAACTATTGATGCTCTACAATTGTTCTATGTATTTTTTCCCTAACTCAAGTATTAAGAGAGTTATTCGAACGTTCTTTTATTCTGCATTCTGACCTTTATACTCCTCCGTCATTTAAATAGAGAAAATTTGCTCTGATGAGATCACAGGCGTGTTATACTAGCACATGAGAAATCTGCTTAGTTTACGCAGCGCCGGTGTTACAGACTTTTAAATATGATATAGTGACACTAATTGAACTGGCGAAATCGAAGCCCTGTGTTTGCGACAAAACCAACGAGTAAAAACCAAATATTTCGTGAGATAAACTCGCAGGAAGTATTTAGGGTGTACCCAAAACTGCCTTTCTTATTTCGTTTTTTGCGCCTCACATATAATAAATAGGGTAAATATAATTTGTTAACGGCTGCCATGATGACTCTTGTACCTTTGCTGTCGGTACATGTGAATAGATCTATCGATTTATTGTGTCGGTATATGTGAAAATGGCAATTGAATGTTCAAAATATTTCTCCTTCAAACTTTACGTCCGGGTTGTTGAGGGTAACTTGGCGATGCAGTTAGAGAGGAGAGCTGTATGTATCTCATACTGTCTGAAGGTGAAATGTTAAGACTTAGCGGCTAGTTCATCTTATTCCCACCAACGCCATTTTCAGACGACACTAATCACAATATAACATTAAAAAGTCCGTCACGCAGGGGCTGCGTAAACTAAGCAGATTTCCCACGTGAAGCTATACAATAGAGAAATCTTTATACGAGAGCCGTCTCTCTATACGTTCGTTATCGGCCCACATTTAATAAAAATACAAATATCTCGGTTAATATTCAAGATAGAGAATATATGTATAGAACAATATTTATAGTAATTTTAATTTGCAATAAGATTGGTGCTAAACCCCCCCTCCCCCTGGTCCGATTTCAGCCGTTAACGAACTTGATCTTTCTTTTTACATAAAACGACTAAATATCGAGTTTGGTAACGATTAAACAATAATTACGACCGCTAGAGCGGTAACAGACAAATATATATATATATATATATATATATATATATATATATATATATATATATACAGTTTTGAACGGACCTCATTTTCGTCATCTCCTGGGTAGGATCGATGGACATTTGAAGAAAAATTTCGAAAATTGCGTCATGAGTACAACCTCAATAGCTGATTTCCCTTAAGGGAAATCTGCTAAAATTTACTTTGATTGTTTTCATAAATCACCGCACTTTCAGATCCCTTAAGGGAAATCAGGTTGTAATCATATTGGGATTTACAAAAAATTTCCAGAAGTGACCATCCATCCTACACAGGAGATGACGAAAAGTCCGTCACGGAGGGGTTGCGTTAACTAAGCAGATTTCCCACCTGAGTCGCGCATTTGCATTTATCTCAAAACTTAAAAGTTCAATGAGACAGTATTTGGTATTTGAGCTTCAAATAATGTGCTTCATAACGTAATAGAATATTGTTAATATGAGATGAGTAGCAGTGGGGGTTTACTGAAGGCTGGAAACTAAAAAATGCAACTATCTCTGTTAATAATCAAGATAGTGAAATAATGTACATGACAACATTTATAGAACATTACATTTGCAATAAGATTGGTTCTATACACTTTTTCCAACGCATAATAACGGAGATATTAAGAATTTTCGAAATTCTCCCCCTTTAACCCCCCCCCTCCCACTGGTTCGATTTCATCCGTTAACGAACTTGATCTTTCTTTTTGTATAAAACGATTATATATCAAGTTTGGTAACGATAAGTCAAACATTTCGTCATGAGTACAACCTCAATAGCTCAAATCTGCTAAAAATGAGTAAAGATCTCTAGACATTGTTATTTACTGGGCTTTCGTAGCATTGCTATGTACTGGGCAGGAAAGGGAGTGATCTTATTAAAATTTATTATTTTTATTGAAATTATATGGGTATTATTTTCTATAAATAGTTTTGTGCAAATGTGCGTTCTATTCTGTACATTTATGGCGGGTACAGAAAATATACTCCGCATTTAAAAGGATACTATAAAACGTTACGAAACATATGCATATGATGGACATCGTCAAAATGATTTATGGCTGACCGTCCTGAATTATACCTTATCTGGTAGTATACGAGAATGCCTTCCCCATTTTCAATTAATAAACCAACATAATTGTTGATTTATTGGTAAATGAAATAAAGGGTTAGAACCACCAGTATAAATGATACTGTTGTCATACCTGTCGGCGAAGACTGAACTTTTGTCGGGCTTGAAGATGGTGCCATCGCATCGAAAGCACTTGCCACCTGTACTCAATCATCAACTGTTGACTTGTAGATAGCCCAAGTAGCACAAATTGGACGTTAATAAGTAACATTAAATGCTGCACGAAACCCTGTAATCATCCAGTGACGACGGTCTCCACCGACAGGTATGACAACAATGTTGGTTTATTAATTTAAATTATTATATTATGATATGGGCAGTGTGACGGCGGGTAGAGGGTCAGAGTGATCCTTTCCTAGCCCAGCCCGTCTCACCATAGGCTGGTGTGTAGAAAATTAAAAAGAATATATATATTAAAAAAAAATGCCGGGTTGTTGATAAACATTGAATTATATTGTACTCATTTCGAAAAAATAAGAGTAATGGTAAATATATGCTTATAAAATGCGTTTATGCGTGAAAAGGTAACAAACAAACAAACACACACGAAAGAAACAAAATGCAGTTATGGTGTCTATGACATATGAAACAAAAAGTTATCGTGAAAATTCGCGAAAAAAATTAATGTACAGACAGAGGTTATAATTTTATATATACGAGTATATAGATAGATGAAATAAGTTAAACTCAACTGAGTTATAAAGGTAATTTAAGAATTAACTGCTAATTCCAAATATTAAAAAAAAAAAAAAGATTATTTGAATGAAATAATGTTACTTCATTAAAAGAAGAAAGAAAAAATACATTAAACATTTTCTATACGGTCTTGGATCTTGAATAATTTTCCTTCTTTTGGATTATCTAAAATTACTATATATTATATACATATACACTCTCTAATGACTAATGTGACTATACAAACGAACAATAGAAGAATGATGATCGCCTTGAGCGAGGATCGATTCACGCCAGTGAAGGAAGAAGACACTCACAGTCTGGGTGAATCCAGATGGACAAATCAGGTACCTGATACTTGATTTAAATGGCATTCCACCATTTTTCTTCCGCGACGGCCGTCCTGGAACTGCTGGGCTCCAAGAAGAATGTTTTGTCCAATTGTAGAATAGCCTTGGGCTTGAAGACGTTCTTGGAACGGGAGGACGCTGGAGAGTGCAGTCGCTTGGCCGGTTGAACAACAGACTCTTGACGCACGTCAATTGTCATTAGCTGGCTGCCGATACGTGCCGAGCAGACCCGACTACTGCCGATTACCGCTATTCACTACTTAATAAACTAAATAACTATATTATTTATACATATAACTTACTATTATTATTTAATTAATAAATATAAATTTTAAATGTGTTGGCCACAACAGGCAGGGTCATATAGACTTGCGGATTAACTTATTGATTCTTCAATTTGCAAATTATATTTTAAAGTGTATATTATTTGAAAATATTATTTCCCGAATTGACGTTTAACGGATTGATGAAAAAATGGGGATAGCTACTCCAGTTTTAAAATATCATATTACCGACAAGTATTCACGGTGACACCATACGATTGCATTACAGGGTTTCGTGCAACATTTAATGCTATTTATTAACGTCCAATTTGTGCTACTTGGGCTATCTACAAGTCAACACTCTTTTCTAGCTAGAGATTAAAGTTTTTTTTAATGAATCCGTCACTAAATAAATTCCTATTGTCCGGGTGAGACTCGAACACATGACTCTATGTTTACCAAAGTGAGATTATGACCCACGCCTTAGCTTGCATGACTAACTCACTCCAAAGACTCAAACCCAAAATCACCATGTTACCTCACAAACCTAGTAGAAAGTCAAATAGGAAGCTCAGAAAAAAACATTCCACTTCTTTGGGTTCCCTCACATTTTGGTTTGGAGGGTAATGGAATGGCGGATTTGGAAGCTTGTAGTGCTTGAGATGATGGAACTACAGTAACCTTCATCTCCCCAGATGATTGGAAGCGGGAGTTTCAAAAACTCACATTTCAAAGGTGAAAGTCAGACTGGTCGATGATTCAAGACAACAAACTGCGAGCAATTAAAGAAATTACTCAGCAATGGAATACTGCAATTACAAAAATCCAAAAAGAGGACGTTGTTCTTGCCCGTATCCGAATTGGACTCACAAAATTAACACATAGTTTTTTATTGAAAGGCTTATTCCCACCAACCTGCGATTGTTATAATGTCCATGTTACTGTCTCAGATCAACTCCTTAATTGTAAAAAATACAATCTTCCAAGAACAGCTTTGAACCTTTAACCGAACTTAAGAGAACTCCTTAGAGACAATGAAGAAGCCGTCAAAAGGCTTTTTGCATTTTTAGCAATAAATCGTTTGTTCCAAGAAATATAGAACCATCTACTGTTTGTGACAATAGGAGATGTGGTATATTACAATAAATAAAAGTCTGTCACGCAGGGGCGGCATAAACTTAGTAGATTTCTCTCTTGAAGTTTAACAATAGATAAATCTATATTCTGGTAACACAACACCACCGTGAATATTAAGTCAATAAATGCAAAAGTTAATAAGAAATCTTTCAGTCAATTTTAACAAACTTCCGACGGGGAGCGTCTGAAGTGTAAACAATCAGGTCTGCCAACCTCTCGCCGGTAAGAAAAAATACTGAAATATATCAGAATATAAGATATTAATTTTATTGAAAACTACTTACTAAATCTAGTATTGTAAATTGAAATGAATCAGAATAACCTTTATCCCAATCAATCAAATTTTAGTAGTCCAAGAACTACTGATGGGGGAGGGGGGCCACAAGAACATATTTGTATCTATCCCGTATAATAAAGGTCTCTGGAAAACAATATTTGGGATTTAAGCTTCGAATAATGTGGTTTATTATATAACAGCGTATTGTTTATGTAACACGAGTAGAAGTGAGAGTTTACTGAAGGCTGAAAACTGAAAAATGCATATATCTCGGTTAATATTTAAGATAGAGAATACATGTATATAACAATATTTATAGTACATTTAATTTACAATAAGAATTATAATATACACTTTTTCGATCCGAATTATAGTAACGGATCGATGGGCATTTGAAGAAAAATTTCGAAAACCGCGTCATGAGTACGACCTCAACAGCTGATTTCTCTTAAGGGAAATCTGCTAAAAAGAAGAAATGCATGACTAACCTGAGTCCCCTGTAACATTTAAGCTCCTCAACAGTGGCGGCTCGTAGCTAAAATTAGAGGGGTTCTGTCCAGAAAATGTTTAGCCTTTGTTTTAAAATTGTGTAAAAGGAAACATACATGTATAAAAAGAAAATTTATTCAGAAACTTGATAAAATCCTAAAAGTACTTTAACCTAAATTGTTACAGCCCAAGCTTAATCTATTCATTTGAAACTGAAATCCATTCTTCTTGTTTTAATTTGCGTGAAAAGATCAATAATTTTCTCCTTCATCTCTGGATGAGAACTGAGGAATACGGCACTGCGGGAACGACAGTTCTCTCTCTTCCTTGCAGCCTCGCTGGAGCTTCCTCGGTGCACATGCGCACAACAGTCAAACAACGCCCCGCTGGAACTATGAGGCACACTGTTCCATACAAAGATTTTTGTATTTTTTTTTCATAAACTGGGGGATGGTTACTGCATTAAGCTTAAGGATTATAAATTATACAAGTTTAAAGAAAGAATTAAAGAAAAAAAGCTCATTATATTGAATGTTATAGATAATATCAAGTGGAAATTGGGGGTTCTGCAGTTCCACAATGCCTATACACGAGCCGCCACTGCTCCTCAAAATATTTAAGGAGAGCTAAAATGTTTAATCTCTAATAAAAATGTAGTATGTAAAATAATTTGATGATGCCTACACTAAAAATAATCATAATTTCTCTAAATGGTATGTTGTCGTTCATTAAAACTACTTGAATTGAATTGAAAGCTTAGAAGTGAAAGACTTGTGCTGCCGGGATGTTTGAATTTGCGCGCGAATGGCTATTGATTACTTATAATGTCTGGGAAACTACTTTCTATTAAATTATTTATTATTCTTTTTATTTTCATTACAGTACTACATTTGATGCAATAATTAATTATAAGAGACGAATTACGAGTGATAAGAAGGGATAAAAAACAAGAGCTAAGAAATAGGGCGGTGGCGAAGGCCCGAACTAACAATCCCCTGATACGGGTCACAAGTTTGTCTGGGCAAAAGCCCCTTTATACTGCTCCTCCTCAGCGGCCGGCCCTTTTAAAAGGATTGTCTGGAGCTCAAAAGGGCAGAGTGGATCGAGTCGAATTGAGTTTGATGATCGAATTTGCGGAGAGTAAAGTTGGAGCCGCTTTATAAATTTGAATGTTGGAAGAGAGGGGGGAGACACGCTGAGAGGAACAGCCTTGTCAGTAGGCTGCCTGTCGGGACTGCAGTTCGGGTCGAGAAGCTGGGCGTGATAGTCTGTGCCTCCTCCCACACACCGTATTAACAACCAATCTATAAGTGGATTTTATCGGACCACCGCCGAAATTCAGCTCGGTAAGTCGATTTATCCTACTGGAATTTTATTTTAGTGACTTTTTAGACCACTAGCCTGCCCTTTGGCTGTTTATCTAGCCTCTAATGGGGAAATTAGTGTCAGATTGACCAGTAGAATTTGAGGTTACAATGTAAACATTAATGTTTTGATCATCAGATTTACCTACTTTTCTTTTTTAATTAACCCAATTACAGAGGAATCCTTTTTTCAGTTTCATTTTAGCCCCTGTCTCCCCTAAATAAATCAGTTTTAGTTTTTAGTAGAAAAAATATACTGTTGAACATTACTTTTGAATATTTTTATATTTATTTATTCGAGGAATACTTGTCATTTTAAGGAATGTGAACACTTCAGCCCCGAATACAGCTATTCACTTTGTTTTGTGCCCATATTATTATTTACTTATCTATTAAAAAGCTTGGAATTTGATTTTGAAACATCATTTGTTATTGGAAATGATTTAAGTCAATTTCAATTTTGCTGCTTAAAACATGCCTTATTTAAATGCAACAAGTATCCAGGGAAGTTTTGTTTTGATGGATTCTATTCATGACTTATTAATCTATTAAATTCAGGCTGTGTTTTTTTATGTATTGTTGACTGTCATTAACATCATGTAATTGGAATATCTTTTTTGTTTATTATATTTTAACAGGTTGAATAATAGGTTAATATAAATAATTTATGTACACAATAATTAATTTATCCGGGTTATAAAATTTGTTATTTTAGTCGGATTGATTAAGAACTATCACACCTGGAATTATTGTTGTTTCTTATTTTTTGGGTATTTGAATTTTTTTGGTTTCTATCGCTCTTAAGTTTTGAATCTACTCATTATTTATTATGTTTAATGATGGCTAATTTGAAAAAAAAAAGTCATTATAATTCTTTTTTTTATGAATTTTAGATAAATAAATAATTGTTTTGTGTGACCTCTTTGATAAGAGCCTCCCCCACCCTCACCCATTAGGTATATTGTCCTAATGAAATTTAGGTGAGATCTGATATGCCTGCTTTCTTATAGCAATGCAATTAAAATGCTTTGATTTTGTTTTACATTTACATCATTGTTGTTGATTAGTTGATAATAAACATTTACTATGCTTATTTGCTTTGTTTGAGATATTGTATTGTCAAAATTGTCCTAGTTCTTATTGAATACTATTTAACTCATTTTTGAAATTACATTCACAAAAAGAACTACTTGAAATTTTCACTAATTGCTTAATATTTTTTTTTAATAGTGGTTTTCTTATCATCAACTCTATTTACTTCTCTGAAAGGGAGTGTTTATATTATATTTTTTTTTTATTATGTCCCTAAATTCATATAATTTTGGTGTTATTGATCATTATTTTGATTACTTGTTTGACAGTGATTTCTTTTTTATGTTCTGTTCTTCTTATTGATAATTAGTACTGTATTTGAATGATATTAGGTACTCAAGTAAAAATAGTTTAGTTGTCGATATAACTGGTAACGTCATATTAGATTGCCTGCAAATAGCTGAGATCAAATAGTTTGTTGTATTCTCACGTTTTCTGGTCCTACCATAAAGTTGAGCTATTTAAGTAGGGCAGTGTTCCACATTTTAGTCTTAAGGAATAATTTTTTTTATTTCTGTCCTTGATTCTGGAAGAGCTTTCAGCTATTCTCATATCATCTTCAGAGTTTTTAGTTTATTATTAGAAGGAAAAGAGGTAGTTAAACTCATTTGTATGTTAACTCAGTAATGGGACTGCCTATCGACATGGCCTTTATGAGTGAAAATCAGGAGGTTTTGCCAGAATGTCATGTCGGAAATTTATTTAGTTTATGAATTATCAGCAATTAATTTATATGCAACAGTGAGATGTCTATATGAAATCTACATGGTTGTGGAATTGAAATCTGAGGGTCTGCGAGGACCTCCTACTTGAAAAATTACACCCCATAATCTCTGAATAACTACTGATGCTTCAACTTGTCCTTCATATTTCATTTCTCCTATTGATCTTGGTATGAATTTTATTCCAGGACGTTTGTACATTTTTTGATTTCAAGCCCATTGTAACCAATTTAATATCCTTTCTCCGCACCTGTAAATCTCAAATTGCACCCTGAGGAGATTGAAGAGGAAGGTGACCCAGATAACTTGATCATGAAGGAATATAATATATGTTCTAACAAGTCAGATAGGTTTTGTGCATTATTTTATCCCATCACTGTCATATTTAGCCCAGAACAAATAAATAAACAATAGAATACTAATTTCAACGTGCACAAATTTGATACAATCATCTTTGAACCTAAAATATATTAAAGTATTAAACTTGCAATAATTAAGTATTTGTGTCTATAATATTTATTGATGTGACTTCAGTCATTAATTATGGCCCATTTTAGTCAATTTTGCCTAAGGAAAAACAAAATATTAAAGTGAGGAGTATTTATTAAGAAATTGATGTTCACTTTATACTTACGCACCTAACCTGGGTGGGTTTAACACATTTTCCTTCCTAGGATAACTTAAAAAATTCATTTTGACTGTCACCAAACAAAATTTTATAGCCGTCATAAAAAAAACAAAAAAAAAACTATTTATTAGCCCCTCACCCATTTTGGTGCCGCTAGAGGGAATATATATAATAAATTAAATCATATGCCTAGAGCCATTTATGTTCTTCTCTTGAGTGGCAATTAACCACCCAAGAGAACATTTCACGAACCTACTTTTCAGCCAAGTAGAAGCATGTTTTCTAATGTAATATAAAATAATATTTATGGTTTTTTTAGTCATATTAATGGGAATGTCACATCTGTCTTCAATAGGTCATCAGTGACCTCATATATCTCCAGCTTACACTGCCCAGTCACTCACCATCTCTTTTACTGAATGAATGCATTTAGTATTAAGCTGCGAGCTAATTGTCTTTGAAAGGGGTAATCGTTTAAACGTATATTCTGAGCAATTTAACTATATGCTAAATATTCTAAATTAAATGTATTGATTTAATATATTTCAAAAGATGTACGGGAGGAGCATTACTGCTATATTCAGATAATAATCAAATGGAACATCATTGAGTGTTTCTTCACTCCTTGTGTGGGATTTTAATTAAGAATTTGTTTCGAGTTTTTAGTTTCTTGATATAATGTAATTATTAGTTCCTTACTTTGTTTTGAGCATGGAGTCACATGACAAGTTTTACACAATAAATGAATTATGGGGAAAAGTTATATACTACCCTCCTCCCTCTCCTATTTTCATCTATACTGTTTTCCAGGATATAACTGAATTGTTGTTTGGCAAGGGAGACATATTATATGACGAAATTCCCGAATGAAAACTCACTAGTAGATCTGAACACCCTGATTGTCTCATTATAGAAGTCAGCAGGCCGTGAAATGTATCTTTTAAAATCTCATTATTTTCTATAAATAAATAAAACAACTTTTTTTAAACAATTATTTAATGAGTAGTTCATTATTTTCAGGGTTATTAAACTGAAAATAAGAATTTCATACTTATATTACATTATTATTATTACTTACTTAAAACTATATTATTATATTACCGTCCCAATTAGCCTTAGTTGCAAAAATTGGTCAATAAATTATTTTATTTAATTATTATTGTATTATATAATAATATTACATTGTTATTAATATCACAAAATTAGGTTTTGGGATTATTCCTTCTCCAATTTCAAATACTTTCTTAAAAATTATTTCCTAGAAAAAAATATATTTCCCTAAAACTACCAGCTCATAAATTTTTAATGTTTATCATTAATCAGTTTATGTTTAAAAAATAGAAAATGTCACTCTCAAATTGAGGCATATATTCAAAGCATTTACTACTTGGATAGTCTCAAGCAGAAGACAAGGAGGAACAGTGGTAGTGACCTGTCCTTGTAACCCTGATCATTTGTGTGTTCTGGGGGAAAAAAATTATGGATTTACTCAAATGTAAACAACTAAGTACTCTGTGAGTTCAGAATAGAAATATTAATATTTATTTTTTTTCTTTCTATTGCTTTTTCAAGCTGTTGTGGTCACACTTTTGAAAATAATCAAAAGATTGCAAATTTGACACAGTGTGATATTGAGGAAAGTTGGTTTGAACACCATTTTATAGTTCTACTTATTGTTTTCATTTCTTGTTTGAGAGAAATAAAAACTGTAGGCTTGTGTCTTCTTCAACTTATATTTTATGGAGGGAGGCTAGTTATTATGATTTTTAATATTAAAATTTGTACATTTTAGTTGATTATTCCTATTCTGGACCCATTTTTTTTTTTATATGTTCTTCATAGTTTCATGGCGAGGGTCACCAGTGAAAAACATTTTTTCCACGTAAACTTTATTCATACTGCCCTATATGTTTCACGGCTTATGTACCACCTCTTCAGGGGCTATCCCTTTTCAAAAAATAATAACACTAATTTCAAGAAATAATAACATAATTTTACTTGAAGAAAACCAGTGTATCATTCTAAAGGTATTTGAAATGCAAATTATGGATTAAAATTCTCATTTTCGAATAACGAAATGTTTTCTTGGTGCTTATGTGCTATTAATTCAATATTAGCATGTTAAAACTGCACTTCTATTTCATTGTTAGGGTCCAATCGAAAATAAATAAACTACATCAGAGTGTGTTTGTGGTTCGAAAGTATTTATCCTTTCTAACTTAAATTAGGTTCCAATTTAAGGGGTATATATAGTTTATGTTTGGGTCTATAGACAACTTTTTTGAGGAATCCCTGAGTAGAGATCCTGTGAAGGTCAGTGTAAGTTTATTTGGCTGTTAGCATTCATATAAAATAGGATGATTTGATTTAAACCTTTATAGAGCCCTAAGGAGCCTAACCTTAAGGAGCTCATTAAAACCTTACTGGGTAGTTAATGCTATTTCATCCAAATGAATGATTGTTATTATGATATAATATTTTTTGTGAGGAGGTATACCATTTCACTGTCAGAAATAAACCTGTATACTGATAGGATTCCTAGTATAAGGGTACCACTATATTGTCAATCACTCACTGCTATCTGCTTTATGCCTGTTTGGCTTAGATAACGTATTCTATTTCCCAATTTGTATATTTTGAATTTATGTCTGAAGAAGTTCGTAAAATAATACCTATTGAATAAAGCGTTATTTTTCCAATGCCAATGTCTTTAGAGTATACATTTTTTTATTTAATTAAAAATGCATCTGACATAGTGTAATAAGTTTTATGTAGTCATGTTTAGTGGTTGTACGATACTTACTGTTCGTTGCACTTCTTGAAGGGCCAGGATTCTGCCATCATTTTTTATTTATTCCTGATGGTTCCTAGCAAGGCATCTCAAATTACAGCTCCCTACCTTCCTTGTCTATGTTATTGCTCCCTGTTACCATTCCTCCCAGCTATTTAAGTGATGTATAGTTATAGAACGCACACTTCCCCAAAATTACAGAATCCCAGAAAATTGCATGTTGCTTTGTGCAAACATTTCTATCCCTTTGGTCAATGGTTGATGGCTCCGACAGTAATCAATGCAGCAATATTATATACCATTTGCTGTGTAAGCCTGTTCTATACTATCACAATTTGCTTTTATTCTTCAGGATGTCATATCAAATGCAAGATTATACAGCTCTCATGACAATAGTTCCTTATCTTAGGTCCCTAGTAATTTCAAGCCTATCTGATTCCTTCACTGTTGTGGCTGTACATATAGCCCTTGTAAGTGTCATCCTCACCTATCTGACAAGCATCTGGGTATTTTGAGGGGCTGCATAGCCTCTAGTAATTTACCATGTATAATGTGTCTTAAGACTGTTAGAACTCAATAAAGAGTTGATATTGACCAATTTCATGCTCATATGGTTTTCTTAACATCTGCTAAGTGCCAAAGATGTAATTTGTTGTCGAGCAACCAGGGCAAAAACCAATCTGGTACTCTCTCTGTAACCTTTCATCCCCTCCATCAACTTCTGACAAAAGACCATATTTATTTTCTAAGCTGTGGATGCAAGCACTGTGCCCTATAATTTTTATATTTTCCTTTATTGTCTATTTTATTTATAGACAAGGTGACCATCCTTCACATACCAGATACCTTTTTTCCTTTGATCATAGTGCCCCTTATTACCCTTAAGCGAAATCAGTTATTGGGGTTGTATTAACCGATTTTTGATAAATTCCTTAAAACGTGTATCGATCCTAAGTAGGATTTGATTTTACAAGTTATGCACAGGGACTGTGTGAACTAAGCTAGTGACTCCAAGATGACGTCACCTAATATATCAGATATGAGACGTCATGGTGTATCTCAGGAAGATCGTTGTTTTAAATCGCCTTGCCTGTAGTCAATTTACTAATTATCTCGTGCGTGAGTTTTATGAAATGAATTTCATCCATTCTTTATAACTTTTTTGTAATCTTACAATTACTTATTACCTACATCAATTATCACTTGATATCTTACAACTTTGTTACCTATAAGAATTAGGTAGATACTTATAAAAGTTGTATTTATATAATAATATAATGATCAGGTGTCTATAATTAAGAATAAAAAAAAATATTGTGAGTTATAGGGAAATGTGTTTAATTTATTACTATTGACTCTTATGCTGCTAAGGGTAATCGGTTTCCCACCCAAAAATCGAACCCACGACTCAATTTGTACCAAATTTATTAAAAATCACCACTCAACTAACCTGAACTCCGAGCAAAGATGGACTTATCTGTTTGATACCCCGATATGAAAAGAATCTGCTTATTTCATGACCGATGAGCACTGTTTATTTTTTTTGTGATAATTTTTTCTATCGCTTTCCGTTTTCATGCGATCTGCATAGCATTCGCACACACGGCAAATCTGCTGAGTTTGTTCAGCACCTGCGAGGCGGTGTTTCTCTGTTTTACTCCGAATTTAAAGTTATTATTTTCGAACTGAAGAAAATAACATCAAACTAGTGATTCCGAGACCAAAGGCTGTTCGGTAGAAGGTCATTATTAAACTTGCCAAAAACTACAGTTCAGGAGTTCACAATTCGCATCAATAAAATATCTACAGAAATATATTGATCTACATAATTGATGAATTCTGTCAGAGAAACAAATATTCTAGAAATGATATTTAGATTTGGGTCAAAGGTTTACACAATGCCTGAAGATTTCAACTTTCTACCTCTCTCTTCCCCTTTTGAAGCTGGAAGTCTGTATCAAGTACAGCGAGGTCCTGGTGAATACTATGGCTTCTTTGAGCTCATTGGATTCAGAAAATTAAATATAAATAATGTCGGTTTTTTTTTTTTTGGTGCCCGCCCGCAAATTGACAGTATAGGGCGTTTTCCCAATAGGACTGCGGTAAAAATAGCTAATCAGAACCTAATGAAAATCAGATTTGGGTTTATTTTCTTCCTTACAAATAATGAAGTACAAATATACTGAAAATTCATACACGAATAGAAAAATAGTAATATGACCCATTCAAATGGGCTAGAAATATTGGGGCGTTGGCAGCAGTGTTCGGGAGAGGAGTGAACGTATTTACGTATGGATTAGAAAATTAAAATGTGTAAGGAAGGAGACTATGTGATAATAGCCGTGTTACTCGTCGTCGACGGGTTAAAATAGAAATGGTTTCCGGAGGTAATATAAGGATTGGATGTTCATCCTGTCATATTCATCAATAACGAAATGTTACATCTATGTAGGTTGTAATGTAACAAATCGCTCATATTAACAATATTCATTCCCTCAATATGTATTCAAACGATTTCCTTAACTATATTCATCCATTTTTATGATACAAAACAAATGTCATTGGTGTCTGCAGGGTGGAAGTAAAAATATCCAAATTTATAAATGTAAAAAAACGATTTAGAACCAAAAGTTGTTATTCTCAATTATTCGTTTTTCACATTTTTTTCCAAAAAAGATATTGATGGATGTATATTTTCACATCGAAATAACCCCACCTTCTAGCGGAAAATTCGGATTCACATATAGCCTGTGTACCTTGGGATAATTGACTCACTAATATAAAAAGAATAGAAAATAATAGAATTTTGGAAAAACCCATTCATTGCACTATACGAAAACAAGCCCTTCCATATCCGCCCTTGGCTTATTGAGTTCGTCGTAGACCTACCCTACAACAAACATAACAAAATCCTGGAATCGTTTCTAGTAAATGTTTTTTTAATTGTTTTATCCAGATACTTTGACTTCCAATAAACACTCTTCAATCAACGGGAGCAACTCTATGCCTGCTTATGCATTCGACAAGTTCAACCTTTGCAGTAGAAGTGGGCATTAAACTAAATAAAATAGAAATATGCTTAAAGTCTAAAAATTTGAAACACAACTTAGCATTATAGGTAATAGTTTATTCGTGATTATTACAATCATTTCTATTTATTTTTTGCACAATAGGCTGCTGCCTCTGGAGTCTGCATTAAACTCGTGGGATCATACTCATTCTCTATACCTATAAATATATGGCATTAATTTTGATAAATCAAGTGATATATATCTTTTTACTCCGGGCCGACGACTTGACTGTGTCCTTATCAAATGAAAAAGAGTTATCTATAATCGCAGTTCTTATGGCAGGATTTAGGAAAATAAATATTAGAGTCCTGTTATAGCTATCCTATGATAGCTCTTCTGGGTTTAACAATGCTACCAGGAGTTCTTTGGCACTTAAATAAAAAAAAAAAAAATTTATAAACATCCATGACGAAGGTTTTAGCTTTCAAGGGACCTGAAGAATGTAATATCACTTGTAAGAATCACTGCATCTCTCTCCCATAAAAAAATGTGCTAGTCTTATAAGGTTTTTTTTTTTTTTAACATGGCAAACCTTGAGTGGTGAGTTCGATTCTCGCCTGGGCAAAGGAAATTATTTAGTGACGAAATTCATTAAATAACGTCCTAAAATCCCACCCTGGCTAGAAAAGGGTGGTAACCTGTAGATAACCCGTCCCAATTAGCCTGAGCTGCAAAAAGTGGACGTTAATAAATAATAATAATAATTATACGTTTTTAAAACCAAATTTAATTCTGTTTTTCATTTACCAAAGGAAGACAATGTGATATATTTAGGGAAATGAGGAAAACTCTATTCCTCTTCTCGAGTAAGTGCACCTAGAAACATCTTTTAAAGGAAAGTAAGCCTAAAAACATGAAAGAAGTAAAGCCAATATTCATAAATGACTTTTTTCAATTTAGATTAAACCTTCATATTCTTATCTTATATCATTTATAATAATGAAATAAATATCTAATAAATATGGTTACCTCTATTTTTAATAAGAGTTTAGCAGAATCTCTTAAGGTAATATTTTACCAAAAAAAAAACCTGCCATTAGATTGTGTAACAAGACTAAAACAAAGATAAAAAACAAAACAAATATATCCTCCTAAATTACTTAAGAACTATATCTTTAATTAATAATCCACTTTGAGGGAAAAACAATTTATGTACATGGAATCGTGGTAAATTAGGAAGCAATTCAATATATTTCTGTACAAAATAGTACAATAGGAATGTAGAAAAACTTTAATGTTTTCTTGAAAAAAGCCTCCATTGGTTTATAAGACGTTCTTCCATTTACACAGCGATGTGAAAAAAATTCTCCTTCTAAAATCATTTTAATGTTTTGTAAAGTACAATCAGGTAGGGCTGGCTAGTTTACATTCACTCTATCTAAAATTCGTGTTCCTTTTTGGAGTCAAAATGTGTGTGGCCCCCATACAGTAATTATTCGTTGAAAAAGTCGTTCATGAGAAAGTACCATCATTCGATTTTGATTAAAAAAAAAAAAAAGGTGTATATGTAGGTTGGCATTTTTGTTTAATAAGTTATTGCTAAATTAAACTTATAGGATATTGTAATAGGAGAATCTTGGTTTCTTTAATTAGTTTAGCTATAAAGAATTGTAGAGAATGCTTCGAATTTAATGAATTAGTTTCCAAGTTTGCCACATTCGGAATATATACTTTATATATTTACTTGATTATAAATAAATTATTTAACTGTTGTATTTAGCTGCCTTGTAACAGTGATCATTGGCATTTTCCTATTACTGTGTTAATAAGCCTCGGTAGTAACCGCACAATGAAAGGAGGTAAAAGTTAAATAAACAATATAACGAGGAAAATGAAGAACCGTTAGATATGTTTTACGATAATATTATGCGTTATTTACTTAATATTGATAAGACATTCAGAATAATAAAGACAGGAGTATCCTCTTTCCAATCATCTCGGGATATTTTGAGGTTCATGTTTAATATATGTCAAGAAATTAGTCTCCTATATTTTAGCAGATTTCTCTTAAGGGAATTACACAAATTTTAGAAACTTTTCCACAGACTTCCAACGATCCTACCCACGAGTTGAAAAAAAAATAAGGTCCGTTCAAAACTATATATATGGTGTTGTTATTCTTTCCGGAGTTTTGGTCAATGTTGATGAAAAAATCTTAGTTTATGCCGGTATTTCGAGAATCTTTATTTTCTCTTCTTCAGGGCTGTGAAATTACAGGTACTACTTTATAATATTGCACATTGTTATTAAACTAGAGTGTAAAAGAGGTTTTTATGCTATTATTACTTACCATGACTAAAGATACTTAAAATCTACTGCACATATCAATTGCACTTAGGACTAGGGTTACAGTAAGCTCCCTGGTCTGTTTACAAATAGCAGGGTCACAGCCTTATGTTTTGTATATCTATAAAATTTTGTCTTTTGTTTGTTGAACTATATTATACTTATTGTACTATATATAGTAGGTAACAGTAACCCTAGTCCTAAGTGCAATAGCTATGTGCAGTAGATTTTAAGTATCTTTAGTCTTGGTAAATAATAATAGCATAAACACCCCCTGTTACACTCTAGTTTAATAACAATGTGCAATATTATAAAGAAGTACCTGTAATTTCACAGCCCTGAAGAAGAGAAAATAAAGATTCTGGAAATATCGGCATAAACTAAGATGTTTTCATCAACATTGACCAAAACTCGTAACGAATAACAACACCATATATAAATATAACCTGGTCGAAAACATCAACACAAATATATATATATATATATATATATATATATATATATATATTTATATATTTCTTTGTCTGTTAACATTGTAGGTGCCTCAATTCTTGTTTCATCGTTGACAAACTCGACATTTAATAATTTTATGTAAAACTAAAGATCGAGTTCGTTAAAGGCTGAAATGGGACCAGTAGAAGGGAGGATTTTCGAAAATTCGAAATATCTCCGTTATTATGCATCGGATCGAAAAATTGTATGGAGCCAATCTTATTGCCAATGGAATATTCTATAAATGTTATATACGTTTTTTCACATTCTTGATTGTTAACCAACATATGTGTATTTTTTAATTTTCTTCAGTAAACCCTCCACTCCTAGGCATGTCATATTAGCAATAAGCTGTTATATTATGAAGCATATTATTTGAAGTCTAAATATCAAATATTGTTCTCGTTGAACTTTTTTCAGGTAAATGCAAATACGTGACGCATTTGGGAAATCTGTTTAGTTCACGCAGCCCCTGCGTGACGGGCTTTTTTACTTATTATGTAATGTAGAGTAGAATTATGTATAGTGCTCTCTATATGATATTATCGTAATTATTTAACGTGATTTGTGAAAATAAATCTTTAGTTATTTAAATCGTAATTCTACTTTCTACATTGTTATGGAATTTAGTTTGATGGACCTTTACTGTTTTTCAGTCATTCTGACTCATTGTTTCCATCTTTTGACCAAAAATACGGCCGAGACTGTAGCTCTGAAAGAGCGTGGGTTCAGTTAGGGTCGGGAAGGGCAGATGCCTGGCTCGTATGGAAATGTTGGAGAGTGACCGAGAGAGTGATAGTGGAGGAGTGAATGGGAGAGATAAGGCTCCTTTCATGTCAGCCGTCATCGTTAGACCAGTTATCGATAGCAATCCTCGATATTCCGCCTTTTCATTCTGTCTCCGCAATTCTACCTCTCACCCCCACCGTCTCTCTCTCACCAGCTTCACGCTCAGCAAATTAAAAACTCTCGTTTATTATGAAAGTAAAATAGTTGAGAAAGCTCATATCTCTGGATCTGTTCCTGTTAATTAGAACCAAATTAATAACTTTTTTCCTTTTTAAATCGTCTATATTAATTTAAGAATACTTTTTTAGAATTCTTTTATCAGATTTCCCTTAAAGCAGTTTGTACTCAATACGCGATTTCCGAAAATTTCCTCGAACCCCCATCGACCCATCTAGTAAATGACGAAAAAGAGGTCCCTTCAAATTATATTTATTTGGTTTGTGCCCCACAGCGATGGTGATTGGCATAATTAGAATAATATATTTACTCCTTCATGTGTTTACCTTTATTTTTATATTATGGAAAATATTTCTTAAATATCTGATTGTTTCTCATATCCGTGCTTTGTCTAAATGAATATAATAAAAGTTAACCCTTTTAAATCTTTTTAAGTATGCTGTAGACCTATTCTATTTTATACTATATGTTTTTGTAAATGTTTATGTGTGTAAGATATATTAGTATTTGTGGAATATATTGGCTGCTGTCAGTTAATATATATTAACTGACAGCATATGTTTCTATATATATTTCTTAACCGAGATTTTTGCACTTTTTAATTTCTGCTTTCAATAAACCCCTTCTTTTAGTGATCGAACGTTCACAATAAGCGAATATCTAATGAAACGCTTTATCCCAAGCTCAAACACCAAACAGTGTTTCCGTTAGGGCTTTACTAGATACGATATATTGTGTGGTGATTTTATCATTAAGATTTTATTTTTTGACTCGAATGTATATTTGATGTATACCGTACTTGATATTTAGCCGTATCATAGAAAACTAAAGATCATATTCGTTAAATTACTTTATTTTAAAAAAATAACATCACTTAAATGGCGGCCATTTTCACGAACAAACATTTTAAGTCTTTCTTGAAAATTGACGTCCACTCTTCTTAATAGCTCGTCATTGATTAGAGTGATTTGGTTTCGTATTGCCGTCTTCAGTGCTTCCAGAGTGCGTGGCTTTTCTTTGCAGACTTTGTGGCTTTGTTTTCTTAACAGAACCCGTGGATCTATATGAATTTACCCATCTTAGAATGGTATTCCTACTCGGTATTTCAGCATGGCGTCCGATATGAAAATAACGCCTGAAGCATCGTTGTTTCAACTACTGATTCACCACTTTTTATAAATGTGTCGTATGCAACTATGCACTAAGCATTAATTCTTCAATATATTGGTCATATGGTCACTTCATGCTTCACTCATGTAATGATTGGAACATTATGTATGTGATGAAAATAACAGGGCCATTTAGTGCTTATATTAAATTCTCTTCCTTATTTAGAGGGAAATCTTTTTAACTGTCAGAACTGACACAGTATTCATCTGTACCTTTTTTTTCTGCAAAATGCAACTCTTATTATGCTTATTATAGCCTCTGTGTTTAATAGATGCATAATGAAATGTTTTCTCAAGGTTGTGTTAAATTGGTGTTAATTTTGATATTTCTTGTTTATCGTTTGAGAGCATTTCTCAAGGTTGCGAAACTGTAACATATCGACATTTATTGTGTAATAATAGCGCTAAACGTTTTAAAATAATTAACTTGCTTAGTGCTAATTTGTTTTGCTTGGTATAAAACGTATGATGAGCAAGCAAAGAAATTCATATACACAATGAACAGTCACATGTACCACCCATTTTGACCTTGATACTTGTTTTAAGTGCTGATATAAGCAAATAATATTACAAGTAAACCGTTAATCTGTAAATAAAAAAAGTCCGTCAAGCAGGAGCTGCGTAAACTAAACAGATTTTTCACGTGCTGGTAGAAAATTCCAAATTGATTAGTAGAAGAATAACTCGGTTAATACTTAAGATACGAAGAAATGCTTAGTACAACATTTGTAGCTTCAATAGTTTAACAATATTGGCTCTGTAACATTTTACGATCCGGTTTATAATAACGTAAATAATTTGATTTTTCGAATCCCGTCCTCTAAACCCCCACTATTCCAGGCCCGATTACAGCCAATAACAAATACGATCTTTAGTGTTGACTGAAACGACTAAATATCGAGAATGGTATAGATCAAATATATATTTCCGAGGAAAGAACGAAAAATCTTAATTAAAGACGTCATCACAACGTATATGCATGCACCTCACAAAGTAAAAATTCAATGAAAACTATATTTGGTATTTAGCCAAGGAATGAAGGAATGTTCATGATATAACAGCTTATTGTTAATAAGACAAGAGCAGGAATGGGGGTTTATTGAAAGCCGAAGACTACAACATCCAATTATCTCGGTTAATATTCCTGATACAATATATATAATATAATCCTGATATATTATGATATATTATAAATATATATATATATATATATATATATATATATATGTGTGTGTGTGTGTGTGTGTGTGTGTGTGTGTCATTAAATTTGCAATACAATTGGTTATATCCAGTTTTCAATCCGACGTATAATAAGAGAGAAATTTCGTATTTTCGATAGTCCCCTCTAACCCCTCCCCCCCTCCGACTTGTCCGATTTGAGCAATTAACGAACTTGAACTTTATTTTTTCCTAAAACGTTTAAATATTGAGTATGGCAACTACCTAATTAATTGACTGCTAGAGCGTTAACAGACAAATATATCGTGGGATTATAAGTGAAACACATTAATTCAAAATTATTGATTTTCAATTTTTTATTTCCTCTTGACGAGAAAAAGAAGACGTTCCTACAGGTAAAAACAAAAACTTAACTTGACTTGTTTAACTTGATTTAATAACGTTATTACCTAAGATGGTTAAAAAAAAAAAAAATGTTTGAACAGCGTTTTTTCAAATTCATGATTTTTGATTTAGTGAGTTTCACTTGTAACCTCACGATATATATGTAGTTTTGATCGGGCCTCATTTTCGTCATCACCTGGGTAGGATGAATTGACATTTGACAAGGTGTCATGAGCACAACCTTAATAGCTGATTTCCCTTGTGGGAAATCTGCTAAAACGCGAGTGTTGTTGGGACTACTTTTAACAGGACACCGTGTGTAATAATTGGAAACCCTTTTAGATGCATGCGTCTCGTTTCTAACAATTCTGTCACTGTGTAAAGGTTACTGTGCCACATTGGACGCATTTAAATGAATAACATAGGTGATAAAATGTCATTTAGTACCAACTCAGGGGGAGCCGATAAAATGACTAAATCTCATGAATAAGTGATATCATGTGCTCTATTTTATGCTGCTTGCATTAATATGACAGTGCAGCGCATCACTGTGGCTTATGTATAACACAGTCTACCTGTAGCTTGAAATAATGCCAGCAATGATAACAACGCCCAAAGTCTTTCATATTTGTAAACAATGAAAAAAAAAATTAATGTCTTATTTTTACCTTCCTAATATAGTATTATATCATAGGGCAGTTTTTAAAGGTTTTCTCCCATTTTCTTTTTTTTTCGCCCAACAGTCATTGATGTATTCAAATTTACTTTGTGAAGTATTAAATATACTTTTTTACTAAAAAAGAAATGTCCTTATCTTCTACTGGTCCCATCCGGCCCCAAAGGAAATCGATGTTCCTCTCTTGACAGAAAAAGGTCTTCAAATGAGCATCCTGATGAAGATGGGTCCGTTTACATTAAGAGTTTCATCTAAAACTAAAATGTAAGTTAATCGCTGAACCAGGGCTAGGTTACAAAAAAGATTGGAATTATTTACGGATTAAAAAATGGTATATATTCAATATTGTTGAACATTTAATGCTCCATAATTGACTTTCAGAGCGTTTTTTTTTCCCCCTTCTAACTCTTATATTAAGACAGTTATTTGTTATTTTTTTTTTTTTTTGCGGCCTTCGGTTAAACCTCAACTCTTACTTTTGAGAGCTTGACTTAAAATAAATATCACTAGGCACCTCATGCCCAACTTAAATGTTCAATTCTTTTACATAGGCTTCTTGGGGGAAATGAAGAATGGAATTTGAGATGACGTCACTTCATTGTGCGGGAAATGTGCTTAGTTTGCGCAGTTCCACCATGACGAACATTATTTCACATAAATACTCGTGCGACGGCCTTCTGTACTCAATAAAAGTTGATTTAGGCAAGTTTGGCTGTTTTCCGTTTTAAATGTGCAATTATTTATAAAATAGTGCCTCATTAGTTTATAATAGAGTGTAAAATATTTTCTCACTCCACTTAAATGCTTATGAGAATTATCACTGAGCCTGTTTAGAAGGAATTGTTCACAGAACGGCTGCAGGAACTTGAACCCGTTATAGTAATTCTTTGTTTCCTTTTAAAACACTATGCCTTATGTTTTAAATATATATTGTATCCAAAGGAACAGAAAATATAAAGTTAATTTTTTTTTTCCTTTTGTAAATTTCTTACTTGAGTACCTGGAATGGAAGGTCACCAGCCTGGAAAGATAGATAAGAGCGTACAGTTCCGCTCTAATCTTTCCCCCTCAACTTATTAATGGTTGAAGAACAAGATAGGATTCATGCCTCTTGCAACACTACCTTCCTCCCGGGTAATGTATTTAATAGTTTTTCCTTTAAGATATAGGGCGGAATGGGAGGGAGCGAACTGTACAAAAATGCTTTCCCTCTGAAAACGTGTTTGGTGGAAAATTCTACTGGTCTCTTTTAATATTCAAATCAGTCTTCATAGTTATGCACCAAACCTCCAAAAATTATTTGAAACAATTTGTCTATACATCCCATCTAAAATATTTTCTTAATTGGTCTTAATACACTTGGTAAATAGATCCTCAAGGGCTCAGGTTAGCCATGTGAGTTAAAGCGTTGACCTTAATCTCACATGGTAAACCTAGAGTGGCGAGTTCGATTCTCCCGCCTGGGTAAAGGAAATTATTTAGTGACGAAATTCATTAAATAACATCCTAAGTCCCACTCTGGCTAGAAATGGGTGGTAACCGGTAGATAACCCGTCCCAATTACTATTAGTTGTAAAAAGTGGACGTTAATAAATAATAATAATAATAATAATAATAACATGTCACACTCACAAACTACATATCGGTTGGATTTTCCCCCGATATGGATTATACTCCAGTTTTCACTGAGTATAAACCTCCCCCATAATAATAATAAAGATAGGCATAATAAAGAATTATAGTGATTCTATTGGTATGTCTTTTGGGTTAGATAAATGTGCTGTCTTGCATATTTCACGAGGTCAGAAAATGACTACAGATAATATAATAGTTTCTGATGAAACCTATATTCACGAACTAGAAAGGACTGAATCATACAAATATCTTGGTTTTCAACAGCATCTGAAAATAGCGAAAAAGGATGTAAAAGACCTATTAAAAAATGAATTTATTAAGCGCTTGCGACTTATTTTTAACAGCTATCTTTCAAGCCGCTATAAAATAAAAGCAGTTAATACATGGGCGATACCATCTCTTATCTATAGCTTTGGCATAATAAAATGGTCTGACACTACTCTTGATGAGTTGGATAGACTCATAAGAACGGAGATGACAAAAGCCAGAATGCACCATCCGATTTCATCTATGGCCAGGCTGTACTTATCGAGGAAACAAGGAGGACGAGGCCTTCTCAACATCCGAAACTTATGTCGGTCTCAGGAAGTTAACCTGAGACATTACATAAGATCGAATGATAGCCACGTCTTCAAAGAAATAGTTAAACTTGATGATGGGTTTACGGCCTTGAACTTGAAATGTAGTAACAATCCTGAAGTTAAAAATGAATCCCATTTTCTTTCAGAATGGCAAAGTAAGGAACTTCATGGTCGTTACTACAGTCGCCTTTATGACTCGGAGGTAGACTTGGCTTATTCTGTCGCGTGGCTGACGTCTGGAAAACTGTTTTCAGAAACAGAAGGTTTCATTACAGCTATCCAAGACCAAGTGATTGCCACTAGATCATACAGACGTCATATCCTCAAGGACAGTAGTGTCCTGGACAAATGTAGGTTATGCAACAAAGCTTATGAGTCCATTCAACATATTACGGCTGGATGTGAAATACTTGCTGGGTCCGAATACTTACAAAGGCACAATAACGTGGCAAAAGTATACCATCAAGCTCTAGCAGAGAAATTCGGCATGGTAGACAAGAAGGTCGCTTATTATCGCTATATTCCTCAAAAATTATTGGAAAAAGATAATATAAAGATGTATTGGGATGAAGCGATGATAACTGACCATACTGTGCACCATAACAAACCGGATATTCTCATTATTGATAAGATCAATAAGACTGCTGATATTATTGACATTGCAGTGCCCAATGATGAGAATATTCGAAAATCCCATGCCGAAAAGTTAAGAAAATATCAAGAATTGGCTATTGAGCTCAAAGAGGTATACAAACTGAAATCTGCCATAGTTACGCCTATTATAGTAAGTTCAAATGGACTAGTGCCAAAAACAACGATAGCAGGCACCAAGAACTTGAATCTGCCAACAGCAATTATAAAAGAAGCACAGCAAGGGGTACTTCTTGATACTGCTAGAATCGTGCGAAAATTTTTAAATTCCCCTTAATATGTCACACTCACAAACTCCATATCGGTTGGATTTTCCCCCGATATGGATTTTACTCCAGTTTTCACTGAGGATAAACCTCCCCCTTCATAATAATAATAGATCCTCAGGTTCATTATCTTCTGGGCAATAGACATTGATTTAGTAACTCACTTAATATTCCTTCAGGTGCTTCGCTTACTTAGGGATTTCTCCAGCGCTGGAATGGTCCACTTATGTCATCTCACATCGGATTTTTTTATTTCTCCTCTAATAAGGTGACTACTTAACTATTGAAGCAACTTCAAATTAAAGTTGGAGATGAGATGATTATTGATGGAATTGTTGATAAGGGAGAGTTTCCCGAGTATGACTAGGGATTAACTAAAGGCTGAAAAGAAAAGATACAAATAACACTTATAATATTCTAATTAGAGAATATAGAACCATCTTTATTGATTTCCAGTACTTGCATTTATCTCACATAGTACCGGTCTTTGAAAACCGTATTTAAGCATAGAATAGTAGGTCCCATGATGTATTAGCTTGTTGTTAACGTGAGTTGAGTAGTATAAGTGCAGGTATACTGATGACGCAAAGCTAAAAAATGCAAATATCGCGGTTTATATTCAAAGAATGTATAAAACCATAGAACATTAAATTTGCAAGATGTGTGTTTCTATAAAAGTTTTTGACCCGACTCAAAATAACGAAAATGTTTCGAACATTCGATATCCCTCTCTAATCTCTCTCCCTGGTCCGAATTGAGCTGATAATGGACTATATCTTTCGTTTTACATGGAACGCTTACAGCTGTTTGGTTACGTGCAAACAAAAATTGCGACCGCTAGAGTGGAAATAGACACACACACACACACACACACACACACACACACACACACACACACATATATATATATATATATATATATATATATATATATATATATATATATGTCCATCTACTAGGTAGGAGGATCTATGGAAATTTGGAAAAATTTCGAAAGTCGCTCCATGAGTACAACGTTAATAGCTAAGATGGTGGTATGTTGTGAAGATCCTGTCCCACGTAGCATAAGTGTGTTAATATAATACATTTTTTACTTACAAATAAATTTTCCACGGGGGAAGTTAAAATAAAATTCAGTTTGATCTACAGTCCCTTGTTAATTGTATGACTGCTCCAAGATTTCTACATCCTCCTCTATGACAACGTCCGGAATTCATATTTCTTACATTTATGTCTCTCAATATGTACCTCAGGCTTGATATATTGTGATGTGATTGTGTATCTATACAAATATCCCATATTTATGACGTATGAAGTGCCTAATGGGAATGGAAACATAAATATTATCAATACGTCTCTTGATAACGCTCTTATCGCTGGTGCACACAAGTTTATTAATACGACTTTAATACGCAAAACATTGACATTTTAGCAGATTTCCCTTAAGGGAAATCAGCTATTGAGGTCGTACTCATGACGCGATTTTCGAAAAATTTCTTCAAATGTCCATCGATCCTACCCGGGAGATGACGAAAATGAGGTCCGTTCAAAACTGTATATATATATATATATATATATATATATATATATATATATATATATATATATAGACATATATATATATATATATATATTTGTCTGTTAACACTCTAGCGGTCGCAATTTTTGTTTAATCGTCACCAAAATCGGTATTTAATCTTTCATGTAAAAAGGAAGATCAAGTTCGTTAAAGGCTGAAATCGGACCAGTAGGAGGGGGGGATTTTCAAAAATTCAAAATATCTCCGTTATTATGCATGGGATCGAACAATTGTATAGAACCGATCTTGTTGCAAATTAAATTTACTATAAATATTTTTTTATACATTTATTCGGTATCTTGAATATTAACCGAGATATTTGCATTTGTATTCTGCGTGTGGTCACCAGTAGGCTAAGTTCGGACTTTCCGCCGAGAGCTCTGGCGGCCGTTTCTATAACTATTCGTCCCTCGTGAATAGGTTTAGAGGTTAGGTTAACTGTTTTTTGGGGCTAGAAACTACTGGGTTATTACGCTCTAAATAATGTTTTAGGTTTAGAGGTTTCTTACTACTACAGTTGTTATTAGGCAGATTTCTCTATTGTAAAACTTCTCGTGGGAAATCTGCTTAGTTTACGCAGCCCCTGCGTGACGGACTTTTCTGTTGTCATACCTGTGGGTGGACCGTCGTCACTGGCTGATGGTCGAGTACAGCTGGCAAGCGATTTCGATGCGATGGCACCATCTTCAAGCCCGTCAAATGTAGTACTACATGTACAATGGCTTGAAGATGGTGCCATCGCATCGAAAAAGCTTGCCAGCTGTACTCGACTATCAGCCAGTGACGACGGTCCACCGACAGGTATGACAACAGAATCATTTATATTGGCGGTTCTAACTCATTATTTGAATTGACATTTTCCTTTACCGCAAATCATTCGCGAATATATTTCAGTTCTAAGTTTTCAACCTGTTGAAGAAAGTAATCATTCATTGTAATATCATTTTGAAAAATGTCATCAAAAACCTCCATCGATCCTTCTTAGGAAATCAAGAAAATTATTTCCATTCAAAACTATGTCAATATATATATATATATATATATATATATATATATATGAAGTACTCGCGCGCGCACACACATTGAAAAGTTTCCAGTTTTGACTCGAAAATTTTTATATGATCTATACCATATTCAATATTTAACATGTCTATTCAACTATTATTATTAGTTCATGGTTTAAATAGGACCAGGAATAGTGGTGAAGGGTTTAGCGGGTGGGAGGGGGGTTCGAAATTTCAAGATATCTACTTTTTATAAGGCGGATCCTAAACGTAAATGGAACCAATTTTTAAAAAAAATATTGGTGCTCTATGATATTTATTCGCAACAAATATATTAAGAAAGGTATTCTTATTTTTTTTTTTTTGTCAGCCTTCTTTAATCCTGTACTTCTCTAATGGAATGTTTACTAAGAAATAATCGTAAACGTACGGTGAGAGGAGATTAGTAGTGTACTACAGCAACAGGTGGGAAATCTGCTTAGTATACGCAGCTCCTGAGTGGCGGACTTTTTAGTTCTATTGTTGTAAATCCATTGTAAAGTACTCTTAATACCCATGCCTTGAAAACGAAAATACTTACTTTTAACATTTTTAAAAATAAGTAGTAGGCAATTTATGTGTGAATATTGTGTATTGGTATCGCAGTTGATTGTTGTAGCAGAGACTGTAAGTGCAGGTTGTTAGGGATGTTGTTAGCCCCATCTTGGAGTATATACTCTTCTTGGAGACGATGTTCTCCGTTTGAAGCTGTTCATTACCTTGAAGGTGGAGGTTAGTTCCAGTCGGTGCCTCCGATTTAGCTCCCAAAGCATGGCCTACATTCCCCTTATTAATCGAGCTGGTAATTCGACCGCAAACCCCGACAAAGTCAAAAATATCCTACTTAGGCTGGCTATATTTCTGCTCCACATATTCCCCTCCTCTTTTTATTATGACCAACACCTATATATTTTTTGGTGGCTCTTAATATAGTTAGCTACTCGAGGTAAGTTGTAAATTGACGAAAACTTTCTTTTAAGGGAACTCATGAGTTAAGTTATATTAAAAATTTTATTAACATGTTTCTTTGCTGTCGGGTTTACTACAGACCTTGAAGAACGTTTTAGCCTTCATCGCCAGCTTTCTCTATCTCTGACTATGTGGGAACTTATATACTGTCTTATAGTTCACATCCAGTCATCCCATACATATTACACAAAATCCAGACACTGAACAAAAGAATAACTATGCACTGGTTATCCGGGCATACAAACATTAGACAAAGCACACAAGTAGATGAACTTGCCAAATCTTCTACTCAAAAAGAACTTACGACAATACATATTGTACACAATAAGGTATTCAAGACCAAGCAAAACATATGATACTCAATAAATGGCAGAAATCTTGGTTTGCCATAACTGAAAACAAACTTCGAGAACTGAAACATATACTTCGTGAATGGCCTTCTTCAAGTAGGCTATTTAGAAGAGAAGAAGTAGTTTTAACGAGGTTAAGAATTGGCCATTCACGACTGACTCACACTTACTGGAGAAGAGGGACCCTACTGCCAACACTGTAACTATAGACTTACTATAAAACATATACTAACTGACTGCTATCTATGGACTCACATAGACCTACCATGCACTTTGACTGAATTACTACATGTAGACCGCGTATTACACTACTTGAAACATAACTACATTTTCAAAAATTTATAATGTTGGACAATACTGAAAATATTTGCAGAAATGAGCATACTTGCGTAAACATAAACTGATGACAAAAATTTAACTGATACGTTGCTCAATCGCCCCAATCGTGAAGTGCGATTTCTATAAGAATGGAATAGAAATGACTAGTGGAACCCAACAGAGTTCTTTACACGTACCTAACGTAGGTACCTGAGCCCAGTTTTACTAGTTTCTAGATGATGTCTATACGTTTGTATGCGTAAAACTCAGAATTGGCTAGGAATAGAATGTTGAAATTACATATTTGAGATTGTTTAAACGTTTAGTTGTGCGTTTCATCTTCTTCTCATACCTTTTATCGATTTCGACTAAGTAGAAGGGGGAGGGGGTTTAGGTTGGTGGAAATAAAAAATGACAAATAACTGCTCAAAACACAATACCCAGGTTTAAATAACAATGTATATAGGTCTTTAGTTTGCAGTTGGTTTTTACATTGAGCAATGATTATATTAAATCCATTAGTTTGTCTATTAACAATTTTTACTTCCATTTACGAAGTAAAGAAAGTATAGTGATAGCGTAAAAGATTTCAACGAATTTATCCATTTTGATCCTCCCTGAATGCGTTTTGGCTAGTTTCAATGTGATGTTTGTTCGTACGTTCCTAACTTATATAACTCAAAATCAAGTAGTTTTTGAATGAAACAATTTCATACTTGGAAGGGGAGCGAGGGATTTTTATTGAAGTGAAAATAAGGAATTGGAAATTTCCCCTTACCTAGAGGTAAAGAGGATTTGAATGAAACTTTGTCTGCCTACTTTAAAAATATCTATAATATTCGTTCTGTGACACTTTTTGATCTGAAACCATTTTAAATGAAGTGCAGCTAAAGGTGTTTTTATTTTGTGTAATAGGATCAAAGGCAAGTCGTGTGGATGCCGACTTCGGAATTTTAATATTTCTTAACGTCCACTTCATACTACTAACTCAGTGTAATCATGCTAATCGGGGTGGTTACCTATAGCTGTACTATTTGGGTATGCACTATTTGCTACCTAGAGTTGGGTCAAGATTTTATTTTGTCTTCGTCAATAAATAAATTCCTATTACTCACTTGGGAGTCCAAACTACAACATGAGGTACCAATGGAGGTGTTGGCCCACAAGATACCAAGATTATAAGATTAACAGTTGTTCAAAATCGATGAAATATTCTCTGACATGGGCGAATTTCTGAGGATTGTTATGCGTTTGATTTCGTTGCTATGTATTGCGTATTTAATCAAGAGAGGGAGAGAGAGCGATCCGACCAGATAATAAACTCAAAAAGGTAATCATTTGCAAATTCATAAGGTGGGTGATGTTATTTTATATTCACGAATTTTACGTAACCCAGATGACCAGGTTGAATTTGTTATTTCTTCCATGTTGTAATCTCTCTTCATTCTGGTCGTTTCGTCAACATTTGGCAATTTAATATGTTGCTGATTTTATTATATTGTATATAGAGCTTTATGAGTTATATTAATTCTATGCACTTATACTCCGTTTCCTCATGATGAACATTTAATCGTTTTTGTCGTATTCCAATATGTATTAGTGATTTTTCTCTATCGAAGAATAATATACCGTTTACTCGTATTCCTTTCAGGCTGTAAGTTAACTTATGGTTTCATCAGATTTCCGTTATATGTATAGGTCACGACGCGATTTTTGAAAGATTTCTTCAAATGCCCATCGATCCTACCTAGGAGACGACGAAGTGGGGGGGGGGTAGACGGGGAATTCCGAAAATTCTTAATATCTCCGTTAATACAAGATGATCAAAAAATTCTATTCAACAGATTTTATGGCACAATTACGTATCTATAAATGTTGTTATACTCATGTGTTCTCTGTCTTCTTGATTAACCTAAATATTGGCATTTTTATTATTTTTTTTTTTTTTTATATATTTCAGCCTTCAGTAGACCCCTCTCCTATTTATGTCATATTAACAATAAGCTGATACATTTTGAAGCAGTTTATTTGAAGCCTAAACTCCAAATATTGTCTTCTATCTTGAGATAAATGCTAATATGTGGGAAATCGGCTTAGTTTACGCGTGGTGGACCTTTTCTCTTTTGTATTTAATTTTGATTTTGTTACATTCAGCCACGAACTTCCCTGCAGTATGACAATGGACCCCTATCAGGTTCTGTGTTTACGTCAATCAATTCTTTACTTGGACCCGTTTTACTGTTTGATTACAATAAACATAAATTTAATTACTTTTAGCGGTGTACGCGTTTGTTAAAAGACTACCTCCTGCCTTGGGAATTAGTATATGATCAATGGTTAAATTATTTTAGGCCCATCGCTATTGATTTAATTTTACATGGTTCACAACTTGGACCCAATCTCCAGCTCCAAGTGAGTCTTTGTCAAGCGTGTGTGTCCTAAGTAAAGGATTTTAGATTATTAATTATATTATGATATGGATATTATTTTGATTTTCTCTGTTCATTTCTAAGGTTTTATTTAATTCTATTTTTATTTTTCATCTTATCACACTTTATTGATTATCCAAATGTCTTCTTATTGATGATTTCTTTGTATGCTTGTGTGCAGATTGTAGTACTTTATATTTGAAGTAGCTCCGAGAGTAAAAGGATCTAACTTATCAACCAGACCGAACCAATCGATGCTGTTTTCATCTCGTTGTCTCCTAAAGCTCTTAAACTTTAATTTCATTTATTTCCTAAAGTAAGAACTCCCCTTTATTCTCCTTTATTGTAATCCTTTCGGACTTTTAATGGCTTCTTTTAATTAATTTGTTTAAAAGCCTTCTTTTATAAGTCTTTTATATTACTCCGGCATTTTTAACATTACTATAACTTACGTTATAGTTAGTTATTACTTATTCATTCTTAGAAAACATTGCAATTTTTTTCAGTAACACAGTTTAGTAATGTAATGTTTTTATATAATATGTAACCGTTCTAAATGCCCTAATTTGTATTATTATGGTCTTAAGTGTGGATTAACCCAGTAGCAAGGATGAACTTAACTATGTATAGTTGGAAAATATGTGGCTATAGATAGTACTCGTTAATTATCACATTATTTTTGTTATCCATTTTTTTTTACAATCTCGCTAAATGAAAATTCATTTTTACTAATATTAAACAAAATTGTGAGCGTCTTTAGAAAATAATATATAAAGAAGATGACTGCAGTTGGCAAAAATTACTGCGGGGTTACGAGTGGAAGTCCATATTTAATTTCGAACAATTTCTACGTTTTCAATGTATACTTGAAATTGTGATCTACGTTCTCAATGTATACTTCAAATTAAATGCACCAATTAAAAAAGTGCGCCTTTCTTGAGGAGTACTGAATATCGCTCTCTATTTGTATACCTCTCTGAGACCTCTTATTTAGTAGGATTCCATCAGACCATCCTGTCTGAAATGGTGGAATCCCTTCCTGCGTATCGAGTCCTGACGCCTTTGTTGTCTGTTTGTCTCATGCAGAAGCCAAGGGGAAAACACTATAAGCTCTTGTGACCCTTTTCCCTAATAAGATTCCACGTTTAAGTGACAAAAATGTTTAAGAATTAGTTAATAGTTCTTTACTTAAATGTGAAGATTGCCCGCTTATCTTTCGATGGAAAATCACTCGGGCTTGGATTTTGGTTCAGAAGTGTTTTATGAAATTGGCGTGTTCCATAAAATAGTTCGCGGGCAGAAACAAGGTTTGGGTCTCCTTTTACCCTCACCTTGTGTATTTTGTATTTCCAAAATTTGTGTAACATCACAGAAACCTTGTTATAGGCATCAAACACTGATAATCTAGCCATATTAATACAAAATAAAAATCAAAATATTGATATTGTTCGTATATATGTAATATAGCCCTTGTTAATGAACAACTACGACTATGATTACGTACATATAAAATATTTGCTAAATTAAAAAAGCCAGAAGAACATTGTCCATGACCAATTATTAAAATTAATGTTCCTAATAAACCAAAATAATTACAAATTATAATACCACAAACAACCAAGCATATTTGAGCTGCAGTAGAATAAGCAATCATAGATTTAATACCAACTTGTCTTAAACTTAAAAATCCTACTATAAATGTACCATATAGACCTACAATAATAAAATGAGAATAGTCGAGAAGAGCGGATGAAAAATCATTCATTCGTGAAATTTGAGTCAAATTTACTCGTCAATCTCTGGACTAATTGAAGTTTCGATACTTCCTCAAAGGAATACTAACATAATATCACTTAATTTAATGCTAAATCGACATTATGGATCTACCACAATAATTCCCGCTGAATCAAACTATTTAAATGTCGGAACTGATTAATGATTCAGTCCAGTATTCTAAGACCGCGGTGGAAAAATGTCAGCCAAGCATTAAGACCCCAGAGAGCCCCAGGCCTTGATAATGTTGGCTGGATGACCTGCTGGTTTTGCTGAGGCTCTGGGTCCGTTATTGGGGAAACTTTATTTGCTGACTACAGCACCATTGTCTGAGGAGATGGCATCTGTCCGGGTTATTCAATGGCGGTATCTCTTGATATGGAGTGTTATAATAAAAGTAACAATAATTGGATTCATTAGCTTTTAAAATTTAAATCAGCAATTATACTCTTGCACAAGAAAGTTTGCCACTTAGTTAGTGGGTTGTTAAAACTGAATAATATTTCTCATTTCTATTACATATAAATAACAGTTAAACAATTTGAGATGTAATTTGTGTTTGCATCTATGACTAATTAGTTTACTCCTCTTATTTAATACTTTTAATAGCGACAAGAGTTAATGTATTTATGAAAACATTAGAACTACAAATTTCATGGTTTTTAGCTGATTCTCCCTACCGGGAAGTCAGCTTAAATGATTTCCCAATTTTTGGAATATTTTTTTTTTAAATGTCCCTTGTCCCTCTCTAGTTTATGACACAAAATGGTCCGTTTTTGTTTTCATATCTGTCTGTCTATCTTTCGAATGTGAGAATTTTTTTTTTTTTTATCCGAGACCATTTTTTCTTCTTCTTGGTGTTAAGGTGGCGTAACCCACCGGGAGTGAGCAAGGATAGTTCACCTTCTGCTGAACTATAGTTCCATTATAAGGGAGGTGGTATGAATGTGAGAAATTTTGATATATATAAATAGAGAGCTTTTGTCGTCTAGTAACACTCTAGCACTCCTAATTATTTCTTTGACTACTAACAGTTTTCGATTTTGCTGGCAAATCCAATCCAGTAATGCTGTTCGTTTATGATTAAATTGGGAGATGATTAGCCACATACCTCTTACGAACAATACATTTGAACAGATACAATATTATTTAACCTTGTGACAACATTGTATCATACAAATACATTGTTCCTATTGACGTGGCTAGGCATTAAACAATATTCCTCCTTGGTTTTTAGAAGTACTAAAAAAAACAACATAATCGTGTCTATAGATTCAAATATATTATCCGTCATTTTCAATGGCTTTCTATTATTTTTGATTGAAAACTAATTAAGAATATTAGCGAGAGCGTTTGTCTGGTAACTCTCTAACGCTCCTAATTTGTATTTGGTCCTTACCAAACTCGATATTGAACGTTTCATGTATAACCGAGAAGTGCTGATTAGGAAATTAACTAATAACTATCATTCGGGCGAAAAATGTAATTGAACCATTATTAAGGATAACATAATACCATACTATTATTGTTTTATATATTCTTTATGTATGTTTCTCACACTTCACTAAACCTTTTCTACTCCTAATCTTACAATGTTAACATTAAACTATTTATTATATCATTTAACATCTAATGCCCAGTTAAAATTTCTAGTTTTCTTTACATTGGGCTTTTATTGAGGGAGAAATAGTGAATGACATGTGAAATGACGTCGAGTGGAAAATCTGTTTAATTTACTTGGCGGAATTTTTATCCTTTTAATCCAAGTATCGTGTAATGGTAGATGGATTGTGAGTGCAGGGAATGTGTCTTCGTATTGTGATCAAGGAGAAAGTAGTTCAAGGATGCTTTTCCTTCCCCTTGCCACTCCTAACGAGGACAACATGCCATCTTTTTTTTTTTAATGTTTCTACTTTCATATGATTTGATTCACTTTTCTAGTTATTGCTTATATTGATTAATGTTTTTTTTTTTTCTTTCTATAGGTATTTATTTCATTTAATGTAACTATTTTAGTTGGTTGGCGAATTCTGTGAAGTTTGGACCACCATTGCTTAATATGTCTATTATTTAGTTTAATAAGTCATTATTTTTAAACAGATAAAAAAATAATACATATTTTTAACGCAACTTACTTATCATGTTCTATTTACTTAGTATTTTTAAAATAATTATTACTAATAGGGCCACTGATATAGACACCCTAAAAAGCCGAATTCCTTCCATAATAAACCCATAATATAAGTGCAGATATTTTTAAAGGACTTTCATCGAAAGATTCTACCAATATATTATAGTGTACAAACACAACAACAAAAAACAAAACAAGGGTCCTAAAGGTGGACTAGATATCCGGGCGGAAACAATGGTTTGTTGGAAGGGCCCTTGTCGGAGACACCGAGTCCAACATAATGAAATGTAGAAACACAACTGATAACTATGAAATCGTAATTCAAAGCCCATTCGAAACGTGAACATCTAGCTATCAAAGCCTGGGTTCTGAAGGGTTTTAGCAGATTTCTCCTAAGGGAAATCAGCTATCGAGGTCGTACTCACGGCGCGATTTTCGAAAAAGTTCCTCAAATGTCCATCGATCCTACCCAGGAGATAACGAAAATGAGATCCGGTCAAAGCTGTATATATGTATATATATATAAAAGGTTCGAGGCCAAGTTCATTAACGGTTATAATTCGAAATATCTCCGTTGATATGCATTGGGTTCAAAAATTGCATAGAATCAATCATACTACAAATGCGATGTTCTATAAATGTTGTTATATATGTACATATTTTCTCTAAATTGAATATTAACGGGGACATTTCCATATTTCAGTTTTTGGCCATCTGTTATATTATCAAGCACTTTATTTGAAGCCTAAATACCAAATATTGTTCTCATTGAAGTTTTACATTCTGAGATAAATTTAAATAGGTGAGCCACTTGGGAAATCTGCTTGGTTAACGCAGCCCCAGCGTGACGGACTTTTTATCTGCTCCCTCTCTCCGCCCCAATGCCGGAATAAATACGAATAAGAATACAAATTGAATTCCTTACATGAAGGACAAATTATAGGCGAACTAATCAAAGCTGATATTTTTTTTAATGTTAGCTTATGGTCAACATTATATGGGTCTTTTGTTGGAGATTAGTTTTAATTGTTTTATTAACTATTTCTAGTTGTGAAAATTTAACGAATAATTATTTGGAGTGGAAATTATATGTTTTATTTATTTGTTTGATGGACTAAAATTATTCCGTTTTTTTTTTCTTTTTTTAAAAACATATTGTTTTGTTTGGAATAGTATTTTAGTATTTTTCTCTTTTTTCCGCCAGGAAGGGATGCCCGAACACATTGGATGCCATTAATTGAAGTCATGCTTGAGTAAAGTAAATTGCGGTGTCACCAATTTAATTCCTACAATATAGATGTGCAGTCATGCGACATTAGAAGTAATCTCTACTGTGCCATTAACGACCAAAGTAATTGTGTGATTTTTTCCCCGCTGCTTATTGTCTTATTTGTTTTTATGATCACTCTAGCTTTGCAACCTGTGCATGAAGTTGATTAGATGAACAAATGGATCTGCTCATAGTTGCATTAATTCAAGGCGATGTGGTAAATGATTTATAACCGGATGAAATTGCTTCATATTTTTAATAACTAGTGGAATCACGTTTTTATCGTGTATTATTTATACTATTCTTATATTCATGTTATGATAGTTGCTTAGACTATCCTGAGAATGAATGTCTAGGATGTCTCACTGAACAGATTGTGTCTTCTCTATTGAAAAACATTTGATCTTGTCAGAGTTATTAGAGTCTGACACAGTACAACCCAGGACTTTCATTTTTACAGAATGAAACTTGGAGGTGACTTGCCACGTACCTCTGCATTCAGTACATTTTAACGGATTCAGTGTTATATAATATGACCTTGTGTTAACATTATAGCATACATTGTTCTTATGGACATGACTAGACTTTTAATAATATCCCTTGGTTTTTAGGAGTATTAAAAAAAAACAACATGTTTTTCAGTTTGAATGCATGACTAAATTGGAAGATTATCTACAGGTTACCAACCTTTTCTAGCCATCGTAGGACTAAGGGTATTGCAATACTTAATCAATAAATAAATTGCTATTGCCCAGGCTGGAATAGAACCCTCCACTTTACGTCTCCCAAATCAGATTAAGACCGAACTCACATGGCTGACATGAGCCTCCATATTCAAATAAAGTGGTCACATTTATTATGAATCAATTTCAATGGCTTCCTATTATTTTTAATTGAACACTAATACATAACTAAAATGAAGGGATTTAAAAAAAATCCAGCTTCAAAGATTCTCTAAGGTTTACCCCTAGCCTATGTAAGTCTAATATCTCAGGGGCTCAGGTTGGTCGAGCGAGTTAAGGCGTTGGTCTGAATCTCGTGTGGTAGACCTAGAGTGGCGGATTCGATTCCCGCCCTGGGCAGTAGAAATTCATTTAGTGACGGACTCATTAAATAAACTCCTTGGACCTACCCTGGCTAGAAAAGGGTGATAACCTGTAGATAACCCGTCCCAATTAGCCTTAGTAGCATAAAATGGACGTAAATATTAATAAGCAAACATATTTCACCCCTTGTAGTCTACATGTAAAGGGCCATCTCAAGTTTTTCCTGAACTGATGTGCTATTACTCTAGATTTATCTGGGCCATCCTGACCTAGATTTCAAATTTATCACATTAACACTATGTCATTTGAGAACTACTAGTCCTTTTTGCCCTTATAGTTAAACTGACTACTAAGTCCCTTTAATCTATTTGCAAACTGGGTTAGAAGTCCTTCCTCCCTGGACTCCAAACTACAGCCACTCTCAAATCGATTGAGATATCCTGACTTATCTTGTTTGCATTGTAGCTTAGCAACGGCTATTGTTTAAATAAACATATGTTATTTTAGGAATTTCTCACAAGAGGTTATAACCTAGGGTGGCGAGTTGGATTCTTGCCTGGGCAAAGGAAATTATTTAGTGACGAAATTCATTAAATAACGTCCTAAAATCCCACCCTGGCTAGAAAAGGGTGGTAACCTGTAGATAACCCGTCCCGATTAGCCTAAGTTGCAAAAAGTGGACGTTAATAAATAATAATAATAACAAGAGGTTTTGATATCTAACAAGTGTTGTGTTATAACAAATAAATTTGTGAGTTATTTCTCCTCCAATTGGAGTAATGCGACCTCTAGCAAAACATCAAAAGATTCATAGGCGAGCTGCTCCAACTTTCAATTTTTGTTATATCTTCCAGAGATATTTTCATTATCCCCTTTCATAATGCAAGTTAAAAGAACTGCAAATGTCAATGGAACGACCATCAGCATATTTATTTAAACTCAAACTACAAAAAGATAACTCTTATGTTAAACCAGTTTTCTATAAGATCTGCCTTACAAGCAAAGGGGGAAAGAAGTAATATGTGTAAACGAGTTGTTTGTAATGAACTACTCACAATTTTAGTCATAGACTATATTGATATATTAATGTCAATATAGAACAATGCTTTATTAAGTTCAGAGTACTTTTGGAGCGAACCGCCCTTTCTTCAGTGCTCTATGACATAGCAAATACATTTATATAAAACCATACAACATACTTTAATATTAAACAATAATTTAATAATAATTCTTGTAAAGACATTCCTTATTTTGTTGCTATTTGAATGAGATCTAAATGGTGGAGAGTGAGCTTTGCCGAGGCGAGATTTGGGGTGTGAGGTTGGGTTTGAAGGGAGTCAGTGATTGTGGTTGCCGGCAGCTGGTCCCAGATAAAAACATGGGTCCGGACCACATGGCCACGACCCATCCCTGCCTGCTCTACCTGTGTCTCTACCAACTTCAGCCTCTCTCCCTTTCAACTCATTTGCTTCATTTAACAAGTCAAATATAATATATTTATATTTCTCTTTTTGGGTAGATAAATTGTTGAATTGGAGTCAATACTCAAATAAATAATCCATTTATTATGAAAAAAAAAAAAACTATCCGGAGTTTTAATTGATTTCAAAACGCAACGCTATATTAATATAAGCTATAATAGTAAATACTAGTTAGCCCTCAATATTGTTTTCCTTCAGATTTGTTTATTTCGTGTGCATTCCCCAAACGATTTCGCATGAATCAGTGATATGTGTAGCACCTTAATTTGAATCCAGGTAACTGTCAGAATCCATTGCATCTTCTAGCAACCTCGTAAGCAGAGTTAAGAATTGAACCTCAAACTGCTAGTATATTTGAATTTATTTTTTTGTTATTCTTCATATTATATGAATTTATTATTATTAAATATTATTTATTTACGTCCACTTTATGCAAGCTGTGTGTTTTAACATTATTATTTTTTTACCGTGGATCTTCAAAGTTTTTTTCATATTAATCATTAAGCCTTTTAAGATTTTATTGAGACGGTCGTAGCTATTTGGCTTTGAATCCATTTATGTTTTTGGGATGATAGATGTCCATAGTTTGCTGTGCTTTTCTGTTGAAGTTATGTATCTGTTTGTTATCATTTATTAATGATTTGTTACTTTAGTCAACATTTTGTCTTCGGAAAAAAATTTTCTTACGGTCTTATGGTAGCTGACATTTTTATATGTGCTTGCTTTTGAGAGGTAGCCAAACACTAGGCTATTGTGTGTATAGAAAACCCACGCACTTCAACCAACACCTTCGTACTAATTGACTCCACTGCCCGGCTGACCACTCATTCTACTGACAGAAGTTCATTTAAGATCAATTGTTTTCAAAATCCAAGAAGACTGAGTGTCAGCGAATGCTGTGGCCGAGGACTGACTATTGATTTATGCGCTTTTAAGACGTCTTTGGCTTTTAAGGTGTGTTTTATCTTGTTCCTGAAGTGGTTGAATAAATAAAGTTGATGTTATTTCGTTTTTCCTGGAACCGGGGATCTATTTTGGCTCATGACACTCTTGTTCATATTCTACAAAATTATGTTTCGATTATCGCGAACATTTTTCCATACATCTCGAGTTCTTCCCAAATCGTCAGATTAATTGCCTTTTCTTCTTTCTATGTTGATGGGTGTTACTGGGAGGTACGTTTCAACGTTTTTTCCAGTTCATCATGATAGAAATTGGTTACGCCTGTTGAGGCAGCTGCTCTAAATCTTTTTATATTCTGGAACATTGGAGTGGAGAGTAAAAAAATGAGACAACAAAATACGGGGGATTTACCATTTTTCAAAACTATTCCATATCCCCTGGATTGAGGGACTAGATATCTAAATACACTTGTATAATTTCTCCCTTTTGATCTGTTTAGCACCTAGAACGAAATATTGCTACGATATGTATTCGTATATTATTTTCTTATCTCATAAAATTTATAACTTGAGGAATGAACTAAGGCAATAGTCTACAAAGTAAATTGGATGAACATAAAATGAGTTCCATTTCACTCCGTAAATATTAAACCTACAAGTCGCATGAGAGTTTTTATTTTTCGAGAAGTATAATATAGAAATATGTAAAAACTAATACGGTAAATTGCTCTATAAGTCTATAAACTACTCATAGGTTTAGAATACGAAAAGGCATGTGCTTGTTAGAGTGCCATTTCTAATATTGTTAAGCTGCTAATGATACTAGCAAAAAAAAACGTTCCATCATTCTCGGAAAAAAAAATAGCATTTTATAAAATATAGCTGGCATATATGTATGGGGAATTCCGATGAATGACGGGATGTTTCGTTTCGGTACACTCCACTGATCTAATTCAGCCCGGTGCTCTTGTTTTCATGTTACAGTCATGTAGTTTCCTCTAAATATTATGGATTAATTTAATTATTCAGTTGAGTTAGCATTTATATGTTTTCCCTATGCTCCCAGTTTGTTAGAGGAAATACTTTGATATAATTTTCGAAGCTTCATGTTATTTCGGAGGCAAAATCTACGTAGGTATGAGGTTTAGATATAACTTTTATTTGAAAACCCATATATGTGTATATATATATATATATATATATATATATATATATAATTGTGTCCTCTGTATATTCATTTTTTTGCCACCCTTTTTTGTTTCACGTGAAATTGATACATCAACAATTTCTGGGTTTGATGCCTGTTCATTTGTTCTCAATGTTCACGTCTAAACGTCTGAACCGAATTTGATGAAACTTGGTATGACTATTACTAGTAGCCAAACTTTTTTGGCTTTCGGCACATATTTTTTTATTTTGATATTTTGTGTAACTCTTGTTATATGCTCATATAACATATTATAAAAATGATGGACACGAAAAACTATAGCGGGCGTCAATATTTTTATTTGGCCTGAACGATTAATCTGAACTAAATGGAATTCGGCTTGTCAGTTAGTATAAAGTCCTCCTATGTTATAAGCTGGATTAACGGTTTTGGTTTTTGATTAAGGAAGGTCTGAGACTAATAATCGTATTAATTTTATTTCCTATTCGTTTATCCCCAAAAGTGCAATTAACAAAAATTACTTACTTTGTCATTTATTGTTACTTTTGTTGTATACATTTTCGTTTTTGAACTTATTGAAATTGTACCTCACCTTCATATATTATCACGACAAACGTAAACCTTTCAATCCCGTGTTAATTTTCGAATACCAGTAACAGTTTGCACAAAGAGCAAAGTATATTGCCCCTCCCCCTCACTCCCAAATATTATTAATGAGAAATACCAGGTTTCCCTTAAATGTATTTAATAATTTAATTTACATAAAGGAAACAAATTTGAACATATGCTTTACTATTGTGAAGATAATGCAATCAGCATTGTTCAAATAATTAAATGTAAAATGAACTAAGATCTTAAATATGTCGTAGGTTGTTAGTTGGCTAAACCGAATGTAGGGAAGCTTGAGGAGACTTCTCTGTAGAATCTCATATATCTCCCCATAACCTTGCATCATATTCATCCTTTAAACTATTAACTTGGGCCTACGATTACGAATACTTTAATGTTCTGAGTGTATGAATAAAACTCTTGTTTATTAAATACTGGGAGGATCTGGAATGAGAAGATATGGTTTTATTGTAACTGCATAAATGATTCAACTCCCAGTGAATACACAGGTTTGAGCCAACTATATTATGGCGGGAATGCACAGATGAAGTCATTAACACTTCTGCCTCACATTAATTTATGCTTAGATGCCATTTAATGCTTATACTTTCAGTAATGTAATGTTATTCTCAGAAATGTGAATTCGTTTAATTCTCTAAATAAACTATGCTAGGGAATATTGCTGAAGAGGAGTACTCAGTTATTTTCTACATTGCTCCTCTATAATTTTACAGTTTAATGGGCATACTATGAAACTTTATGAATATAAATTTTATATTCCGACATTCAGAAGAGTACTTATAATATTGGTTATTAGGTATCTATAGTAGCTACCATGGGAATCCTATCTATTTGTGTCCTAAGACTCCTTATGAAGTTATTATTCATGATTATTTATGATTAATATTTTCCATAATGTTTTGCCTTGAGCAATGTCATTGATTATAAACCACTTAACGTTTGTGTTATCAGACTCTACAATGATCATCGATTCTCAATAGAGTTCCCAGAAAGCTATTAAGGTAGAACTTAAGCCTTGCAATGAATAGCATTCAGCTATTAACCAGTCTTAATATTACCAAGCAAAGACTTGTGCCCCAGCTATGGTTCTTAAAATTGAATGCGATCCATGATTATGCTTTATTTTGAACACTATATTTTTGAGAAAAGAGAGACTGCATTAGGATCTGTCATTCAAGACAAGTTAAAACATTTACGTTGCCAAAAGATATACACGGGAGACGAGTAATATAAAAATATTCTGGAGAATGAATACTTTTATTATAAAAGGGATTTCAGCTATTGGGGTTGTACTCATGAGGCGATTTTTGACAAATTTCCTCAAATGTTCATCGATCCAATCCAGAAGATGACGGAAATGAGGTCTGTTCAAAACTGTATATGTAAGTATATATGTATATATATATATATATATATATATATATATATATATATATATATATATGTCTGTTAACGCTCTAGTGGTCGCAATTTTTATTTAACGTTACCGAACTCGTATTTAAACGTTTTATGAATAACTAAAGATAAAGTTCCCTAACGGCTGAAATCCGACGAGTGGGAGGGGAATTTAGAAAAGTCTTAACATTTCCGTTATTATGCATCGTATCGAAATATTGTATAGAACCAATCTTATTGCAAATGGAATGTTCTATAAATGTTGTTATGTACGTTTTTTCACTATGTTGATTATTAACTGAGATATTTGCATTTTTTAGTTTTCGGTCTTAAGCCCCATTCCTACTCGTCTCATATTAACAATATTCTATTATGTTATGAAGCACGTTATTTGAAGCTTATATGCCAAATATTGTTGGACTTTATTTATATAGACAGTAATCATTTTTTGATGCGTTGTCCTAAATATTTAAGAATGTTCTTTAATTCCATTTAACATGCTCATTAGCAGCATCACATCTAGAAGGTACATCTTGTTTAACATAACATGTCGTATCACACCTGTGCCGGTATACCTCATAAGAGATAATGAGAAGATCCAATTCCTAATTCTTGGTTAAGTGATGTTTCCGCTCCTGCATGCCCTAGAGCTTCGTGACAAAGGATATGAGCACTTAGGATCAATTTTCTTATAGGGGAGCACCTTGAATATATCCCCTGCCAGGCTGGACCTTTGTCTCACAATTCCTTGCAGTTCCCTTTATTGTTAGCATTATTTATACTATTAATGTTTGAAGGTCAGTATAAAGATTTACCGACTCTCCTCTTCTTTACAACTTACTTTCTGCTTACTTGCTGCTTTTAAGTTGTGTAATTTTGTTTATCTGAGCCCTCTGCTATCAACATCTCTCACCATACTAGACTCCCTCATTCCTACATTTCTTTCCGAGTTATCCTGTAGGGTTCCCTTCTTTTCAGGGACCTGGATAGTGATCCTTTTACGATAGCACAGACAATAGTTTTATATAGTTCCATTAGTTCGTGTCTGCTTTTTCTGTGTTACCTTTTATGCTCTTTGACGTATTTATATTTTTCATATCGCCTGTTTTCAAAATTTTCTCTCTCCTTTTTTCCTTTGTGAATGTCACGTTTCACTGTCGTAATGGCCTCCAATGAATATGAAGTATTATAATTTAATTAGTTTTACTTTCGGTTCTAGATTCAGAGAGTTTTCTGCAGGGCATGTATTTTCAGTAATTATTTTTAGCTTTATTTATAACGTCTATGCTGTAGCTCTCTGTTACTATTCTTCTCAGATATATCAAACTCCCCCAAACTCCGTTTAAATGTTTATATATGCGTACTTGTGGGTGTGTCTTCTGCCTTGTAACATTCTAGCGATCGCTGTTAGCAGATTTTCCTTAAGGGAAATAAGCTATTGAGGTCGTACTCATTACGCGATTTTCGACATTTTTCTTCAAATGTCCATCGATCCTACATAGGAGATGACGAAAATGAGGTCGGTTCGAAGGTGTGTGTGTGTATCTATATATATATATATATATATATATATATATATATATATATATATATATATGTATATTTTATTTGACCGTCACTAATCGCGATATTTAAATATATCCTGTAAAACTGTATATCAAGTTCGTCAATTGCTGAAGGGTGGGTGGGTTTTGGAAGGAGTAAAACGTAAAGTGTATGCATATATATATTCTCCATTATTATGAGACGGATAAAATATGGCCGATCTTGGTACTGAAGCAATGTCCTATAATCGCCGTTCTTTACACGTTTCTATAATTCAATAATAACGAAGTTTTTTTTTTTGTATTTTTTACGTTTTCGGCTCATCTCTCATTCCTTATTATGGCGTTTTTGCTTTGAGCTATCAAATCACTGAACATCTCATTTTTGGCTTAAATCCCTGCCCTTCGTTACACTGGGTTCCTAGAAAGGATGATAGAAGGGGCAGATCACGTCTCCTGTGCCGGTTTAACACTTTGTGACGTCAATCCTGCATTAAGGAAATCTGCTTAGTTTTGCCAGCCCATGCTTGGTGGGCTTTTTCCGACGAGTTCATAGTGGACAATGGAGCTCCAACTGTATACATTCATCTAATTCCAGTACTTAACCAATAGTTGAGCTAACAACAATACTTTCCATATTATACTCGCTTCCAGGAAAGCCGTTGTTCACGGTTGATATTTTTTCCATTTTCTGATTAAGTGGCTGGGCCTCGGAGATAGATGATTTTTTTTTTTTTTTTAATAAATTTTACTCCGCCTGAAGGAAATTGGGGAATTAATGAAGGACTGGTTCCCTCTCGGAATGGATGAAGTAATCACTTGGAATTGGTGGGATATTTATCAGCCGGCCCTCCAATGGAGTATCCAACCAATCTCACCCTCCAAGATAGCTGATTTAACGCTTCAAGACACCATTATATTTTCTTTCTCCACAATTTATTAATAGTGTAGTATCTAAAAACGTATTGCAGGGTGAACGGGTAATATCAGGTTTAAGATAAAACAAAGACTCAAGAGTTGGGTGTTAACTAAGTACTTTTATTAATTACAATAATTACATTCCCAACTACTAGCTACAAGTGGAGTACTTGTGTTGAGTAACAGTTAACTTCTAGTTAGTAGTTAACATTCCGGAAATACATTCAATATCGAGGAGTTAAAGTTGTAAACTACTAGCTGCAATTTAGAAGAACTTGTACATTTGTCATTACTTACTACCTTCTTGAAGGTAGAACTTAACTATAGAACCATCTATTTACAGGACATTCTTAACCACATTAAATAGTTGACTGCTCAACTCAATTTATTTTTCGATCGTTCACGGGAGTACTCTGAAAGCGCTGTGTCGCATATAATTTATAGCTTTGACGGCAATAGGCCTTTGTTGTCTTACCTGATATATCAGATCCTTCACCATCCAGCAGTTCAAAAATGAAATTCCTCTTTTACAGTAGGGGTTCTACTAGAAAAATATTTTTTTAGTAAGAGTAAGTATATAGGGCTTAAAACATATTAACAGCTATATTAAAGAAAGAGAGGTATTAAAAGAAAGTGAACAATGAAAAAAATATATTAGAAGAATTAGGAATTTACATGTAGAGGAAATAAATCTAACATTAGTGCTATAAATGCAGCAAAAAAATTAGTAATTAATAAAACCAAGATATTATGGTATTAGTATTATGTTTCATAATATTTATAATAATAATTGTAATGTACTACAACTGTTCTATACATTTATACGATAATAAAACTGACTGTAATTTTTTTATGCACTAGAGCTGACGGTTTTTATTTGGTATTACTGTTTTTATTTGGTATTTTGGTCTAATTATCGTAATTTGTTAATTATCAGAAATACCTATCAATGATAATTAATTGATTACACAAATAGCTCGTGACGTCAGTGCTTCTTTATTTGAGCTCATTATAATCTCCTAAAAACGAAAAATACGGCTTTAATTTGCTTATTTATTGACAGTTATTAAGGTAATGATGAAATGCTGGGTCTTCAAGGCCAATATCTTCTTGTCTATTAGGCCTGAAATTTCCGGTAGTAGTGTTAATTTTTTTTACATGTCCTTTGAAATTACTGGAGTTAGCCGGTGATTGTATCGCTTAAATTTTAGGTTAAACTATGATCTAACTTTAAAGTTTATTTATTTTTTGAAATTACCTTGCTTCAAGAGTTGCCTTTTCCGGTGCTAACTCGGCATTGGAAGATAATGAGCAGCTACTGAAATTAAGAAGTAAAAATGTTTCGTCTGTATTGCCTCAAATGAAATTTTCTTCACGTGTGTCTTATTGGTATGAATGGAATTTCCCCATGATAACATTATTGTTAGATATATAGTCTCATGCAGAAGGCAATGGGAAACCAGTGCGCGTCCATGCTGTGGAAATCGGGATTATCAATTAACGGGAACAATTACTAGGAATAGTATGGAAATATACAATGCCAACAGTACGGCATGAAATGCCACTTACCACTTCATTTCCCACCCAAGCTGCGTGGCAGTCCTTGCTCTTCATTGGACATTGACTACGTATTGGTAGACTTTTAACGAAAAATAGAGGGACCGTGGTAAATTGCCTATAGTTGTTTATTAGGGTGAATATAACTGCAATAAAGGACTAATTCATTCTAGTATTTCATGTTTTAGCGTACATTGTTCGACAAGCGTTCCTCTTTAAAAAAGAATTTTTACGCCAGATTTAATCTGTTTTTACGTTTCGTTAATTCATTTCTGTGGAAGTAATCCAATTTTGTTTTCTGTTTTTATACTTAATAAAATACATTTTTTGTTAAAGGGGAAAACCCCTTTGTGAAAAATGTGAAAGGGAGGAATTTTTTATATTCATAAGTTGGAGTTTTAGCTTATTATTATAGACGAGCTTCATGAATTTGTCTTTCCATCGACTTGAATGGATTATTTTTTGAATTTACAGGTGTGTGGGTGTATATAAATAGCGATTTAAAAAATACCTACTTTCCTCATCTCTAAACTACTTCTGATATGATTTCAGTTATACTGTTACTATAACATTTTTATCGTTGATTTTTTTTTTTTTTTTGATAAACAATTCTAGCAGTAGTTCTGGCACTTAATAGGACAGATATTTTATAATACGCTTTAGAAGAAAGTATTTTTCTACCTACTTTCTCCTTGTCAACGGTCCCCATTAATAACGGCAGTTAATCAATTAAAGAATTAAGTGGTTGGCCACAAACATCTGTAGAAGTGTTCTTCATGCGGGCGTTTGTTAGACCATAATTAATCGGATATTAGAGGGCAAGTGGGCTAGCTGAGACATATTTTTTATTTTCGTAAGAACTCCTTCTAAAGTGAGAGGCACATTTCTGATGTTCAATTTTGTTCATGTAGCGAGTTTAAAGATTAGAGAACAATGATGCTAGCAAAATGGACGGAAAGAGCAAAATTGGCTATTTTGTTTTATTGTAATTTTATGTGTGTTATTTTTCTATATATTATGTCGTTCAAATGTGTGTTACTGCCCAAGTTCAAGTGAGCTAACAGAAAAAGAATTTCCTATTTATAGGTAGAGATGCTACCGGGAAAAATAAATAAATAATAAAAATGTTCATTTATGCCCCGATACTTTTCATATCAGCTTTTCCTTCCACCTTTTTTAGCAGATTTCCCTGAATGAAATCTGTTATTTAGGTTATACTCATGACGCAATTTTCAGAAAATTTCCTTTAATGTCGGTCTATCCTATTTGGTAGATGACGAAAATTAGGTCCGTTAAAAATTATATATATACACACACACACACATATATAGGGTCTTTTCTACTTTAGGTACGCCAGTTACTTTTTCTAGTAGTATGATCCCCCGTTGCGATAGCAGTTATTATTATTCCATATGATCTACTTATTACCTCCTAGGAGCTATTAAGTAATTAATGTTATTCGAAAATTATACTTACTAATCATGAATTTAATACAGCTCAGTGGTATTCTTAAATCGGAAGAAACGGCATTTAAGGTACTTCAGAAATACCGATAAATGAAAATATATTTTTACAAAAAAGGTGCCCCAGCGTCAAGAGAAGGAATAAGATTGCATGTAGGACTAGAAGACGTCACCTTGACTCTTATTTGAGTGAATTTGTTTGGAGAAGACGTTATGAAAAGCAAGATTTATTTTTAATGTATACTAAAATCTATTAAATATTATTGCCCCCCCCCCCAAATGAAATATTTTAATGCACTCTTCTATAGGAGCTTAACTTTGTTTGTTTTGGTAAATAAAGGTTATTTACAAGTGGATTTTTTTTCTTAAATAAACAACACACGTTATACAATGATAACATAGTATTAAAATAAATCACTAATCTTCATCAAACGTAACTGGCGTACCTAAAGAAGAAAAACCCCAGATATATATACACATACATGTACATACTTGTCTATTACCGCTCTAGCGGTCGTTTGATTTACATTTTTTTTTATCCTTACCAAACTCGATATACAAGCGTTTCATGCAAAAATAAAGGTAAGTTCGTTAATGGCTGAAATTGGACCATTGGGAGGGCGGAATTTTGAAATATCTCCGTTACTATACGTCGGGTTGAAAAATTCTATAGAATAATCTAATCGCATATTAAATTTACTATAAATATTGTTGTAAAGATTTATTCCCTATCTTTAATATTAACCGAGATATTTAGATATGTTTAGTTTTCAGCCTTCAGTATAACCCCCATTCCTACTCATGGCAAACTATACTCTGTTATATAGTGACCCACTTTATTTGAAGCTTAAATACTAAATATTGTGTTGAATAGATATTTACTATATTAGGTACTTGCAAATAAGTTGTGTGGTGTCATCATTTAAGCCTTTACGTTTTTGACTCGAAATTGTTTATTCTATACTCGATATTTAATTGTCTCATTCTAAACTAAAGATCACAATAGTTAATGGCTAAAATTGGACCTAAAATAGGGGGAAGGGGTTTAGAGAGGGGGAAGATTTGTAAATTCAATATATGTATTTCCTTTTTTTTTTTTTTTTTTTTTTTTTTTTTTTTTTTTTTTTTACGTAGAAATAGAAAATATGTGGTGAGATGATTTCCAGAAGTGTTTTATACCGACACTTGGGAAATCTGCTTAGTTTACGCAGCCCCACGTGACGGACTTTTAAAATATTCTCTCGTTATTTGATGTGCAATTGAATATAAATGTGGTGAGCTGACAATAGCTATAATTGTATATGATGTGTAGTATTTTTTTTAAATTCATTTATTTTGTTATCACAAGTTTTACAATGCTCATTAAGATAAGGAATTGTAATTCATTAAAAAACTGTTATTTATATTAATTGAATTGCCATTCAAATGGTTGGCTCTAAAGACGACTAATCGACTTTTAATATTTGATACCTAATGAACTCCTTGCTTTATTAGTTGATTGAAATTACTTATGAACTGAGTCGATTATTAGTTTCCTTTCAATATACTGGGGTTGAGGCGATAAACAAGTCTCCTGAAATGCTTAGCTTATAATCTCTGGGAGAAAGGTGTTACTGGAGGCGGAGGGAATTTTATAAATTTATCCAATATTAGCCATGTAAATCCACTTTCGCTCTACCCCCAAATTTTATATTAACTAACGCCCTCCCCATTCACTTTTCTCGTTTACAGCAGCCCTGTTATCGATTGATCGATATAGTCTCAGGAAAATGTTTGCCTCCCTCTTTCCCTTCTCTTAAAATCTTCCCCTTTAAAAACAATTTAGACCGTCTTGTACTTTACAAAAACTTTACTTTTAAATGTTTTAGTTTAGATTTTATTAACAGATTTTCCTTATGGATTATCATATATTGAAGTTGTTAATATTTCTTCAAATTTGTTGTACCCCCTGTCACATTGACTGTTTACGTTCTCATTAGTTTCTACTTAGCTTACAGTATTATCGGGTATGATTCTCAACTGGATACGATTAAGTATCCTCTGCCAACATATCATGAAATGAATGAGCATAAATATCATAAATTGTTTTTTCTGTAATCGTTGAATAATGGTAACATTACTAAACTGAAATGAGTGAAGAAAGTGAAACATTTTGCAATAGAGTGAAGAAAGTGAATTGCCTTCTTAATTAGTAATAAGTATAAATTAAAAAATAATTTGAAGTTGGAAATTAAATGCTTTTAAATGTTTCTTAACATTGTAAGAATTTATTTTAACAAAATAAATTGAAATGTGAATGAATTATTGGTGGAAATAATAAATATATTTTAAAATTTAAATATAATAATAATTACCTTCCTTGTTTATAACCTGCACTTGTTTATAACTGCACTACTTCACAATCATCACTAGTTGTTTTATAACTATGCTTATAACCTTTCACAACCATGCTTATAACCTACCAACAACGTACATAATCTTCAAAACATCCTAATTTTGTTCATATTCTGGTTAGATCTGATCATGAATTACACGATTACAGAAAAAAATTTAATATTACACTCGTGACGAAAGTAGAATTTACAACTCTCGTGAAATTACCACACTCGCTTCGCTCGTGTGGGTAAACGTTTCACTCGAGTTGTAAAATGATCTACTTTCGTCACTTGTATAATAAATAACTATTCTTCGGGCAATTACTTTTTAAGATATACGCAATTTTGGTGTGTGTAAAGTCACCAATAAACAGTATATATTCTGGTCCTCGATTTTTACTTGGACGATGCCATGCTGAATATCTGTTCCTCACGTTGACATTAAATTTGTTGGTATATTAACAAACATTTACGTGATTACGGAAGTTATGAGGGTATTTTTGCTTTCTTTCTTTCTTTCATGATAAGTTACTTTCCTGTGCGTGTTGGAAAAGCTCCATGAATTCTTTATTCGTCTCCCGAGCTCTCTGACTACTTTGTTCTTGTCCCTAGCTTTTGAATGATTAAACTGTTCTCCGGCATCACTTTTCCTCGGCTGGTACAAGTTACTCAGTTGTTGGAAATCTTGTCAGACCGTGTATACACGCCTATTGCCAAACTTCAAGCCACCTGTTACAACTAAGTAGTACATAAACAGAGGAAACAGAACTATTTTGGACTGTTGTCGTCCATTAGTACTACTTGGTACACCACATATAAAAAAAAAAAATATTCATTTATTTGTTTTATTATGTTAGAAGAATGTATTTAATGATTTAGTTTCTCGTTATTTGTATCTTATTTATTCATCCTAAAGATATATACTTTTTTTTTTTTTTGTGACAGCCTTGAGACCTTATTATTTTTGCCTGTTCCTTCATACGCATAATATTGACTTCCATAATATAATCATTGTATTTGACGGTATATTTTCGATTGTCGTAGTATTTTATGAGATAAATCTCTTTTGAGGAAAGGCCATCAGAATCCTCTTTTTAGTTAATTACCATTGAGCTCGTTAGCGTATTAGCATTTTAACAAGTGCGTTATAATTGCTATTACTTCCTACATCATCCTTAAAAACTGTTTTTTTTTTTTTGTATTTTTTCACTGGCTTTAGCTGTTTGTGGGCTTATAGCCTTGCTGTTTAAGTACTAGTTCACTAGCATTATAAAGTTTTTAGCCATTCCATTGAAAAATTAACTTTTTTAAATGAATATTTATCTATTGATAAACTGAACAATATTCTACGTTTCAACTAGCCTTCAAAATTTACTGGGTCAAGCTAACTTTAGTCAGTATGTGATTAGGTGAATATTTATATTCTTCCTTGCCCACGTAAAGATAGATTTTACTTTATTTATGTTAGTTTTCAATTTTTGCCTGCTTGTACGAAGGGAAAAATTCTGATTTTAGATTTCAACAGTAGCTTCCGTTTGACTCTTCCTGGCCCATCCAGACTTGTTTCGGTATGTGCGCATAACACAGAACTAAATAATATCTAGTTTTAAAATGTTGGAATTTATTAATTTGGACTTTTGTAACATCTAGTCGTACACCTTCTCTTTTGATGGATTAAGAGGTAATAAGAGCGTAAATATAAAAAAATTGCAAATTTCTCGATGTCTTTTTGAGATACTGAAGATTGGTATAGTACCTTTTTATTTGATCGCAAAATGATCTAGAAATTATATTATACAAATTATAACATTTTTGATTTTATGCATAAGAACGAAGATATCGTATATCTCATTCAAATGAAGTAATTACTTTCTTGCACGAAGTACTGTAATCACAAAAAATTAAGGTTTCCAGATTTCGGAGTTTATTTACGATATCGTATGCTTCAAAATGGCTAGTCTTAGAATGTTGAAATTTCAAATTTGGGTTTAACTACTTGTTGTGCACTTCCTCTTTTGATCAAGGCGGGAAAAAGGGGGAGAGGAGCAGGGCGAAAATGAAAAATTTCAAATACCTCCGTGCGTATTAAAGATACGAAACATTTGTAGGAGACGTTTTTTGTTTAACATGAAAAGATCTATAAATTAGGTTCTACAAGGTTTTTCGATGCAATGCATTATAATGAAGATATCATATAATAATTTGAAATGAAATAATTTTGAATGTTATGCAATCAAATATTTTTTAAAATATAATGTAATAGGAGTACAAGGAAGTCATGGGGTGCCTACATTAGAAACTTTATAGATGCTTTCTGGAAAAAAAATATATTTCTATCATCCTGGTGCACAGGATAATCATACATGTTGGGCCCTTCCTTGCTTGATTTGCACAGCTGTAGGTCTCCTTGTCTACCATTTAAATACATATAATCTATTCATATTTACTGCCGGTTGGCTGGTTTTCCACATATTTTAACGATGTTTGTCTTAAACGATGTTGGTAATCTGTGGCAGAACCGTTCCCATATTACTGAACTGAATCTATTGTGAAGAGAATAGCCCTTTGTAATTCTGTTTCTGAAGCCAAGAGTAAAAATAAATAACAAACAATTTTTTTTTCCTTTTCAGGAGCAGAATTACGAAAGCTTTATTCTTTCCACAGATAACTTACATTATGTACATTACAGGTTATTTATTGTGTTTCAAGAGGGAAATGTTGGAACCTGTATGGGCTATGTATGCCTTCTGTCGCGATTTTATGGCGCGATCAACGTTTTTAATTATTTTCCTGATTTGTGTCTTTTAGTGTTTCCTTTATACTCGTATTATGTGACTATTATATTTACAGGTAAATCGTGTGGAATTTAGTTCTGCGGGGCTTGTTTAGAATGCATTTAAAAAAACAGGACACGTGAAATGTTGCTGGTAATAATGGACTATTAAAGTAAAAAGACCTGCCCACGAGTGTTATGGAGTGGTTTGATAGGGGGCGCTAATGAGAAAGTGGGTTTTAGACTATTTTTTCAGCGCCATACTTCATTTACATATGTATGTATATGCCCTCTCTCCCATATATTTCTCTATTTCGTACTGCCATCCTTAATTGATGTCGAGGGCTCTTCCAGTTTCGGACTGCTCTTTGCGCTGTTTTTACCTCCCGGGCTTTGTATCAAAATGAATATGGAAATGGCAAAGGTTTTCCAACCTTTAGTACTTTCTAAATGGATTTCCCCTGCTATTTCATGCCTTTCTATTATGTTATGTTTATTATTTTATATTTGACTTATTTAAAGGGATTTACATGTCATGACATTTCACAGAACACTGTTGCTATACGTCATTTTTCAACTTCTGAGTTTTGGTAGTAGTTAAAAGCTATTCATCTTCTCGATATAATTTGATTACGAATAGCGGTTGTACGGGGTTCCAGTATTTGAATCCTATTTCTGGTCTGCCAAGATTTTTATATCTGAGTAAGGAAACGTTGTAATCTTGAAAAGTTACGGTTTTTCGTTTTGAACTCCCTGAACCATTTCTGACTAGTATTGCCATTGCGTCTCTAGCCTGTAGCCTTAGAAAGCAGGGCTGTTGTAATATCCAGTTTGTGCTCCTCCCTTTAATTGAAAATAAAGTAATGACAATTTTTTTGAAGTACCGAGGATTTACACAGAACTTTTTTTGTTTACCATAAAGAGATCAATTAATTATGCTCTATGACATTTTTTGATCCGTTGCATTGAAATATCAGAATTCACCAAACTACAATCGTGAAACAAAACTTTCTCATTTAAAGCACAGGAACTTTGCACTTTTTGTAATCAGTTCATCGCTAATAGCCTGTCACATATACTTCTCTACTGTGAGAAGCTCATCGAAGACAGAAATAAATATCTACAAACACTTTCTTCAGGAGTCAGTGATGTGCATACAATTGAAGAGATACTTAGTATCGATAGCCTCGAAACGCTACATAAGATTTACTGCTTCATCACATCAGCATGCAATACTCTGGAATCTATAAGTGCTGATGGACCACACTATAGTTAAATGTTACATTAAGATGGAAAAGGGTTTGCAGAATGCTTTTAGTTATCTTTTATGTACTTACTATTTACACTATATTGCTTTTTTTTTGTTTTTTTTAATGTCGTATTATTGTTGATCTCAAGATTTTGGATATAATTATTTATTTAAAAAGACAGAATTATTATTTATTTATTTAATTTGTACAAGACGTAAATCTTTAACAAATAAATGTATATTCTATTCTATGCATTAAAATATAGAAATCCTATACCACTTTCCTATGAAGTGCAGCGTCCAAGTTTCGTTCTTGGTTTTTGAATTTGATAGGAGTACATGGAAGTCTCGTTCACATCAAATTGTCTTCTTAATAATTTTCCAATTTGCGATTTCCCATTTATCATAAGGATTGTAAAACTGTATTTGAGACTAAAGGAATATTTTTATTTATTTATTTTAGCATTCTGAGGAATATTGATATGTGAACTAGCACCAGAATGAGTAGTGAAAAACAAAAAAAATCAAGGAGAATAAAACAACCTTTATAACAAAGAAAGGAAAGTTGCTAATAAAATTAATAATAAAAGTGAATCGAATTTTTTTAATTTTCTGTTAAACAATAATACTTTTTAAAAAAAAAAAAAATGCTACCCACGTGTCATAAAATCTGTGGTTTATGGCTGTAAGTGGTAGTAGATATTCCTGCAAATGGTTTTTCATGCATCTGGACCTATAATAAACCTACCTTGCATGCTCGTTTATCTTTATTTTAAACTGGTTATTTCTTTTCCATTGGCACTATTTGATTAAAGTTTTAACTTATTTTTTTTTTCTTTCTGTTTCAGGTAAGGCAAGGAGTTTTGTCATACAGGAGTCTTATGTGAATGTAAGATATTTTTAATTCTCATGCTTACGAAAATAATGTGTTAAAATTGGATGTTACAAGAAGAAAAAAATTATTCTTCTTTACTCCCTTTAATTAAGATTCATTTTGTTTTATTAAACACATTAAGAGTTAATGTATGGGCAGCTGTAGCCACGTGGGGATAAATATTCAGAAAGTTAAACTTTACAGGGACATAAAACATAATATAATATTAGAACATAATATCTACAGAAAAGTCCATTTTAATAGACGACAAGAACTTTCTCGTAGCTTGTCGGTACTTTTCTACAGTTTTATAATAATATCATAAAATCATATCTAAATGTCAAACATTCTCTGCCAAGAACAGGGAATCACAAAACTCTTACGATATTTCTGTATTAAAATAAATAATGGAAGACCATTAATGATGAATTTACTTTTCAAAATTCCTTTTCTTCCTCTCCTTACATTTTTTATTAGAATGTCTATATATATATTTATCGTATAAAGTATATACTGTATTGTAGATTACGTAAATAAAAGAACTTAAATTTAAGTATGTTTTTATTTTATTCAATTAAGCCTTGCATATCTGTTTATTTAACATTTTTCGATTCAGTACATAATAATTTGTGTGTGTGTGTGTGTGTGTGTGTGTGTGTGCGTGTGTGTATATATATAAAAATTATAAGTATAAGTATGCATTTTACTCCTTTAAAATTTTTCATTTTGAACCGATTATGTCCATTATGGTTCTTATTTTTCATTACGAATTGGTTAAATATTGACGATAGTAACGGTCAAATCAAAATTGAAGATTCTAGAACTAGAATATTTATTGAAGATGTTACATTGCAGGTTTTTTTTCGTTCACTTTGTACAAATGAGAATGATACGCGGTATTTAAGCTTTCAATAAGAGTTTTTGTGATATATAATTTTTGTTATTCATTTTGTTCCAAGTTGAACATTAATATTTGTATATTTTTTTTCATTCTAGCATTCGTCGTATACATCTACTAATGTGCTTTCATATTTTATTGTTATAATCTGCTATGTTGCGCCAAATTTTATTGATGTAACGTAAGGTTCAACAAGGGAGAAATATAGAATAGCATGTGAATGACAATATCTGCTGGGAAATCTGTTTAGTTCATCCGACTGAATTTCTTTTTCAATATACTTTGAGGAATTCTTGCAGAACTTTTAATAATTGCTGAAGTTGCATACCTTCATGATTGGCGTCTCTATTAAACCTAAAAGTGCCGGTAATCTTCTTTTTTATTACAACTGTTTCGTATAATTGGTTATTACTGTCTAATAGTCGTCTTTGTAAATTATACATCTTTACATTCCTCCCGGAAATACTGGTCAATGATGAATATTCAATTGTTTACACAAATAGTTCGTGTTGTTAGTTAACTATTGCTTTATTTGAGCCCATTATAATCTCCTAAAAAAATACAAGGCTTTAATTTGCTTAGTTATGGACAGTTATTATGTTAGTGTTAATGAAACTGGGCTTCATATTAATATATTTCTTCTACTAGTATCGAATTTATTTATTCTTTGAATTACTAACGCCACAGCGTTTTCAAAGAATTTCGATTTTGAAATTGGGCGGCGTTGGGTACTCAGTTAGCAATATGCCCTCTTACATTTAACCTGGTTGGACATTTTATGTTTTTTTTTTAATATCGAATTAGGTAACAACTAAAAAAAACATGGGCGCTAGAGCTTTAGCTGGTTTTTATCTATTATAAATTTTATTTATATGTATACTCATAGGAATTATCGTTATCTCGTAGATGGATATTTAAAGAAATATTTTGATAATAGCGTCATGAATACACCCTCATCAGCTCATTCCCTTTAGGAAAATTCGCAAAAATAAGATAAATGTGTTTCTCTATTATAAAAAAAGATATGTTTTTAAGGATGCACTGCCTCTTAAATTTGTAATTAGAATTACGATATCCTCGATTGTGCAATACATGCATAAAAGTAATTAAGTGTGCAATTGCTCTCATACGATTAGAATGGTATAATTTAATTCCATTAATCGTCTTATTAATTTAAAAGTGCAAGAATTGGCTGGTTACCGTGCCAACTTGTTATATTTCTTTATAACAGCTCCTATGCCAAATGAATGTTGGCCCCTTCGCTCTATCTTGATTAATTCGGTCAATTACTAAACCCTTCAACAGATTGCTTTACCAAGTGCCACTTAACATTATCAGTTCTCTTTATTAATTTTTCCTATGTTGCCAATCGTGACAGCTGTTACATATATCTGTCAGCCGCTTGGGTTTTTTTGAGGAGTGTCTCATTCAATATAAAATCCTGCTAAGTAACTTCAGTGGTCTGAATTCGAGATTGTCAAAAATTTTTAACCGCCCCCTTATTATATATATATATATATATATATATATATATATATATATATATACTAGCTCAAATACCCGGCTTCGCTCGGGAATTCATTTGAGGCTGATTGGTAATGGTATATTTTTGGCAAGGCTTTACTTTGCACAATATTTTGACATTTACCCGTTCCAGTGTTTAGGGTTAATACCCGTTGTTGGCATTTGTTAATAATAAAATTATTTTTTTATGTAAAACTTCACTGTCCTGCATATTGTCATATTTCCCGTCTCCTGTGCATTATGCATAGATTTGAATTATTAAGGAGAAAATATTGATATACATTTGAATAATTTTTTTCATTTGAGGTACCTGGTAGTTCATATTGAAAAGAAGTGTTGAGAAAATTTCTCTAAATAACAAATTAAACAACTTTTGTTATTTGCATATTTGCCGAAACCCCAATAGAAAATCACTATTTTAATTTCAGGCCTCCCTTACAACTCCCACTCCTGCCCGATCCTAGAAATAGTATGGCTTATTATAAGGAAGGCGTTAGTGCTAATTCAAATACCGAGTTTGGTTTAGTTCGGTTGAGTCTTTTGTGCCAAATAAAATTGTGGACTCCCGCTATAGGTTTTAGCGTATAACTCATTTATACTTCCGTATACGGCAAAAGTGCATGTAACAAAAGTTACTCTAAATAACAAAACGAATAACTTTTGTTATGTGCATATTTGTTGAAAAAGCAATAGGAAACGAAATATCACTATTTTTAATTTCAGGCCTTCCATATAACCCCCACTCCTTCCCGTCCCTAGAAATGTTAGTATGGCTTATTATAAGGAAGGCGTTAGTACTAATTCAAATACCGAGTTTGGTTTAGTTCGGTTGAGTCTTTGGTGCCAAATAAAATTGTGGACTCCCTCTATAGTTTTTAGAGTATAACTCATTTATACTTCCGTATAGGGCAAAAGTGAATATAACAAAAATTACTCTAAATTACACAATAAACAACTTTTGTTATGTTCATATATGCCGAAAAACCAATAAGAAACGAAATATCGCTATTTTTAATTTCTGGCTTCCCTTATAACCCCCACTCCTGCCCGTCCCTAGAAATGTTGGCATAGCTTGTTATAATGAAAGCGTTAGTGCTAATACACATACCGAGTTTTATTTAGTTTGGTTGATTCTTTTGTGCCATATAAAATAGTTCACTTCCTCTATAGGTTTTAGCGTATATCTCGTTTATAACTCGGTATACGACGAAAGTGTATATAACAAAAGTTACTCTAAAAAACAAAATAAACAACTTTTGTTATGTGCATATTTGCCGAAAAACCAATAGGAATCGAAATATCGCTATTTTTAATCTGGCTTCCCTTATAACCCCCACTCCTGTATGTCTCAGAGGATATTAATATAGCCTAAAGTCTAAGTTGGGTTAGTAGTAATATACATACCAAGTTTCATAAAATTCGGTTCAGCCGTTTATGCGTGAAAAGGTAACAAACAAACAAACAAATAAACAAACTAACAGACACCAAAGAAACAAAATGCAGTTATGGTGTCTATGACATGTGAAACGAAAAGTTATCGTGAAATTTCGTGAAAAAAATCAATGTACAGACAGAGGTTACAATTTTATATATATATGTATATATATATATATATATATATATATATATATATATATATATATATATATATATATTTCAACAATATTTAAAATATATCTATTGTTTTTTCTCCTCATAGTAGCCCTTTGAGAAGTCGCTTATTGAGTATATATATTCCATTGCCACATTGCATATTACATGTATGATTATGTTTAAATAATTTGTTTTACAATTTAATGGATTATTATCATTTAATAAAATAAAGGCAATTGTAAAATAATTATAAATAAAATTAATGAATGAAATTGAAAAACAAATTAAATTTAAACTCAATCGATGTTACAGTTTTTCTCTTCTTTAATTGGCGAGTCTTTGTAATAAAATGCATTGAATTATAATTCTCATTACTCATAATCAACTTTAAATTCTAATGGATTTTCGCAACATCCATTCTTTACTTTTAAAAAAAACTTTAAGAGTTCATTATGTTCATTAAATAATATATGAGTTGGTTCTGGACAGTTACCTCCTTTTCAAATAATGTTGCTTATTAAATTTGATTTATTTTGATTTAATCTTGAGCAGTGATAGAGTAAATCTAAAAACGTTTGTGTTGTCTGTGTGTCACAAGCAAATATGACATTGTCTTTAATTTTAAATCTTGATAAATAATGCCCTGACTGTCCTTGTTCCGTTAGAAATTGTGTGCATTTGTCATAGGGACTCTTAATTTTGTTGTAGTTGCTCTGAATTATATTTGGTATGTTTTTGTGTAAGCTCTAAGATTTGTTACATGTCGTCCATTCTCTGTCTCATTTATGTATTGTATCGGTACGCAAGTCTTTTTTAATGTATGATTGTGGTACGAGTGATAATTCTGGGATTAGTTTTGTATCTGGAGCTGCTTTCTTAGCTAAGTGCCGGCTTGTTCGTTTCCAATAATTCCTAAATGGGCTTTTTTCCTATGTATATGTTTAGATTTAACGTATAATTTCCAAAATATTTTGAATAATATTTTTTGTGATCAGGTAATGTATGTGTGTGTGTATGTATATATGTGTATATATATATATATATATATATATACACACATGTATGTATATATATATATATATATATATTATTTAGTTTTACTCACAAGATTTCGCGCCGTCCACGCCAATCGTGGGGTGTCCGTGCTCAAATTGTGAGTACAAGCTAGCATGTTATGGAAGACCAAAATCTGTTTGAAGCACAAGAATTGAACGATGGAAATTTATGCAAAAAGTCTTTATTAGGGGAACAGTCTTTCCATTTAATTGAGTTTCCACTCTTTTTAGAATGAAGTCTTGCAATCTCTCTTCTATATTGTTATCACATTGCAAGGAAAGCGAATATAGACTTCATTAATGTATGTTTTACGGAATTTCGTTCGGAGCTTCCATCCTTCTTATAAGGCGAGTTTCGCAACCATTGCCTCTATATCACACGAAACAGTATTTCGAGTAGTACTAGTTCGTATATTGTCCTGGAGGCCTCTGATCCTTGGACTCCTAAGTGAAACACATAGTAAGATTCATGGAGATACGAAGATTCATTCCGAACTGTGTTGGCGCCAGTTCTCTCTCTTTCACGAGGCTTGGATGTAATTTATTTTTTAGCTACTTTTCATTCGTTCATGAAAGGAGGAAAAAAATTGTTCTATGGCATTTTTGATCCGATGCATAGTGGCGGATATATTTAATTTGTTTATAACCTTCTTTACTTCAGGACAGACTCATGTGTTCCAACTGAATATATTATATTATATAAAATGTTGTGTAATGTATGCTATTATGAATATATAATTTTATGTTTATTAAATGTTATAATAATCTTCTATAAAATGAAAATTTTTAAAATTTACCCCGAAAAATTTCGGGGCTCAGGTTAGCCATGTCAGTTAAAGCGTATCTCACATTGTAAACCTGGAGTGGCGAGTTCGCTTCCCGCCTGGGCAATAGGAATTTATTTAGTGACGGAATTCATTAAATAAAATCCTTAGTCCCACCCTGGCCAGAAAAGAGGGGTAACCTGTAGATAACTCGTCCCAATTAGCCTTAGTTGCAAAAAGTGGACGTTATAAATAATTTAATTTAATATAATTTTTAAAATTAAAAAACAAAACAATGTTTTTCATTAACTTATTAGCAGATTATTCTGAAATCAGCTATTAAGGTCTTACTCATGACTTGATTTTTGGAAAATGCCCACCAATGTCCATCGATCCTACCTAGGAGATGACGAAAAATGACGTCCTTTCAAAATTATATACATAAATTTGTCTGTTATCGCTCTCGAAATTTTTATTTGAACATTACTAAACTCGTTATTTAATCGTTTTTTGATAGTAGAGTGTTGGGTTCTGCCTACAAATTATCAATTCTTCAAATAGCGGAGTTTATTTATTTTTTATGCTGACAGTTTCGGACACCATTGGTTCCCTTCTTCAGAGCTAATGTGACGGACCTTTTTTTTAAAATACCGAATTATTATGCATCTAAAAAAATCTTCCGTGTTTATTTCTAGCACTTTTTTTTTATTGAGCTGTTTGTCCATTTCTGTTTTCTAGGTGCCATAATAAATATCTTATGACCATGTATAACTTATATTAATGAAAACGAGAATATATAAAATCCTCTTAAAATATTAGTAGCCTTATGGCTATTATGATAGTGAGAGAGCGCAATGCAGAGGAAGGGAGAAAGACCTACCTAGGGGGCAGTTTTTCAGGGGGTGGTGCCCTGGAAATTAGAAACAGTGTAGCCACGGCCTTCGCCGGCTAATCCTCTCATTTCCCTAAAGCCTTCTGGGGGTTGGCAACATTGTCTCTCCAATCCCACTGCCTGCCATATCGAGATCTTTATAGTTTCTACAGCTCCCTCCTCTCTAATAACCCAGCCTCTCGGCTATGCATATCCAATCGGATATTTATACATTCATCCTCTTACCTTCATCAAAATTGCATACATTATACATTTATCTCTGCTTTATATTTGTATAGCTCCTCGTGGGGTTCCTTGTCTCTATTCATATATTCTACTAGATTTCTCCAATTTCTCTCCATGATGTAAGAACTAATATTTAACGCTGTGAAGGTGTTATCAGTCTGCTAAATTTTTTTCTCTCATGAGATTAAGAAAAATTTGTAATATTTATTTAACTTTTTACAATTTATCTTTATTTCATTATTAAGGTTTTTATTTTTTAACTTAAATTTCTTTTAAATATCTATGTAAAATATATTTCCTGGCATAATTGTCACATGCCTCTATGTACACTACCTGATTGATGATGATAAGGATACAACTGCAAACTGTAGAATTAATAAGTAATTTTTTAAAACTTTATTACTCTTATTAACTTAGTAAATATTTTAAGGGGCTCAGGTTAGCCATGTGAGTTAAAGCGTTGACCTTTACCTCACATGGTAAACCTAGAGTGGCGAGTTCGATTCTCGCCTGGGCAAAGGAAATTATTTAGTGACGAAATTCATTAAATAACATCCTCAATAATTAAGTAACAAAATTAAATAACAATAAGTTGCAAAAAGTGGACGTTAATAAATAATAATTGGAATAAATATTTTAAACTTTAGTTGCCCGCAGGGTTCAGTCAGAAACCGACCTCAGTCGAGACCAGTCAACTTAATGTAACCTCCTCCTTCTCTATTTACTATCAACACTTAATATTGTGATTTTAGTCCATGTTTGATTCCCACCTGCTGGTATAACATACACCTGATCTCATCTCAGCACGTATTCTCTATTTATATGTAATAGTAGAAGGGGGGGGGGTTACTGAAGACAGAAAACAAGGAAGTACGAATAACTCGCTTTATCTTTAGTTACCAATAAATGCATAGAGCAATGCTTTGTAGAGAATCAAAAGTTTATCAAGATTGGTTCCATATCATTTTATGATCTGACTCATACTAACGGAGACATTTTGAACTTACTAATCCCCACCCCCACCTCTGTAAACCACCACTATTTCAGGTGCGATTCAATTCGAGATATGGTAAAGAGCAAATAAACATTTTCAAGTAAAGAACGAAAAGTCTTAATTGATGACGTCATCACATGCCTTATTTGCATGTGTCTCACAATGTATTAACTCAAGGAAAACAATATTTGGTATTTAACCTTGGAATGAAGTGGTTCATAATATAATAGCTTATTAATAATATGAAATGGGTAGGAGAGGGGTACAATAACGACAGAAAACTAAAGTATGGAAATATCTCAGTTAATGCAAATAACAACATGCATATAACAACGTTTATAGAACTTTACATTTACAATGATATTGATTTTATATAATTTTTCGATGAGACTGATAACAAAGGAAATTGGAAATTCCCTCTCTACCCCTCTATATATTTTAGCCTATATCTTCATTTTTACACAAAACGTTTAAATATCAATTTTCGTAACGATCAACAAAAATGTCGACTTCTAGAGCGTTAACAGGCGCACGCACACAAACACACACACACACACACACACACACACAGACCCACGCACACACACACACACACACACACACACACACACACACACACACACACACACACACACATACACACACACACACACACACACACACACACACACATATATATATATATATATATATATATATATATATATATAATAGTGTTGTTGTTTTCGACCAGGTTATATATATATGGTGTTGTTGTTTTTTGGAGTTTTGGTCAGTGTTGGTGAAAAAATCTTAGTTCATTCCAATATTTCGAGAATATTTATTTTCTCTTCTTCAGGGCAAGACTATAGATACTAAATAATTATTGGACACCACTGTAGTTCCTTTGTTTGCATTGATGTAAACAAAGGAACTACAGTGGTGTACAATAATTCTTAAGTATCTATAGTCTTGGCCTGAAGAAGAGAAAATAAATATTCTCGAAATATTGAAATCAACTAAGATTTGTTCACCAACACTGACCAAAACTCCAAAAAACAACAACACTATATATATATATATATATATATATATATATATAAAAAAATTTTGAACGGACCTCATTTTCGCAATCTCCTAGGTAAAATCCCTAGGGGAAATCTGCTAATAGGCTACATATTATTTTATAACCATTTTATCATTACATTGTTATCTTAGGGACTTTTTAAAAATATTAGCATAAGAAATATTATTTAGTATATACCAAAGTGTTGTTAGATTGTTGTAGTTGCATATATTATTTATATTGTTTGTCTATTGACAGGGGTCTGTTGGTGGAGTTCTTGTTCAGAAAGCGCTTTGATTAATATATAGTTTGTCGAAGGAAGACCTGTTTTGTGTTTTCTTCTTTTATAAACTTAAGACTTTTTTAATAGAAAAAATCAATTAAGGGGCTTAAGAGAGTATTTTCGGAAATGTATTCTATTAAAATTAGCAGAATGTCGCGTTGGTGATCATTAAGCCAGATTACTAATACAAATTTGGGCCATGCACTCTATTTTTATCATGGTTAGTGTCGTGTAGTTATTAGGTCGTTAGCATGTCTAATTCTTGCTGTGAACCCACATGGGCCGTGGATTTTTTTACTCGTCTGCTACGCTGATTGTGGTTCAATTATACGATGCTGGTAGTCATTGTATGCGCTGACTTTTAGCCTTGTATTTAATATTATTTTTCTCTGATTTTATCAGGGTCGATCTACTTTTTTGTCAAACTTACTTATTCCATAGTACATTATACAGTTAACTTATTTGGATTAAGTAAGAATATTTTCATTCTTTACCTAATGGGATATCTATGGATTTTTAGCTCATGACCTCAGGTCGGGGGGGGGGGGGGAAAATCCAGCGAAACGCCACGTCGGAAACGGCTTCCGTTTAAGATTGTGTATCGGTGCGTGTGTGTGTATGGGTGCGTCCGTGTGTGTGTGTGTGTGTGTGTGTGTGTGTGTGTGTGTACATACACATACATACTACTTTGTTATCACCTGTCATTGTCGACATTCATGTTGTCTATATTCAAACGTCTTATGAAAAAGTCCGTCACGCTGGGGCTGCGTAAACTAAGCAGATTTCCCACGTGTATCACTTATTTGGTATTTATACTTCAAATAATGTGCTTCATAATATAAGAGCCGAACTTCATTACTCAAGGCCAAAAACTATAAAATGCAGTCGGCTCATAATCAACATATTGAAAAAACTTATATAAGAACATTTATAGAACATAACATTTGCAATAAGATTGGTTCTATACAATATTTTCACCCAATGCATAATAACGGAGATATAACGATTTTTCGACTTTCTGTGAGGGGAAATCTAAAACCTTGGGAAAGCGAAAATTCGAAATATCTCCTTTACGTGTCGGATCAAAAAAATCATATTACCATCATACTTATTGCAAATTTAATGCCTTAAAATTGTCGCTGTATATCATTTTTCATTAACCCATTAGCACTAGTATCAACAGAGATACAACATTTTCATTTATTTTTATTTATTCTCCATTAACCTCTCCTGTTCATTTCAGATTATCTATAAGGTTCTTTATCGCAAATCGTCTTTTTAATTTTACATTCAACGTTTTCGTGGCATTAGGAGGTGTAGAGAAAGAAAAAATGAAAAAATCTCCATAGTTGGATTGGACATTTTGCATGACAAATCTTATAACTGATTTAAACTTCTGGAGTTCTACAATTTTTTTTTGTCTAACTTGAAGATTAACTGAGATATTTGTATTGTTTAGTTTTCAGTTTTTTTGTAAACCCCCCACTCTGCTAGATCATGAACACATGAACTACTTACATCTTGTTCCATCTTGAGTGTTCTGTTTACAAGTAACTAATTAATTATTACAGTAATAATGGAGAATAACAGATGGGGTCGTCACTGCTTGACGGATTTTTAGACTTCATTCATGGATTCATATTAGAGTAATTGCAATTATGAGTGAATTATTATTTTAGTCCTCGTTGTATTTAGTAGGTCTAAACTTTCCTCTCAGCTGAGGTGGGGCACGTCTGACGGGTGACCGTCAAAGTTTCTGCCTCTTAACTGGGTTTTCTCAGGAAGTCCTGACCACTAGTTTCCTAACTTGAGTGCTGCTATCTCGATCAGTCGAGAGTAATGGGACGCTTTTCATAATTATGATTTAATACATTAATTAATACGAGGCTCAACTTAGAGTCAAAATCTCTCAGGGAGGGGTGCCAACGTATGAATTTATTTCTATTGCCATCATTTCGGCACGTTTATGGCATCTATATACGATTGGTTTATTTCATGATTATTTTGATTTGGAAATTATTGTTTAAGAAATTGAATTGGGTTCCCAAATTAAGATTTCCACAGTGCATTATATCTCATGAAGTATATTTCATGATCTCAGTCAATATATGTGCTACTCACATTGTTCTGTCATGCTCAGCGTCTGGCAGGAGTGCTGAAATCATCCTGGATGGAGGTTGATGTAGTACATTAGCAAATTGCTTAACGTTGTTTGTATTTATCACGTGGTGATGAACATTGTAAATCATATTTTCTTGATTGTATTATCAATTTGTTTTATGGAAATATACGAAATGATCGGTCATTGATAATCGAAAGCGAAGTAGAGTCACTTCAATATTCGTCCACCCAACCCAATAGCACAATACTTACGGGGTAAGATTTGTTGGTAATTGCATGAAGGAGACCGCCATTATTATTTTGAACATTTTTTTTTTGTATGGCCACTTTCCATTCAACTAGTATCCATTCCTCGAATAAAGGTCCATATCCCTAGTTCTGTGGCTATTCATTTTTGAATGGCATCATTATCTCTATAATGGATTTCAACTCTCATCGGGTATTGCTTGTCAGCTCTTAACTCATTATGAAATCTATTAGGAGTTCTGCCTAATAAGAGTACTTTCTAACACCAGGATTTTAAAATCCTTGTTTTTAAATACTCAGTTGTCTATACTTGTTTGTGATGAACTGTGAGTGAAAAAAATTCTAGCAAGCTTATACACACTGTGATCTACAATCCAACACCCTATATTAACTTTTAACGCTATTTTATTTATTTTTTTTTATTTTTTTATTTTTTGGGAAAATTAGTAGAGGTATTATGATAGATGACAGGAAGTTTGTTGTTTTGAAGGGGTTTACGTTTGTACTTGGGTGCATGTAGATTGATTCTGTAGTATATTATATTTTGCAATATAAAGAAAGTACAGTTCTAAGAGAGCTTCTTAAAATTTTTTTTCCTTCTGAAAAATGAATTGGATTTTAATTTAATTTTCTCCTTTTCCAATAGCCTTTTTTCCCTTCTTTGAAGGACTCTAGGCCAATTTACTGCTTATTAAGTAGGAAAAATGTCTGGTAATGGAATAATATCTCTGAGGTGGTTGAGTGGGGGGGGTAGGGTGAAGGCTAATGGAATTACGGAGAGTGGGGGGGGGGTCCTTGGGGGTAACGAGGAATTTCCTAATACAGGATGGCAGTTATCGCTCTCCGCCCGAGGGCGACTAGCAGCCAACTTTAGGGGGGGTTTTATCCCCTCTCTTTCTTTCCCTATATTTTTGGAATGGGGGACTCCCAAACTTTATCCAATTTCCCCTTTTACTCTGTTGGAACTTGCGAGAACCTTTTTATTAAATGTGTTAGGAGGTGGCATGCCCTCCCCATTTCGAGATTTCGCCGCTTGGAAAATTCCTTGAATTGAGATATCTGTATTCAGGAAGAGCTTGCCTGAGTAAAGCTGAGTTTTTGAATGTCTGAACCTAGACTAGGCTCAGGTCTAACCGTTGTGGGGCCTTGGTATTCACACAAGGTAACTAACTTATTGTATAATGCACCGTTTAAAGCCCAGAATACCAAAAGTCCATTAGAATAACACGGGAATCCTTGGCATTGGCGAGGATTCTATGCAAGCACTGTTCTCTGTGGAACCGCCCAGAAATTACTCATCGAAATGAAAGAAGTGAAAGTCCGTTAGTAATGCATGTATACTATCAAGGCTATTTTTCTCCGTTATTTACGTTTTTCACATTCTCTCTATTATCTCTTTAAATACCACATAGTATTTGTGTTTTCATTCGATCATAGCTATTAACGATTGCGGTGGTCCCGACAGCTGGTATTAATTGATATAAAATAGCTTCATCTAATTAATTATTTTTTAAATAATCTGGTTCCGTTCGTCATCAAACTTAATTGTTAAATTTCCTAAGCGCCCCGGACCTATACTAGATAACTACTAGATTGTTATATTTCTGGTACCTTTTAACAGATTTCCCTTGAGAGAAATATGTTATTGGGGTGTTGGCCTCGACGCGATTTTCAAAAAATTTCCAGAAATGTCCATCTATCGTACATAGTAGATGGCAAAAATGAGGTCGTTCAAAATTTATATACATATACATACGTGTCTGTTACCGCTTTTATAAGCGTTTTATGTAATACTAATAATCAAGTTCGTTAACGGGTGAAACCGGACTGAGGGAATTTAAAATATCTCCGTCTTTGTACGTTGGAGCGAAACATTCTATAGATCAAATCTTTTTGCAACTTTAATCGTCTATAAATGTTGCTAACTATTCCGTGTTTTCTCTATCATCAACATTAACTGAGATATCTGGATTATATGATTTCAGTCTTGACTAAACCCCTTCTCCTGTTTATGTCTCTTAAGCTTTTATATCAAGCATTTTATTGTAGCTTAAATACAAAATATTGATTTACTGTGTGAGGTACATTTAAATACGTTGTCTGATGATGTCATAATTTAAGATTTTACGTTATTGACTCGAAAATGTTTATTTGTTCTATATTATACTCGATATTTAACAGCTTTATTTTACAAAAACTTAAGATCTTTTTTATTATTTGAAGGCTGAAATCGGAATAGGTGAGGTATTCAAAACATCCCTTTTACTCGCATGGAAAAATAATATATACTGCTCAAAAATGAATAGGGATATTGGTTATTTTTTCTTATCCTATTAATTTTAGTTAAATCGATCTTAATTAAATTTCTTTTTTATGGGGGAAAAAGACAATAATTTCTAATAAATATTAATGATATTTATAATAAATTAAAAAAAAATATGCTAGGCCCCATACATACCACAAAACAGCCAATATCCCTATTCATTTTTGAGCAGTTTAGAAAAATCTTGTTAAACTATTCATGCTCTACTTTTGTAGTTCTATGCATTTTGTCTTAGCTTAAAAATATCTATTAGTAATTTCTTGTTTTCAGACCTCAGCAAACCCTCACTACTACTCATTGAATTTTGACTTAGAAATATAGAATATATTTGGAGATGGGTGGAAGACATTACTAGTGTGTCATACCAGCACGTGGGAAATCTGTTTGATTTCCCCTGCGTGACGGTCTTTTATTTATACTATTTCTTTCGAAATAACAATGAGTAACTACATAATGACACGGTCGTCTTGAATAAATAAGACTCCTGTATGTGAAATATGGGAAGGAAAGGACCCAGGTCAGGATGGGAAGGGACAGGACCGCCCTTAGCCACACAATGGATGTGGAAGTGGAATATTTCATCCACCTTGGACAATGCTCCTCTCTCACCAAAGAAGTCTTTTCCATTCCCTTGCCCATTTTTTATTATTTAATTCTTTATTTTAATTCCGTAGCTCAGATGATTTATTTTTAAAATGTTGACAGAAATATTGGATGGATTGTCTTGTGTCTTTATCAAAATACTGGTTTTGTTTTAAATCTCTTAATTTGTAATGGTTTACAAGTTTTAAAGCTGAGATGATTTTGGTTTATCCCAATGAGAAGTCTCGCCTCATGACATATTAGATTTAAATATAATTTACAATTATAATTAACTTCATAAAATAAAATAATGAATGAAATGAATTAAGTAAATATAAAAATAAACTCATCTAGTGTTTTTTGTTACATCCATATCTGAAATCAGTATTATGTTTATGTGTGTGTGTGTGTGTAGGTATATATATATATATATATATATATATATATATATATATATATATATATATATATCTGTGTGTGTGTGTTTATATTTATATTTATATTAAATAATATATGTGGTGTTTCTGGCCAATTACTTCCTTTCAATGTTATATTTCTAATTGGATATAGTTTAAATAGTTTACACTCAAAAAGAAGATGTAAACAGGTTTGTGTTATCTGTGTGTCGCTAATGCATTTTTCATTGGCTTGAAATCTTGAAAAGAAAATTTAGATGATGTGTACTTCATTGTTTGATCCTTATTTTCACTCTTATACGAAGGTTTTCTGTATAACAATTTCATGAGCAAATTAAAATTAGTCTGTCTGATTTTAATGTAACAATGTTTTAATAATTTATGGAACCACCAAACGTGGTATGCTCATATCACAAAACAATATGCTGAAATAAAAAAAATTAAAAGAACTCTGAAATTTGTAGTTTTATTTTTAAAATTGGTTGCAACGGCGATTTTTATGGAACATGCCGTTATAGGATGTGAGCTTTTTTAGAATACTATTAATTTTTATAACAAATAAATTTAGCCTAATTTCTTAAAGTAGGCAATAGACCGCTAATATTGTAATTACGTTACATGTCTCGCTCAAGACTGTTATCTTCAGCCATATTAAGGTTAGAAGTTAAACAATGAAATCGAGAGACGAGCTCCTGGGTAGAAGTGCAACTGGCGCTTTCGCTTTGTTGTTCAGATGTAATAGAGCTAGAAAATTAAAAGTTTTATGAAATTCTATTCATTTTTGGAGGTTGCTATACCTCGTTGTTGAACTCCTACACCCATATGCGATCAGTTATACTTAATAGGCGTGTTCCGTCCCAATATTTGATCATTTTTAGGATTTTAATCTTAGTTAACTTTCGTTGATTCGTTTTTATTTATAATATAAAATTATATTACCGATTTCTGAAGGAGGGGGGGGGGTGTCGCCGTTGGCCGTGCGGGGTAAGCGGGTACATCTACCACTACCGTCAGTACGCTGAAGGTTCGACGATCCACGCACACGAGTTCACTACAGGAGTGCGCTAGTGTTGCAGAGGTTATGGATCAGCGGGAGTCTCTGACAGTCCCTAGGGATGACTAACAACTATGGCTCTTTGATCCCATCCAGAGGTAAGCAGACAGCATTAACTGACGATGCGGCTAAAGAACCTGCCAGTTTGGGGGCGGGTAAAGATCTTAAATGTCTATAAAGCCAACTGAATAAATTAAAAAAAAAAAAAAAAAAAAAAAAACTATTTCTGAAGTGTCTGTTGACATTATTTTCCGCTTTAGAAGTACTCTTTATTATTTATTTCAGAGTATTACTGGTTGAAAAATGTAATGGAAGTTTTACTTGTTGGACGGCAAGAGTTTTACCCCGAAAGAGCGATCTGTTGAAAAGGTGCCAAACCTTTAAAGCCTTAATATATATCTGATCCTTATCATATTTTCAATTTTTTTTTTTTTTTCAGCCCCTTTCTACTAATAATGAATGAAAATTGTAGTAAAATAAATATTGTACTTAATGCATTGTTTTTATTTGGTCAGACAGTGATTGTTCTGCTTTCTTATTAATATTTAGTTAGATATTTATTTTTTTGGATTACTATTTTTTGATGCTTCTGTTGATACTGTAATGAAGCTTTTTGCATTTTGGTTTCGCTTGGTTCAAATTCTCAATCCAAAGTGTGCACAGGTGAGGTTGTTTCAATGTTGCAGAATGAAGGTGTAGTGGCTAGTTGCTGAAAGAGTACCTAGCCTGTAAATAATAGATTGAGCCAACAATGGGAGCTGAGTGAAAGGAGTGGAACAATGGGATGGTTCCCGAGGGAATCAATGGGCAGACAGGCCCAATCGGCTGACTATGCACCGTGTTAAGGGGTTCATAGTATGTTCCACATATGTCATTAGAGAAACATAGGCCGCATTCAATGTGAGGATAAGCATTGTAGTTGTTGCCGCAAATATTGTAGTGAGATACACACACATGTGAAAAGGGTTAGATCAGATCCAGTGATTTCCTACCTTCTACTTGACGATGCTACCTAGCTACTTATGCATTATTTATTTATTCGTACAATAGTCGCATTTCGCGACTGGGGCGAATCATTTATTTAACATATATTATCACTTTATTATATTTACTTAAGTATGCTCATTTCTGCAAATATTTTCAGTATTGTCTTACACTATACTTTTTTGAAAATGTTGATATGTTTCAAGTAGTGTAATACGCGGTCTATATACGGGCTACAGTCATATAGACATGGTATATGGTAGGTCTATTTGAGTCCTTAGACAGCAGTCAGTTAGTATATGTTTCATAGTAAGTCTACAGTTACAGTGTTGGCAGTAGGGTTCGTCTTCTTCAGTAAGCAGGTAAGTGTGAGTCAGTCGTGAATGGCCAATTCTTAACCTCGTTAAAACTACTCTCTTCTCTCCTCAACAACCTTTTTGAGGAATGCCATTCACCGAGTATACGTTTCAGTTCTCGAAGATTCTTATCAGTTGTGGTAAACCAAGATTTCTGCCATGAGTTGAGAATCTTATGTTTTGCTTGGGCTTGAATATCTTGATGTGTACAGTATGTGTTGTCGTGAGTTCTTTTTTGAGTAGCTGATTTAGGAACTAAGGCATTAGGAAGAAGTGTTAGATATCGGAAGTGATGATTACAGTCACGGTCACTACTTTATAAGTAGTTTGCTTAGGCTGACTAACGCGTTAGCTATTATTACTATTATTTATTAACGTCCACTTTTTGCAACTTAGGCTAATTGGGACGGGTTATATACAGGTTACCACCCTTTCCTAGCCAGGGTGGGATTTGAGGATATTATTTAATGAATTTCGTCTCTAAATAATTTCCTTTCTCCAGGCGAGAATCGAACTCGCCACTCTAGGTTTACCATGTGAGATAAAGGCATGGCTAACCCGAGCCCCTATGCCGTTCGCTAGTATGAGTACGTTATATAATATATTAAAGCCCAATGTTATATTATTTCTAGCTAGGGTGGGACTAAGGATTTTATTTTTCTACTAGGAGGAGTTTTCCACTAAACAAATTTCTTTAACGCAAACGGAAATCGAACTCGCCTGTCTAGGTTTACCGTGTGAGATTAAGACCAACGCCTTAGCTCACATATATAACCAGTGCTTCTAGTACGAGTATGGAAACTCATTTGTATTTATGGGCGAGGGAATTTTTAAAATTTGATTGGCGCACCACATGACTTATACTCACATTTAATTAAATAAACCTTATGGTGGTTTAATTTTTTAAAATTATTTCACTTGAGAGTAATATACGTTGTCTCCGTCCCAATGTATCAGTTCCAAAAGCGTCGTAGAGCATAATTTATACATCTTTTCATAAAAAATAAAGAAGGTCCTTAATAAATCTTCGGTATCTTTAATACGAGTAGTAACGAAGAAAATTGATTTTTTTGGGCCCTCCTACATCCCCCACAAAAAGGGGAGGCGCACAACTCGATGTTACAATAATCTCAGATATTAAATTTTAACATTCTGAGGCTAGCTATTTTTGCGTTGTGTGTACGGATGTCAAAATGGGTTCAGGGAGGGCTAAATAGTATAATTGTGTTGAAAACTGAAAACCGAAAATTGCATGAAGTTCTTTACTGCGTACAAAGGGCAGTACAACCGAGGGGCACTGTTGTATCCAACACGATATATCAAGACCTGACAGATTGGCAAACACCTGGGCTTTTGGGGCACAATAGCATTTTAATACTGTTCGAGATATACCATGCCATTACAAACGTATGCAATCTGAGATTATTTTGTAAAGACCCATTCCCCAATTTCACCAGGATTGATCAAATATAGACAGAGGAGAGCCAAGTTAGGGGAATAGTTAGTTGCCTCAGTTTTAATACCTGCATCTAAATTCCAGTAGGACTCCCCACGAGTCTTCAGGCCGGATTAAAAATAAATTGTTAACATTTTTGAAAAGTTTAGTGAGACAACCTAATAGCATAAGGCGAACGTATAGCATATGAGGAAGACCCACTTCTCGCCTTTAATCATAGATATTGGTTCGTCAGAAGGAGATTTTTCTCAATAAAGTATGACTGACTGACCATTATGCAATGTACTGGTGACGCATATTGCTGCTGGTGTTGTCTAGAGGTTAAGTGGCATAATCTTTGTTATTATTCAATTGACTATAGATTGTCCCATTTTGATTCCACTTGTTCTGCCCATCTCAAGAACTGCCCCCTGTGACATCCAAGAAGTTAGTTTATAGATAGATCACAGCACGCACTTTCTTACATTCATTATATTTATTCCCTGCAACTTTCAGGTTACCTGTACAAGTAACAGGCAACCTGTTTACCATTCGTACTTATCAATTGAATAATGTAACAACCATTGTTTTTCAGGGCTTAACTTTATAATAGCTCCTTAAATGAGTGCGTCATTGGAACCGCATTTATAATATATAAGGCTACCAATTCCATTTTAATATATGCTTTTTATTTCGTGTATTTTAATTCGCAAGAAGCATCTTGATCAGTTCCGGAATTGAGAGAAGCATTGAATTGAAGATGGTCTGAATGTATGAGATGTCAGGATCTTGAAATGAAGATGATAGGGTGATAAGTTTTAAAAGAATTTGTATACAACTAGCATGAATGAAGAATATATAAATTGCAAGTTATTTTGAAATTCATTGTAAGAAATCTATTTTATTTTTGGGATGGCTGAGATCAGCCATGTGAGTTAAAGCGTTTTTATTAATGTATTTGGCACACAAATAGTCGAGTTCAATTCCCGCTCGGGCAATATAAATTTATTTAGTGGACAAACTAAGTAAATGAAATTTTTAGTTTAGTACCGCCCAGGCTAGAAAATGGGGGTCCTAAGATAGTCCATCTTGATTGGCCATATTAGCAAGCGGAAATTTTTTTTTTTTTTAATGAAGGGTTGGGAAGAGTAACTTCTTTTTAAAAAATCCATAAGAACGGGGGGGATCGATTGGTTATAATGTAATTTTGTAGGTTGGTAATAAGAAACCACTGCGCCAAGATGAAGCTATTCCAATCAAGTATTGGAATAGGTCCTTAGTATAGGAGCACGTTCCTAGTTATGATCGATGGGCATTTGAGGACTTCTTTCGAAAATCGCATCAAATTGTACATCCTCAATAGCAGAATTTCTCTAAGGGAAAGACGAATGTATAATATTGTTGGAGGGGCAGATAAAAACATGTTAAGCGCCACGGGATCTATTCCCGAAAACTGTGGAGGCGATTGGTAATGCAAGTGAAATATTGTAATTTGAGACTGTTGTCATGTAAGGGTGGGAAGTTGGTAACTTAATAAAAGAGTAAGCTATAGATGTGGAACTGTGTTCAGTAAAAATAATAATTATTCATGAGTGCTTCTACACATCAACTACCACTAAATATATTGTAAATGACCCTGTTGTATATTTATTTTGAGCTTGTTCTATCTTTAATTGTGAAAATATAATGCTATTTACATTGTCTTTTTTTAAATTGTCTAGTTCAGGAAATCGAACCAACAATCTTAGTATGGCTATCTATTACTGTTTTCAAATATAATTCTGCTGTTTACAAATACTATGGATTTGCCTTTCATTTTATAATTTGTTATTTCTTGATAAGGATAATTTATAATGAGTTAAAGAATTATTAACTAGTTTAATGAATTTACAGGATTACAAAAAAAAAAATTCAAGGATTGATGTTTGGAGTATTCTTGTTTTCCCCCCGCCCTCTCCTAAAATGTGATTCAGAGTTCTTAATTGTGTCAATCATCGAACACTTTCACCTGTCCAAAAGCATGTCAATGGGAGCAAATATCGTGTGCAAGAAATGCTAGGTGAAAGGCATGAGTATTACTGTCTCGGTGAAAGTGTATGGAATGCTCTTTAGTTCTTGAATACCTAATCTCCATCGGAATTAATGTTGCAACTCCCATTGTCAATTCTGATCCGTTACTGATTATTGTCTTCTATTCATGTGTGACGCTCAATATACGATTTTTTTCTTTTTCTTTATAGATAATTAGTATTTAGGAGATTTTCCTTCTGCTATTGAAATGACCTATATAGGTTGTACTCGTGACTCGATTTTCGAAAAAAGTTCCATCGATCTACCCAAGAGATGTCGAAAGGTTAAAAATTATAGTTATATTATAATGAAGAATTTTAATTTCTGGCGCCAATATAAAATTTTAATGAGGCTCGTAATTATTGAAATCTATGATGAAATTCTTAATTATATGAGTGCATTAGTTTCATAGACCATGTGGACCTCAAACAGGCGTTATCGGATAAGGTTATCTACAGTTCACCAAGTCCACGTTTCTTCTTTCGTGTATTTGAAATTATTTATTGCCTGTGCAGGTCTAAAAATATACCTATGCACAGTACAATAGGTCTTATATATTATTCCTGTCCATAGAACACCAATAAGTATCTCCTGATAAAGATATGTCCAATTGGTAAGATTGATTGCTAGAACAATAAATCCAAATCGCTCAAAACTTCTATGTCGTCGAGAGAGAGAGAGAGAGAGAGAGAGAGAGAGAGAGAGAGAGAGAGATTTGTGTATTTGTCTGTTAACGCTTGACCTGTCGCAATTTTTGTTTGATCGTTACCAAACTCGATATTTGCATTTTTAAGTTTCAGCCATCGGTAAACTCCAACTCCTACCCTAGTGTGATAACGTTATCAATTAAGATTTTATTTATTGGCTAGAAAATGCATATTTGATGCACACCATACCCGATTTAACCGTTTCATCCAACACAAAAGTTCATAGTTGTTAATGAATGAAATTCGACCAGGGTGGTGGAAGGGTTAACAGGGGGCATAAAAAATCTAAAATATCTCCGTTATTATCAGGCGTATTAAAAAATGCTACGGACCAATCTAGTTGAGTTATTGATGCTCTACAATTTTTGTTCTATACATTTTTTATAGTTAAAATATTAAGCCTGTTATTCGTACTTTATGGTTTTCAGCCTTCAGTAAATCCCCACTCCAGCTTATTGGTTTTTAATTTAGAAATAGGAAATATATTGGAAGAAGAGATGAATTGTGTTCCATTCCAGCGCGGGCAAATCTGCTTAGTTTACACAGCCTCCGTGGACGTGTCTTTTTTTCGATGATGTGGTAGCCTTGATGGAATATTCTATTTTATATGAACTATGTGAGACATAAGGGAGTCCATGCAGTGTTCAATTTAGGAAATATCTTTGCCTACGAACAGTAGCTTTATCGAGGAGTTATTATAAAGTATAACAATAAGAGTAAGAGGCCCTTGGCTTCGAGGCGCGGGGTAGTGAAGTGCTGGGCGAAGTGCCCTCAGAGCTGGAGTAGTGCAAGGCCGTGAAAGAGGCAGTGTCTGGTGATAGCTGATAAGGGGCCTAGTCTTCGAGCATCAACTTGACCATGAAACCAGGCTTCTGGAAGACGTTCTACCGTACCATTTAGTTAAAGGGTCGTTTAATAAAGGAACATCCTACAAGATATATATATATATATATATATATATATATATATATGTATGTATGTATGTATGTATGTATTTCCTTCCTGAAGTAACCCTACAGGAAAGGAGTTTATTAGTCACATGTCTCGTACAACAATTTGTACATAACGTGTGCTAGATAAATAACATTTTTTTAACAATGAATAAAATAAAATATTTGTAAAATAAAATTATTTACAACAAAAAGAAAAGAAATCAAAAACAAATTTAGGTTAAAATTAATTTAACTGTATATCAGTTTTAAATAGTTCAGGTAATAATACATTTCTTCTCAAAATTTTTTAATTTTTTATGGTTTTTATAAAATAAAAGTTTTTCCTCGGCAGGCCTGTAGCAGCTTCGCAGGCTCATTAACAACCCTTAACCTAACCCCTACTAGCTGCCACATGGTCTCAGTGACAGTGTTGCCAGAAACTATTTATCCTAAAACAATTAATCTAATTTTAAAGTGGCTACACTGTGAGCAACCTCATAATAACCTTTCAGTTAGTGTGAAATTAATCGCGTACCCTCGCAGTTGTATCTATTAGTACTCCATTCTTTTTGTGCGAACTCTGCTTCAATTCGTTATTTATTATTTATCCAAAGACTTATTATTTTATGATGCTCATTCTTTATTCTTTGACAGTGTAATTTTTTGTATAAATTATAGTGGACTTATTTCATTCGAGTTTTGTTATTGTACGTTATAAAAACCCGTACGTTAAAGGCCAATTATCTTGTCGGTATTTAAATTCGGTTTTAAAGTCTTCTCTTTGGTCCATTAGTTGCCTACAGTCGTAGAGCAAGTGTCTGTATGTATGTTTAGTTGTAAAGTTACAGTTTGGTTGATCTGTTAGGACAACAGAGTTTGTTGTTTCGTGTCCTGTTATTAATTGTGTCAAGTAATAGTCTGTTGATGTTAATTTTTGTCCTAAATACTCTTTAATGCCTGGAATAAATAATTTTAGATATTGTCCTTTCGTAGTCGTATACCAGTTCTGTTGCCATTTGTTAATTGAGTCAGTAAGTAATTGTGTTTTTAAGTGTGATTTTATTATTTTGTTGTAGAATATCTATGTAAAAATGTATATATATATATATATATATATATATTTACATTTTTACATAGATACATACTTACTCTTTGTTTTTTTGTTTTTTTTTGCAATCATTTTAGGAAAAATTCAGAAAGTGGTAGTACCGTCATTCCACGTTCGCTGAGTGATTAATATCCTGTGACTCTTAAACTATCATCAGTTTCACTTATAGCATTTTTTCAGTTCTAAAAATAGATACTGTATGACGGGCCATCTTAAAGGAAGCCAACCAGTTGTGGACCAGTGTTTCCTTTAGAATTGTCTAGAGGGATGACGATGTTTTGATATTCTTTAAACATGAAGCTAGGAAACTGATTTTTATTGTTTCTAGTGCAGAACATTAAAGAAACAAAAATCCTTATGACCTTTCAAAGGACGTACTTATTTTTCAAAACTAATTACTTATTATATAGTTCATTATTTTATTATTAAATTTCTTGAAGTTTTATTTTTCACTGAAGATTTCATTTTCATGTTAAGAAATTTTTTCTAGCTACGCGAGCTGTTTCCATTGCTCTGCGCTAATTAAAAAGTAACTAAAATTGGGGGGGGGGGGGAATGCTTTCAGATGTTGAAATTTGAAGTTCTTGAAATTTACCGTTTTAATTCAAGCTGATTTGGGAGAGGGGGATCTGAGAAGTATTCTGATGGAAATTTGAGCTAATGCTCATTTAAATTCGTAGTTTAAAGTATAGTCACAATATTGATAGTTCTAAAAGCAGGGGTATTCCAGGATAATGTTTCCCTCTTCCTTCACAAATTACCTATTTTAAGAAATTTGATAGTTCAATCAGCTAGGAACACCTTCAGTTAGGAGGGCTTGAGAGTTGTATGATTAGACCAATGAATAATATATGCTTGTATTTTAACAAGTCACAATTGGTTCGGATCGACTGTAGGTAAATCCATGTGTTTAGTGTCTGAAGGAAAGAACTGAATGTCAGAAAACTAAAGTGACTTTTTTTCTTTTTTTTATCTGTTAAAATGAACGGGTGACAGTGACACATAGAAATGGAAAAATCATTTTCCTGGGCACCTATGAATTTCACGTTTGTTGGAAAATATTTGAAGAGATCATAAACTATAGTTTGCCACCGTCGGTCACGAAAATGTCATCACTGAGAAAGGTTTTGAAGTACCCCAACCATTTTCCTTTTCTCTACTAACTTTTCAAGTATATCTTCCATAAGCATTAGAATAATCCTCCAGGGTAGCACTTATTCACGGGAAATTTCTAGAACTCAGTCAACCTTGGTATTTTAATATTTCTAGAAGATTCAGCTACAAATTAAACAGAAATACCTTCCGAATATACATCTAGTTCTCTTCAATCACTTTTAGGTGTGAGTTTATTACATTTCCTTAATATAAAATGGCTAAGGGGCTAGGGCTGGCCAGGGCGTTTGGGGTTGGTCTTAATTTACTATGTAAACCTATAGGGTTCGATTCCCGCATCGACAATAAAAATTTATTTAGTAAAGAACCCTTCGGTACTTTTAATCCTGAGCTGGCCAAAATTTGGTGACAACCTGTAGTTATCCCCTTTTTCTTCATGGCCTAACCATAAAATAATATTTAATAACTTATGTCCATATTAATTTCACAGAAAATAATTTTTCTAGATATGGCTTAGTGTTTTGCATTTTACACTATCAGCATTGGTTGCAGGTGCAACATAATATTTTGACAGTCTACGGGCATTGTATCGCGTATATCTCTAGAAAATGTTTGGCGGTATTGGGATTAAGCTTTAAAAAAAATGTGATTTAATTTTTTTTTGGCTTTTCAAAACATTTTTTTAAGTTACTGGTCTTGATGATCTTTGTACCAAAAATAATAGCTAAGGGTTTTTAAAATGGGAGATTTAAATGGTTCTTGAAGAGCATTGGTCAATGTTTCCCATGTTGAATGTCCACTGTTTTTTAGTTAGGTAGAACGTTTTGTTACTTAAGTTTCTTTTATACAAATATGCTTTATTTGTCTTCTTTTATGACGGTAATTAAAGCAAAGTAGTTCCCTGTCATTCTGATGACTACGTTGACCGTCAAATCAGTAAACTCGAGTAATGAGCTGATCGTTCGACCGATGCTCTATACGTGCCTGAATTTAAATTCCCCTTGTATGATGGAGCTGTATGAGAGCGGAACTGTTTAATGAAGTTAGTCAGACATGACAGTGATGTAGCGGCGAGCAGAAAGGAGCAGAGTAGCCCGCAAGCTGCACACGTAGAGACGCCCGTGCGACGACCCACGCCGTCTGCCCACGCCTCTGCTATTACTAACCTTGTTGAACCTACGCAAGCTCGTCTCTGCAATACCGTCTTACATCGTCTCTCGCCTTCCTTCATCTCTTTCTATTCCTAATATGATTACGGAATACTCGTATTTTAAAGACAGAGTACAAAAGAAAAGTTAACTTTACGTCTGCAAATATCGTCCTCATATTTAAAGTTAGTTATATGATGGAGTCTCCCTCCTGGTCTAAATTCTCACTTATAAATGTCAGTGGGGCAAGACTGGAGTGTAGATTAAAGTTGTAGTCCACATATTCGTACTAGCTAATGCATATCATTAGGTAGCTTATGCAGGCTACAGACTACCTAGAGATTTACCAACTCTGGTCTTGAATTGAATTTTCTCCACTTATGCCTTTATTGGTGTGAATGGAATCTTCCTCATAATACCTTTATTGCTGAATGGCCTGATGCACAATTCAATGGGACACCACTGCATGTCCGTGTGACCGACCCTCTTGCTCCCTTGTTCGGTTCCGTGAAAATCAGAATTTCCAGGTTCAAGAGATCCATTGCCTGGTTTAGCCACCGAATACTACATATGTTGGAGTAAAATAGGCCTGAAAGTTCCCAGAAGTAATTCAGACGCCGTAGACTAAAAATATGTTGACATCCCATTTCCCATTCTGCCCATGATCTCACAGATCAATCTCTCTCAAGTAACTCACAGACAGAATAAGTATTTCCTCTGGCAAATATTCTGGATTTTATCAATATTTGTGTGTAATTTTGAAATTTTTTTTTTATATTTTTTTCTTTTTTCCCAATTGCGAAATCACCACTATATAAAATGTTGTTTATTATCATACATGTTATATTTCTAAGACTAAACGTCCTGGGAACTGTGTATGTTGCCAACCCTTCTCTAGCTATTTCCTTTAGTAAATTTGTCACTAAATAAATTCCAATTGCCCATGGATATCGACTCTCCTTGGTTTACTTCGTGCACCTTGGCTAACGCGTTAACTCACATGACGCTATTCTGATTCCCATTTGTATGTTCACCTCTAATAGAAGTCACAATTGGCGGTCATTTGAGTCAGAACGTCATATATTAGACCTTTTTTTTATTGAGCCCCTCTTTGATTGTTTTCATATTCGGGTTTGCAGGGTCTATTTCTGTTTATATTATTTTTTTTTTGTAGAGACAATAATTATCTCCCTTAAATGTACCCAATATTCTGAGCTTCTTTTTGCCGTAACCTTTTTCTTTGTAATTTAATGTAATAAGGCAATGCCTTATAGATAACCTTGCTTTTCTTTCAATCTAACTGTAATTCGCAACTAGCTGCTAGCAATCAAACAGATGGCCTGTAATCAGTTATCCTATTGCCGGGCGTGGTTATATTTGGTTTGGTTAAACTGAGAGAAGCTCTTAAATTATTATCCTTATAATAAATCTACTAGTATGATATCTAGTTATAGTAGTAAAGAAGATTTATTATGAAAAGAATATTGGGAATGCTCGAGGCACTTTTACTACAAAAACTCCTTAGTCCCGTCTTGGCTAGAAAATGGTGGTAACCTGTAGATAAATCGTCCCGATTAGCCCTAGTAAAATAATGTGGACGATATTAAATAACAAAATATGTGTTGGTCGTTTCTTGATCTCTTCTAACAGTCTCTCAATCAATATGTCCTTTAACGATGCAATTATACCGTTTAATCAATATTGATGTGAGTAATTCTGTCTATTAAGTCGGTTCTAGACTAAAAATTCAGTGAGTCTGCACACTCTTACATACAGACTTCCAATGGAAGTATTGAGCTCACTGATACACCGGTTTATGGTAATGTGTTTTGAATTAATGGGTAATGTCTTATTGATCAATTATTGACAACTTGTAGAAAATAAGAGATAATTCGGCTAACCATCGTTGGGCTCTTAGCTATTATTAGGCAATTTCTTGCCTATCCCGACCGGAGATCGGGTACAGTGGGTACCAATTTAAATGCAAATTAGCCTACTATCAAAATTTATTAATTTACCGTAGTTATTGCCTTGTTTGTATTACATGGGCTTTTGAGATATGTTCCTGGTTATTTATATTTATTTATTCTATAGATTGGGATTTACATCAGCATTATACAGCCGAGCAGCTAATCGAGTTTGATAATTACCGATTAACAATTTTCAAGCTTGCGTCAGACTTATTATATTATTTGTATCCAATCGACTTTCGAGAATATATTTAAAATACCTGATTCATTAAAATGAAAACAAATTAAAAGTTCTTGATTGGTCACAATAAATCAAGTTAATATCATCATAATAAATACAGTTAGAACAATATTGAAATTATCATTAATCATTGTTTTTTTTTCTGCTCCTTCTCTAGCTTTAGACTATTGTTAGTTGAACTGTATACTTGTTCTTCTATGGAATGTCTAAATAATTTAATCATGAAAAAAATAGCTATTTAAAAACTAAAATTTAACTATATAGTTCTCGCTATATTTCTGGCGGTCATCACCAAGGATATTCATCGATAGCAGAGTAGACGTGATATGGAAGCATGAAAGACCTTGACAAAGGTAATAAATTTTACCGAAACGTTGGCAAGCTGAAGTAGTTTCAAATCAACCCACGTGACCAACAACCACATAAGACAAAGATAGTTCTCAATAATGGTTAATAGTGGTTGTTTACATTTATGTAACATTTTTATTGTCGGAATACGATGTATTGAACCGAATACATACAGATAAATTCTTATCTCCTCCCTTCTGTAACAACATTATTAATATATGCACGTATTGAAGTATCGGCAAATTAAAATTGACTATATCATGGAATTTTAATAACTTAAAATTATATCATTACTCTTTTAGTTTACATGTAGCGTTCAAATGTCGAATTTGGTAAAACTCAAACAAGACTTGTGTCCGAAATATTGATAACTTATATGTACCTATAAAATTTAATATATAAAGTATTTATTTAATATATTCATATTTAAACAAAATATTAATCTTGCTCGTACTAGCATAAAAGACTAGATTTATTTTAATCTTGTTTGTGAACTACTGTTCTGTTTTGTTTTGTCATCTCAAATATCTGCCCTTTGCGTCGATCGAAAAATGTAATTGTTCGATATTATTCTTATATGACTGTATAAAAAGTGTAATTGTTTATTCATTAATATCTTATAATTGTTGCATACATTCTTGTCTTTCCAATATTAACGGAGTTTTAATTGCTTTTTCAACAGCCAGTAAACATTATTGACTGACAATTGTTTGTTTTGTCGCCATAATGATCACTTCAGGCTGGATCTCTGCCACCCTTTAGCCCATACAAACTACCATACAATTGTCTAAAAGTTTTATTAGCTGCATTATTTGATTTGGCTGCTTCCCAACGAATGGTGGTCAGCATTATACATCTAGGTATTATTATCCATTAAAATTTGTCAAAAATGTGACAAGTTTTATAGTTTTATTGACATTTTGAATTGACCCACAAAGTTATTTTTTCCGAGCTCACCAGGTTTAGATTAATGGAGGAAGTAAGGTTAGGAGGTTGGGTGAGGCCGTTTGCCCTGTCCTACTTACGCTTACAGGTCGGATCAGTCATGGCGCTTCTATCTTAACAAGTTTTATATATATATATATATTTATATTTGCTAAGTACATACATTAAATTTGTTTTTGTTACCTATCCGTGGAATTTAGTCATGCTCGAATTTTGTTATTTTAAATAAATAACTCCTAGTAAAAGATGAACTGCTAAAAAATCGTCAGGGGAAAATGTGAATAATTGTTTGTTTTTTTTTGTTTTTACATGATGAATATTAATAGATAAAATCAGCATTTACCTGCTGAGAGTCATTGACGACAAGAAGTTTGGGATTTTTATAAACGTAATTTTTGCCTTACAGTTAGTTAGGAGGTAATTGAGCAGGAGAACAATATTGCTTAAAATTGCATTATTTTCTATGTATTATTATTTTATGTTATTCAGTGAACATTGCAGGAGGAAGGTCGATGAATGCGATTCTATGCGTGTGTCAAAATGTTAAATGTTTTTGGAATGCATAACAAATTTTTTACGTTTTCGATAAAAAATAATAAAGTGTTTTCGAGACTCGTTCTTTAGTGCACTTATAAGTTATTTTGAAAATGTTGGAGCCCCCATTCCAACAGTTTTATTTATTTTTTATTTTATGCCCTAATGTACTTTGTTAGGTGTAGCATATGGATTAACATAAATGTATTTCCTTCTTTTTCATATTATGACGCAATTACTTTTTTTTATAATTAACGAGTATGAATAATTTGTTGATCATTACTAATCCTCTATATCAGAATGGAACTGTATGAAGTCTGAATTGTTTCAATATTTATGTACTTTCATTGCTACAACTTTCCTTTCCACTTCCCATAAAAGCTTTCCGTGTGCACCTGAGGCTTTTCCTTCCTCATTCCTATAAATATAAACTTCCTCTTTTAATATTCCGAAGTATTTCTTCCTTTATGATTTGTTTCTTATTAATTTTGACTTTTCATTCATTATAAGCCGAAGTCTAGTATGATACGGACCCGTATAACAGTCCCTCATTATTTTAATCACACTTAAAGCATGTGTGTTTGAATCGATAACCTTCCAAATAGATGGAAGTGGAGACTTATGTGTTGGGTCGTTAATAGAAATGTTTTAGAAGATCTAGTGTGGGTTTGGGCTGTTTGTTTTGAAACCGCGCCAAGATTTATGCTTCCAAGAGAACACTAACACTAATCTGCGGTTATCAGCCTAAACACAATGTGTATTCCATTCTACGCCAAGTACATGTGATTGATTTCTTGTGGCATTCTGTTACTTGAACCAACGTTGGGAACAAATTGATTTGGCTAGAAATAGAAATTTGGTTATGATCTCATTGTTTTTAGCAATGGCAATGAAAAAGAAAAGTTACCAAGATTTTACTTCGAAACTTTAATAGATTATTACGATTAAACAGAGTTAAAAACTATTTTTTAAGTTATTACCAAATTTACTGTTATATATTCCAAGGAACTATTCATTTTCACAGATCCAAATTATGTATTTTCTATTTTTTATATTAGGGAATAAATTTTTTTCAAATCTGTCGGGTCTCGAATCCTTTCCTCCAGGCTTTCTAGGACGGGACTCTCCCAATTAAGGTACGGATTCCACTGAGGATTAATTCAAGAATTGTATATGATTTTGTAGATGTAAATGAAAAAAGAGGATATATATTTGAATTAGTTGTAACTCCAATCGTAGTTTCACTGACAGAGTTCTAACCTGGGGTTGAGTTAGCGTTTAGCAGGCTACTAGGATTCGAAGGCTAGTAGACCCATTCGTACTGATGGCGTTTGACCTTGCCTTCGAAGCGGCTATGTCAGAAATAGAAACTTATCCTCTTGTCAAGTTTATGGCGTATATCAACAATATGATAATAATGGCTAGCATTATTCCGCAGCCAGTCCTGTAGAATTTACAGGAGGTGCATGGCTCACCTCACTTGGAAAGCGAACTAATGCTTTACAAAACTGCATGTATGACGGGGAATCGTGTACTCTCAAAAAAGATAACTGGTTTGGGAATGACGTGCCTTGCGAAATATTTGGGCCCGTTAGGGTGCAACTCAGCGCATTAGAAGCAGCTATGATATAAAGGAACAGACATAGTCTCTGCTATTAAATATACCGGACTGCTGGCTAGAATATGTTGACCTAATTGACGCAGACTGCTAGAGATGTTGCTATATCATACCCGTGGAGGAAGTGGGAGAAGAGAAAAGCTCAAGAAGCTTCTGAGATAGGACGTCCTCAAGAAAATAAGACTTAAGAAATATTGGTGGCAAAGGCCCAGGTCCTTCGATGACCGCGGCAACTTGTGATTACGTAAGTATAATTAGTAAACTAAATAATTACTTACAAGACATTGTTGCGTGCTGTGCCTTGCCGTTATAAGCTGGCTTGCATATACGGTCCCGGTTACATTGAATAGTTCATTCTCAGTTCCGCTCAGTTGCAATAACAGTATTTAAACACTATTTGCTGTTGTCATTGTTTGTCCTGCAGGCTTCTACCTGTTTCCAGCTTATTTGTACTTGACCCTCCCACTTAACGCAGAATCATGTACAATTTCATTTATGAGCATCTAAAATTATAAATTAAAGACTGCCAGGAAGGTCGCATTGGATGATGAGAATAATATACGTAAAACCTAACTAAATCAACATAAAATAAGGAAAAAGGGTTCATTCGAAAATGAAGATGTGTTCGTTAAGTCTATATAAATTTCTCTTCAGAATACAATTTTAAAAATGGTTGCTTATAGAGCATAGAATTCTCATTCATGTTGTTATATGGTATGTTTTATCTATGTATCTCGCATACTAAAGGTCTAACGAAACCAACATACACTTCATACGGATATACACTTCAGTAGCTTATTTTCCGAGAGGACTGGCAAAAAAGACCCTACATGAAATTTACTGACCTTTTCGAAACTTCAGAGTTATTAATGTTTTTTTTTTGTGTGTGTGTGTGCCATAAACGAACCGCCTACACTTACGATTTTCACATTAAGCCAATTATAGCTCGAGGGATGAGGCTAAATTTCCGATGTGCAGCTTGAACCTCAAGTCTTGTGTGCACAAGGGTTTTCCCAAAGTGATAAAAATTAAAATGTTAGATAACGTCATGTATGTGTCGTTACATCACAAATCTCTTTAACTTGCATCACCTGCATGTTGAATTTTTTATAGAGTACACAATTTTTTTGTAGGCTATGTGTGGGTATGGCACAAGTAGGTAATATTTCTTCGCGATGACAAGTTTAGCAATTGGGAGAGGTGTCCGGAAAGTGGGCTGATTCCTTTGTTCATTTATTGTTACGAAAATCATTCTGCTTAATTGGCTGAAATATTTCCTATTCCCCGAATTGGGTATAAATCTCACTGACTCGACAGCCGGAGAGAGGAATTCTAAGCAGGAAATGCTTTTTAATTACTTCGCAACATTACACAAATCGATTGGAGCTATTGAGATTTCCTAAATCGGGATTGTAATTTATAGAACTGAAACACGTGATTGCTTTTCGCAGGGAGGAGCCATCTCTTCTTGTCATGGATATTAAGCTATAATTCTCCCGTTTGTGTAACGTTTTATGAAATGTGACTTTTTGCTATGATTGATTTGAAGCCGATTATTTATTCTTGTTCGTTTTATTACAACTTCCTTTTATTTGAAGTGGAAAATTTATTTATTAGCGGCTTAAGATTCAGATTTTTAATGGGTGGTAAACAACTCTGTAATATATATATATACATATTTTGCTAAGATAAACTAAAAATAATGAATATCTGAAAGGCATTAAAAAAATAAAATCCCCCCACCCGAAATGATTTGGCCAAAGATAGCGTGGCTCAAGTCTGTACCACACTCATGCAAAACTGTCAACTGGTTAATTCCCCTCATCTAAGGTTGGCTTACGATAAGATTTGGCATTTCTCTCTAAGACCGTGTGAATCTCTTATTATTTATATTTTTTAATAAATTCCTTTACCTTTTGGAACTTTTAGTTATATCTGAACGTAGTATTGAATGATGTATGGTTGTGTTGTTTGCCGTATTAGGAGTGTTGTAGTGCCGTTGTGATATTACTTTAAGTTGCATAATAAATATTCGTACATTTCAGATGTGTACAACCATACAACCTGGAGTATTGTTACCTACGGTATTTTGTTGATTATAGTTAGTTTATGTAAGTTTTAGTCATTCATTTCTTCCAGTATTTCAGGATCCAGAGTCCGTCCTTGACATTAAGTTACTATGGAAGGTGTCTATAACTAATCCTGAGTCTGGCAAGGCACTTCAACGGCCTTTCTTTTTTTGTACTCTCATTATTGTAGAAGTGTTTGTCCGAGTTCATCCAAACAGAATTCCAATTCTCGGACAGATTTGATCCTGTTCATTCTTGGAGCTTTAAAGTACAATAAGTTTGTTTCTTTGCATGGGCTCTGTTCACATCTTAATAACTAGTAACCATCTGTAAAATATCACCGGTCATTCTACCAATAATAGTTTAATTTTCACACATAAATAAATAGTGTCATTTATTAGCTTAGCAATGGTTTATTATTTCATAAAATTAATTAGTACTGATCGATAACCGACGTTACTCAAAATAATTCATGTTAATTTATGAATATTGTAATGATTACAGTATGCAATATTCAGATTAAAAGTTCCATGCATGAAACTGGCAGTTCACGTTATCATTCAAAAGTTTTAAGTTCATTATTTTATATTTGTTTACTTAAATTCCAGTTATCCGTTTATAGACGAGTTGCATGAAATATTAATTAAAATCAAAATTATTATTTATTGATGAATTAATAAAATCATTTGGGCTTCCCGCACAGTAACTTACTGATCTGATGGCGTGTATCATATGTGTTTAAACGACGAAGTGTTATTATTACTATACTGTATTACGTCATGAGGAATTTTCGCCTTCCCCTAATTCATATGCTTGAGTGAAATACTTGACAGTTCAACAACAGCATCATAACAGTTTCAATATGCAGGTATGTGGGTATAATTTATTCATTCAATATGTTCCAAATTCAAATCTCTTCATTTAGACTGATCAAACACCTAGTTGTCTAATTACGTACAACTCAAGGACGCCAATAGACTTGTTTGATCGTTTCTGTTTCTTCAGCCTTGACGTGCTATCGCATACTTTAACATATTTATTTCATGTTTATATTTTTCCCTGCTAAAATAATTAAGGATAATCAGAAATTCCGAACCAGAAATTTAAAAATAATATTCTTATGATGGATAAATGCATGGGAGTCCCAAAAATATTAGTAGTGTATGATTGAAACTTTTATATAGGATATTTTCTTTTTAAAACCTTTCGAAAACTGAACGGATTTATAAGTTTCGCCTTCAAATTCAAGTAAATTTTCTTTGCATGGTTTTGCCATAGACCACTAGTGGGCAACCTTTGGCATGTTGCTGGCCAAACTTTAGTGTACAAATACGTTCGCGGGCCGTTTTTAAAAGTAGTGCATTTTAAAGCAGTGTTCATAATTTTTAACGATAGATATCAGACATCAAATTATAACGACAATGTAATTATTATACAATTTATTAAAATTACGAAAATGAAAAAAATAGGTACAACATGGTTCAACCAATGAGCTAGAATTTGGGAAACAAATCCATCGATGTTTGGATTAATTCCACTGATACAAAGACGAAAAGAATTTTCCAAATTATCGTCCGTCAGCCTTCTGCGATGTTTTGATTTATTAACTTTCATCAATGAAAAGAACTTTTCGCATTTATAAGTATTGCAAAACGCACAAATCTCTCCTCACCTTTCTCATTTGGAGTTAGTAGTGTAATATTTTTGTTTGATTGGGTTTTTCAAAATGTTTCGCGGGCCGTATTAAATTTTATCGTGGGCCGGGGGTTGTCCACAAATTGAATAGATAATATAACTCCTAAGATTACTCTTAAGATAAGGTTCTGATATGATGCCGTTTGACCTTGAAATGTTTTAGGATTATCGCCAACGAAACTTGCCCTTATTATAAAGTCTCCTTTATGCAAATTACATCTTAAAATTTGGTTACAATTTCAATTCGCATCTTATTCTATCCTGACGAAGCCTATTGTTGCGATGGAGGCAAAGATAGGTGAGCTGGACGGGTAACATTGTTGCAAAAGCCATTTAACGGTAAACAAGAGCTGATAGGAATCAAAGACTTGGTATAATGACGACAAGAGTGCAGTATAAAGAGAATCGATACAATATCAGAGATGAACTGTCATCTGCCATGACAGGAATTGGGGCTTGATAAAGGTGTCCAGTGCAGAACCCACCCCCTGTCAACTTGTAGCCCCATCTTCCTTTTGCATCTACCTCCGGTCAGCCTCTCTCTCTCCGATCCTTCTTCCTTCCTTTACTCTCCTCTTACAATCAATACTCTACTCATATAATCGATGGGCTCAACTATATGTTTAGACCTCATTTTAGCAGATTTCCCTGAAGGGAAATCAGCTATTGAGGTCGTATTCATGACGCAATTTTCGAACTTTTTCTTCAAATGACCATCGATCCTACCCACTAGATGACGAAAATGAGGTCCGTTCAAAACCGTATATACGAGTATATATGTCTGTGACCGCTCTAACGGTCGCAATTTTTGTATGATTGTCACGAAACTCGATATTTAGTCGTTGTATGTAAACAGAAAGATCAAGTTCTTTAATGGCTAAAATCGGACCAGGGGGAGGGGGGTTAGAAGGGAGAATTTTGAAAATTCGAAATATCTCCATTACTATAAGTACGATCGAAAAAGTGTATAGAATGAATCTTATTGCAAATTAAATGTACTATAAATATTGTTTAAATTTATTCCCTATCTTGAATATTACCCAATATAATTGGCATTTTCCAGTTTTCAGCCTTCAGTAAACCCCCACTTCTACTCGTGTTCACGTAAAGAATACTCTGTTATTTAATAAACCACATTTTTTCAAAGCTCACCTCGATACCAAATATTGTTGACCAGAGACGTTTATTATACGAGATACATGTAAATCTGTTCTTGTGACCTCCCCCCCCCCCCCCGTCTTAAATTCTTGGACTACTAAAATTTGATGGATTGACATAAAATTTATTCTGATTCATTACAAATTGCAGTAATAGATATAGTACATAGTTTTCAATAAAATTCATTTGTTATATTCTGATATGTTTCAATTATTGTTTTTCTTTCCTGTGTCGGAAAGAAAAACACTTACTGAATATCGTTGGCAGGGCTGTTTGTTTACATTTGAGACGCTTTCCGCCTGGAGGGAAAATATCTCTTATTACCGTTTGTATTTATTTACATAACATTCACTGTGGTGTTGTGTTAGCAGTATGTAGGTTTATCTATTATTAAAATTCACGTGGGAAACCTGCTTAGTTTACGCAGTCCCTGCATGACGGAATGTTTTTGCTTAGGCACTACTTAACCTAATGACTTCCAGACCTAAGGTCAAATCTTTTCTTTTATCTTTTGTAAATTAATCTATCAGTATATAAAAAGCTTCCACGCTAAGGCGCACCACATCAATGTACACATCGCAAAAGATTTACTTTTAGTGAGATCTCCACGATAAATATTCCTGTACCCCAAAGTCAGTTCTTGGTATGCAACTGAATCATTGTGTTCGTCAATCCGTTTTGGAGATAGACGGAAGAACGTAGATTTTATATGCAGATGCGACAAGAAGATTGATCTTAGTTGTACTCGGTTCCATCGGGTTGGCGTAAGCCTGAAGATGTCATTTTAGTGACGAGTTGAAACTGTGATTGGATTATAAATGTATCTACATTAGCCATCAAATAATCAAGAATTTCATATCTCTAAGTATAGAGATATTTATTATCTCTTGTTCTTAGAGATTTTCTCATAGATTTAAAGCATATCAATTAAATAGAACTTTTTGGAACGAACAATTTCAATTGGATTGTGACGGAGAGACATTGTTGTTCTTTGAACAAATTGTTGTTGGGTGGAGAAGAGACCGTATTGACTCATATCCTAATATTATCAAATATTTATTTCTCTTCAAAATATTGATGGAATAACTCTTCCATATATACACACACATTCGCTATTCCTGTCCAATAATTGTGCGGACAATTCCACCGCTGCATTGCAGCTGTTCAATGCTTCTGTGGACATTATGACCACTGCATTGTATCATTAAAGTTCATCTCTTGTGACCTTTGAGATGGCATTATTGTGGTTTGCGATGTGCGGAATAGTTAAAATGTCAATGCGGTTCTGTTGTTCCAGGGATTGCAATGATAATTGGATTCTGAGTAAACAGGTCACATTTTGCTCGTGTGCTCTCAGAAAACCATTTTCTACATTGACATTTATATTCTCCTCTCATCTGCTTCGTGGAGAATCCTTCCTAGCGGATTCCATCGTTCGTTACTTCTGACATCAGTTAGTGTGTTCCACGCAACGTGGACAAATACTCTTTGTCATTTTCATAGAATGCTCCTTGTTATCTTCGTTGTCAGAGAGAACTTTCTTATTACATGTTGGCATTGGGAGTTGTTCTGATGAATATGGTATAGTGTTAAGAACGACCTTCGGTAGTTAGACTAAATGAGGCTCATCGCCATGCATCATGATGAGCAATGATCCCTGCAGGGAAGGGGCTAATTTAGCCATTACTGTACAGCGGCTTGCTATGTCCCCTACTTCCTTTGCCATTCCTCGGTGAATTTTACAGCCAGATTATCTAACTCATTACTTGCTCTTGGCATTCAGAGTCTCATCTAATTTGGGATGTAATACTTGATTCACAAACATCATTTTGATGATAAATGGTATTTTAGTTAACCATTGATATTTGAAGATGGAATGGAGAACTAAATCACCATGATGGAAGTTTATTTGCATATTAACGGTTTAGAATCCATCCTCAGAGCTGCAGTTATGATTACTGCATGTACTATGACGCGACGATACTTTTATCATTTCTACATTATCAATATGCAACTATAAGAGAATATTTGATACAAGATATATATAAATGTTAAAAACTAGTAGAACAAAGAGAAAAAAAAAAATGATTCATTGAAAGAGCAGGAAAAAGGAGTTTAGAAATTTCACACTTTGAATGTGGACAGCAAGGGAAACGCAGGTATATGAAGGCGGTCATTGAGCCTGTAGGATTTTTAAATCTGGGAGAAATTATTTGTTCATCGGTTTTTTAAATTTTTTCTGTTCAAATTTGTTGTGTGATGGAAGAGAAAATGAGTCGTGTACTACATTGTTTTCCTGTAACTAGTATCTATTTTTGTCAAAATCAATCGCGTGGTAAAGATGAAATATTTAATGAGTGAATCTATATATATATTTACTTACAAGAGGAAGGAACGTTTGGTCGAGAGGAAGGTCGCTTTTGAATTTTGTATAATGCTTTCAGTATGCGGGAAGATTTTTATCCTAAATGTTAGTTTTATAGCTTTGTTGACTTGTTCCTTGTGTAAAGTCGGTGATGAAGTATTGCTTTGTGTTTGTGAGTGGCTTGTTTATGAATATATTTAGTTAAGCTCAGGGGTTATTAAAACTTTGTTGTTATGTACTTCTCTGTCTATTTATACATATAAATATAATATGGCACACACTCTGGCACAAAAACTCACGCTTATTACCTCGTGCTTATGCTCCAATGCTGCTTAACAATGTAGTTTTTACAATTCTTGTGCACTCTATTGTAACTAGTTTAATAGCAAACTTATTTTATTTTATCTCATTCGTTTTTCACTCTGAGCTATTATGTCACTTAGCACTTCATGCTCAGGTGAAGTTTCAAGTCTCAGGGGCCCATAGTTTATTTAGGAAATTCATGGACAACAGATTGTCCAGTTTACTTAATCTTCGGATCATTCTGGAGCATGGGAAATCTGCTTAGCTTATGCAGCCACTGAGTGACTGTATCTCATTAAAATGTATGCCTCAAAATTATGACGGCAGGGATCTTCTTGCTAAACATTGAATTTGATTAAGCTAGTATTCGTTGAGGAAGCCTGGTGACCTACGCGACCCAATAACCTTTGACCCTTTTTCAGAACTCCACTCAACTTGGTTTACAACATTTCACTGACATTTCCCATTCCTGCATAAGAGCAGGCCATGAATAAGTCAGTGTTCCGTCAGGCCGTTAATGTGACAGACGGACGGTCGTTGGCCTGGACAGAATCCAAGAGTTCGTCTCCCGACCATCTAATTATAATAAGCAGCCATTTATAAATTTACTGGTTGAATATTCGGTCCGATCATACAAATGGCTTTTATTGACTTGTTTAAAATTTGATTAATAAAAGTGTGTGTTTGTTTGTATGTATTTTTAATGGATAGCCTATTATAGGCACTTTTGATCAGTTAGGAGCAGTAAATTATTGTTTTTAATTATGTTTGGACACAACGTTAAGTTTTGGATGTGCCCTTTTAGGAAATTGCTTATGGAATTGCACTCGTGACGCGATTTTTTAAAACTTTCTTCATATGCTCACCAATCTTAACTACTCGAAAAGTGAGGTCCGTCCAAATTTACGTATGCCATTTAACGTTCTAGCCGCCGAAGATTTTATTTTTGTTATATTGGACAAACTGCGTAATTGTAAATATTTTCCCATGTGTTACAATCTTACGTACTCAATGTTGTTAATCTAGGACTAATCTAATGTTGTAGATCTAACGGAATCTTTATATTTCTTAATTTCTAGCCTACTGTATTCCCTTACTACTCAGCTCGCGATTTTAGCAGATTTCCCTTAAGGGAAATCAGCTATTGAGGTTGTACTCATGATGGAATTTTCGACATTTTTCTTCAAATGTCCATCGATCCTACCTAGTAGATGACGAAAATGAGGTCCGTTCAAAACTATATATATATATATATATATATATATATATATATATATATATATATATATATATCTAAATGCGTTATACGCTAAAAATTATAGCGGGAGTATAAATGAGTTATACGTTAAAACTTTAGCGGACACTAACTATATATATATATATTTGTCTGTTACCGCTCTAGCAGTCGCAATTTTTGTTTAATCGTTACCAAACTTGATATTTAGTCGTTTTATGTAAAAAGAAAGATCAAGTTCGTTAACGGTTGAAATCGGACCACTTGGAGGGGGGGGGGTTAGTAGAGGGGAGGATTTTCGAAATATCTCCGTTACTATACGTCGGATCGAAAAATTGTACAGAATCAATCTTATTGTAAATTAAATTTACTATTAATATTGTTACTTGATTTACTTTTACGTTATTTTACCTCTACTCATTTCATCTAATTTTAGAATTCAAATTTAGATTCTTATAAGAGAGAAATGGATAAATAAAATATTGAGATACATCATTTGTACTGGAATGTCACCAAACGCCGACATCTATATGTATTTGTAGCTCCAAGGAAATTTTGGATTGCTTTAATATAGAATATTTTGTTATGTTTTATTTATTATTATATGATATATTAAACATTTTCTGTTTTGTTGCCAATTCTGTTTCTTTGGTTTAGTTTTTTTATGTGGTTAAATTTATGAAACGGACTGAACATTGTTTTTCTTTTCTTTTAGAGATTTTACTAGAGAAGACTTGGGAATAAGTAATAGAGGATTCTGAACTACAATATTGGAGGTGAGTTTTTTTTATCTTTCTAGCTTTTTTTTAAGATATATGTGTGTGTGTGTGTATATATATATATATATATATAGACACACACACACACATATGTATATATGTATATATATATATATATATATATATATATATATATATACTTACTGTATTTAAAGATATTCATTTCTATTTAGAAATGTTTCATTTGTATATGATCAATTCTCCAGGACAACAATAAGAAAAAACTTACTATTAATTTTACTTCTTTAACGTTTCCGTACAATTCGATTCGTAATAGATTGTCCTCGTATTTACAAATTATATACTATGTAACCAAGTTTCGTTTAATGAAAATCATTATTACAAATAGAAGAAAATAAAAATTACTTTTTAAACGTTAATGAAGTAAACGAAACCACATTTCTCGTAAAGTGCAGAACTTAAAAAAATAAAGAAAATTGTTCAGGAGAGACGTCCTTGTTTCTGAGTCTAACGTAGAAGCGAGACGGGTATTTATTTTTTACATTTCTGCTTGCTTACAAAATATATGACTGTTTAATTGTATTTCCTTTTTTTGAGAGTACTTTCCATCGTTCCTGACATGGTGATGTATTTATTTACTTCATGCTAATATGGCTGTATATATGTGTGATATATATGGATTTAGATCAGCTCTTTTGTCAGCTGAAAATGTGAAGGTTTAAAAGCTACAACGCCCTTAAGAGATTTGAATACCTTTGATCATCTTTTAAAAGAGGTGTGAATAATATCGTATGTGGAAACATGGAAATTAGTCGTTGAAATTCAAATACTCTTTACATGAGGGTCAGCTTGCCTCCTCTCTAGATCTCTGCCTTGAATGTTCCTCTGAAAAATATTAAAGTATGTTTTATCTTGAAGAATCTCTTATTTGTAGCTTTGAATTTTATTTCCCAAATAACTAGCTGAAAAGTCGTATATTATTGCTCATTACAGTTAAAGATTGATGATTTACCCGATCCATATTGGTTATATTTATCAATTGTTGGCCTTTTCGGCATCTCTTCAGGGCCTAAATATTTTAAACTATAAAAATACTGTTACGGATTTTTGAAAAATGTTATATAATTGAAATAATCAATTAATATAATGTTGGGCCCTAATCTAAATAACCAAAACAATGAAATCAAAAATTGACATATCTCTATAATTTAGGAGGATACTTCCTGTTTGACAGCTGGCCAAAAACTAAGTGAACAGTATCAAATGGTGAGTGTGTCAAACATGGCCAATACCAGATCAACTGATAGAGCAAACATCGACAGCATTGCTCTATTTATTAATCAGGCAATGGAAGTTCCTATTTCATTTCGGCCTATGTTCCAATATACTTTTTTATATAGCAACACACTAAGTTGTATATGAAACAGCTCATTGATTCTTGTTAAATTGGAAATTTCTGTACTTTCAAATAATGTTTGGATACTATACTATACATTTTTATTGAAAGGGAATTGCCAAAAGGTCAATAGACTAAAAACACGTTAACTATCTCTAACAAGTCTCTTGACGTTACCGTCGAAGTGGTAAAGCCAACTGTTTTTATAATAGTGCATTACTCCTGAAGAGGTGTCACAGAGGGTTCGAAACATGTGCAGAGAGTTAGTTCATGTGTTTTTCATCTATTTGGTTATTTCTCCTTCATCGAAGATTGTATTGAGGTCACTTTTCGACAATGTACATTTTTAGATCATAAGGTTATTTTAAAATTGGAATCATTTGTTTGATTAGGGGATTTACTGAATGGAATACATAGTCCCGCGCTTTGGTTTGGAGAGTTAGTGTACAAAATCTGTAATTTGGGGTGGGGCAAATGGAGGTAAATTAAGGTTGTATCTCACTTATTTTTATTTCTTTACACGCTTTATAAGTGCTGCGACTGAATTGTGTTCTTGCTTCATAGGGTTATGTTTGTTGAGGACGGGCCTGCTATTTCCATTTTATCCCCCGTCAGTAGCAAACCCTTCAGATATATTATTCGGAGAGACCCTCACGGAGAACCTTGCAATCTTCGAAAACCTGCTTCATATGTATGAGTGGCGTGCCTCTTTTTGCCCCTTCTCCCTCCATATATCCCTGATTGGACTTCCAGAAAAGGTGAAGGTCCCAGTCATAATTGAACGAGTTTTCATAATTTCTGGAAACCCCTTATGCCTCATCTACGTCAAGGAATCTCAAAAATTTTCAATCGTGGCATGCTTTGTTATACTCTGCTAATAAATCTTCACCCTCCCCTCTTACCTATCTGTTTGTATCAGATGGCTTTTATCGAATTTATATCATTTGTATTTTTAAACTAATGTTTTGAATCTAATTTCTGACATATGGTAGGTCTTAACTTCTCCAAAATGAAACCATTTTATTACTTTTGTAGGTGAAACTATGATATCTATCTTGTATTATTAGTATTAAGTTTTTCATATGTATAGTAATTAAGATTATCAAATTGTAATATTCCATTTGTAGTTTAGGTTCCCCTCCTTGTGGATTCTAGGAAAAACTCACACCACTGCAGTTAGTGTGTGTCAGTCAAATCTTCCTCGAAGTTTGTATGATAAATAATGTTGTCTCGCGAGTCTTCATATATCTCAACGAGGAGGGAAGATATGTAGTCATAATTGGAGTTTTAGACGAAAAAAGACATTTTTTTGTAGAATCTCTGTTCACGTCAATAACCCAGTTGGAGTGAGTCCCACCAAAACTGCCTCCAATGGTGTTAGATATTAATATCATCGTTAACTAAAATGAAGACAGCTGAAGAATCCTTGAACCGACAATGGTCTTTAAATCTTATGCATATTATAATCTTCATTATGCAATATTTAAAAGGAAAAACATAACTCATGTTAATTGGAACCTAAAAGGATTTTGTCTTTGGATCAAGCAAGGGTCTTGATAACTATATACCAGTCACAAAAAGTGCAAACCCTAGCTTAACAGTACAAAAAGTCCAATATATATCTAAGGCGACTATTAATTCTCATTTGTTAATATACAAGTGCAGTAGTTCTCTTAAATTAAAAAATAAATGGAATTAATAATTAAAACACATAATAATGTACTTGTGGACTTGAATTTAATGCGTTGAAATCTGTTTTGCGTGTGCTATATCCATGAGAGTTTAGCTCTTGTCAGCCGCTTACACGTTTGCTACTTCGACATTTCTGCTTTTCCCAGATTTCCCTTCATTTATGGCTTTAGGAGGAAATCAGCTATTGTGGTTTTTCGATTACGGGCGAACAGAGAATGGAGTATGGTATGACGTCATCATTGTTGGATTGCAGCAGGTAGGAAATCTGCTTGGTTTATGAAACGTCTGGCGTGTCGGTCTTTTTGGTGTTTGCGGCTCTTGGTGTTCAAGTACTCTTGCTGGAGTAAGTAAAGTCATCAAGAGTTTGTGGGGTGTACTATGGTTCTTGAGAGTGGCTTAGGCAACTTCACTTGGAAACACATTGTGGTCACCCTTAAATTACTGGCTGTAATTGAGTTCTATAAACTCCTCCACAGGACATTACAACTTTAAGGTACTATTAACTAGTTCAACGGTTGTGTAGAATTTAATGTGTTATAAAAAGAGTGTGTTTTAGTGATATACGGGCTTGTATTCATAAGATGCTGTGAAATCTTAGCAGAATGCTATCAAAATAAATTTTTCGAACTCCATATTATTACTCGTTTTAGTATTTGACGGAGTGAATTAAAAACATTTTTTTTTCTTTTTATATTCAATTGAGTTACAATGTATTCACAAACAAAAATGTATTTGTTGTCGTCAAAACCCATCTCTACATGGAATTAATTTGGTTTTCAGGTTAATCATTTTTAAAATTCATTTGGTAGCCTGTTGTTTAACAGAAAACCGTCAGAATATGTCTATTTGGGGCGAATAACTGAACTTACTGTTCTTCTGTTATTTCAAAATTTTGGGTAAACAGCAATTAAGTCTCAGGAACAAAATGAAGTATTTTGATATTTTGACGTTGGACTGACTGAATGCCATGTTTAGAGAAGATGGACAGAAATAAAGAATTCATTTTTTTTTATTTATTTTTTTATTTTGATAGAAATAACCTTTGCTCGTGGTAGAAGTCACACCTGGATGTAATGAACTCCCGTACTCTGCTTTTTGAGCTTCAGGCATCTTTACCGGCTTTTTCTGAGCCAAACTCTCCATGTACGATCCCCGGATAGACATAAGTAAAGGTTTAAAGTAAGATAGTCCTACCTCATGTAAACAGTGGATTTAATTGAGCTTTAAGACGAGCCAGTAAATAATTAATTTATTCAATTTTTTTTTATTTGAAGACAATTGTTTCGCAACCTGCCGGGAGTCCAAATTAGGTATCCTGGTATTTCAGCAATTGTGCTACAGATACAACTGCTCACCCGCACTGGGGTCGTATGTGTGGAGAAGAGTTGTATCTGAAATTAGGGGCTGAAAATAGTCTTCTTATCAAGGATGGAATCAAACTTTTAGAAAGTGAGCTAAAACTATTGTCGAAGGGGATCTTTTTTTTTTTTTTTTTGGTTGGGCGATGGTCCAGAAAATTAGTGAGCGTAATTAATTATAATAATATGAATATTATTTACAAAAGACTAATATAACCATATAATAAACAAACTAATTTATTTTTTAAAGAATTTGAACGTATAAACGCTATTATCTTATAGATTATGTGTTATTGATTTTTTTCCCTTCAAATTATTGTTGTGGCTGGAGCGATCACACCCCCTAAACTGTGCTTATGAGTAAAACTGGCCTTGTGGGAATCCATGAATAATCCTTTGATGTATTATTTGCCAAGTAAGAAATAGCTTATTTGTTATCTTTTGAATGGGTTGTTGTATTAACTGTGAGCCGATATGTTTTCACCTAAAATCTATTAAGATTATAAAAAAATCCAGTTTTATGAACACACTGGATTTCCTCTAACGTTTTAAAATATATTTATCGTCTACCATGACAGATGGTCATTCCTTTGTAATTGTGCCTCCTATTCTTACGAATGAACAGTTGTTAACTTAATCAGTATAATTCCTTCCTTCGGCCATTGGTTCCTGAGCTCAGTCCTTATCTCTTGATTAGTTACTTCCTTATTCGCGAGCCGAGTTAGTCATCTCTAACACCAAACTTAAACACCATTCCTTTTGGAGTCAAAGAGGACAGCCAACTCTTGTATAAATTTACATATTGAACTCCTAAGATCAATGTGTTGTAATAATATTCCTTTAGCAGTTTTTACCTTAAGGGCAATCAGCTATTGAGGTCCTACTCATGACGCTATTTTTGAAAATTGTCTTCAAATGTCCATCGATCCTACCCAGGAGATGACGAAAATGAATTCCGTTCAAAATTATATGAGTGTGTGTGTGGGTGGGTGTGTGTCTTAACGTTCTAGCGGTCGCAATGTTTGTTTGATCAATACCAAACTTCATATTTAAACGTTTTAAGATCAAGTTCCTTAATGGCAGAAATCAGACCAGTGGGGGACGGGTTCTTGGTGGGACTTACGGAAATTCCAAATATCTCCGTTATTATACTTCGGATCGCAAAGGTGAGTAGGAATCTTGTTGAATATTTAATGTCGTTATATATGTGTTTTCTTTATCTTGACTATTAACCCACATTTTTTTTAAGGGGCTTGGGTTAGCTAGTGAGTTAAACGTTGGCTTTAATCTCACATGGTAAACTTAGAGTGGTGGGTTCGATTCTCGCCTGGGCAAATAGGAATTTATTTAATGGCGAACTCATTAAATAAATTCCTTAGTCCCACCCTGGCTAGAAAAGGGTGGTAACCTGTAGATGACCCGCCCCAATCAGCCATAGTAGCATAAGTGGACGTTAATAAATAATTTTTTTCCCTTCATTTTCTAGTTCAGCCGGCAGTAAACCCCCCACTCCTACTCTTGTTTTATTAACTATATGCTGCTATATTATAAAACACTTTATTTGAAGCCGAAGTACTAAATGTTGTACTCATAGAACTAGAAAGAAAATACTTGACGCACGTGGGAAATTTGCTTAGTTAACGCACCCTCTGCGTGACGGACTTTTGATGATTTCCACTAACTTTACAAATGTTTAATCGATTTAGAATAGAGTTCACTTTTCATTATTAAAATGTATTAAATAAATCTGGTCTGTTGGATTTGTAGTTGCTATAGTTAGTGGGCTGTTCTTATCGACTAATATTGTTATTATCTGTTAATATGGGCTAAGGCTTAAGGACATCTAGCATCTAAGGATATTGCTTTGGAACTTCTTCATAACCTTCAATCTTTGTCTTCTTTGAGGTTATTAATGTTATATTTCCTTGTTAGCCGAGGCTCCCAAACGGGAGGCTATGTGAAACAGGGCAATATTGCCTTAGTGCGGTGCTTTGTAATCCCCATGTTGACTGTGCAGCAATCGATAAAACATTTGATTAACTCTTACAAGCTTAATTTATAAATAATCAGTGTGTTCTAATCATCGACATTTTCCTCAATGGTGGCAATTACTCATTTAATACGGTTAATTATTGTTTTATACAATCATTTTGATTAGGGCCGTAATGTTATTAGAATATAGTATGTGTGACCGTCGTATAATTTTTGTAAAAATCTTCCAAGAAACAAATATTCAAAATTTAATCAATTTTTGAATTAAATGACTTCTGCTTAGCTGCTAAAAGAATGATCATTCCCGTTGGTTTTAATAAGCTGAAATAACTTAACAACTTTAGCTCAACCTTATTAGTATGAAGATCTGGTGTTCTAGACTTTATAATATTAGACTAGGTTGTGTCACTTCTTGAGGAATATCAACAGAAAAATCAACTTTTTCGTTTGCAGATTTCCCTTAAGGCTAGTGAGGCAGCACTCATGGCGCGATTTACGCGAAAAATTTCTTCAAATGCCTATTGATCCTACATAGGAGGAAAATATTTAAAAATTTTAATTCTTCATTTTTATTCTTCATTAAATACCCACTCCTTGTTAAGCGAATTTCACTTCGAGCACTTCTACTCCAGTCACTAAACTTCTCATTTCCAACGTAAGTTTGAATCCCTAATTAAAAGCATCTTTATGCCAATGGATACTGTATGATGACAGATCCAACTAATGAATAAGGTCGGACATGGAGTAGTGCTGGCAAGTGTTGCATTTTCGACGAATTTCTTTTCTTTGGTAATATTCATATTTACTCTATGAACAATATTGGTATCTTCTGCTATTGTACATCTAAGGTAACCATTTTCTCTTTTAGAAAGACAAGTTTCATCCCAAATACGAAAGTCATTTTGAATTTTGTTTAGCCTTGAAGAGAAATAGTAGAACCGCTATTGTCTTCCGGTGATTTAGGTTTCTAAATTTTTATTCAACGTTTTTATTCGAAATTTTAAACTGCTATAATAAATCTTAGAAACGTTTTATGGTTTTACGTTTACGTTATGGTACCCCATTCCCCGAATATAGACTCAGATTGATTATTTATGTTCGTGCCACATTTGGTTCAGTACTCCATAATTTACAAATTGTAAAGATATATACCATTAACGAAAAAAAAAAATATATATTTCTCTGTTGAATATGAAGTAGAATCAATTTGCTTGTTCTACTTAACAATTTCTAGTTCTTCCTTATTTACATACTCTTGACCATGAGCTTTAATGGTGAATGATGTATTAGCGTAAATTGATAGTTAATTTAATTAAATAAAATAACTCCTCTCGGTATACGAGATATACATTCCAAACGTTTATGGCTTAATAACTATCTTGACTCCAAACTTATATGCTGTAACAGTATTGATAAAATATTGAGATCTATGGTTGAAGTTTTTCTTTATTTTACTATAAATCTATTCTTAATGTCTTCTCTCCCATCATCCCCTTTGACTTTGGTATAAGTTATTATTCCCTGACATGTCTCTTTGGATGTGTATATATATCCCTCTCCTTCTTTTTATCGTCATCTCATTGATAGCAAACTTAGTCATTCTGACCTCAATCTAGGTGTTAATGAATCAACGGTATTCATTCATTTTTTTAGCAAGCCATTCATTCTTTTATTTGTGAAAGGCAAACAGCCATTCTTGAAATACACGGCACTATTAATATGGAGCAGAGGGCGGTGGAGCCCCTAATTGCTGGGGGACACGCACATTCCTTCATCCTCTTTAGCCTGGAACAGCAACATTTCCTCTTACGTAAAATATTTCTGTGGCTTCGTGGCCTTCTACGCTGGCCAAATGTTCTTCTCATCTAGCAGTCTCCAGGTCAGTAAGAACGGTTATTTTCGGTAGTTTTTTTTTATTCCCTTTTTTCACTATTTAGTAGTGGCGGTAATGAAGACCCTGAAGAAGTTAGCAAAACGGAGGAAGAACAGCCGAAATTTAGAGTTTTCACTGTTGAGGGGGCAGCTGAAGTGGATCAGAAGAAAATAATTCACTTTATTTTCGATTTTTTCTCATTCTATGTAGGCGAGTTGGAATCCGTTCGGAATGGGACTGGAACGTTGCTGATTGATATTTATTTGTATATATAATTTTTAGTAATTTTTTAATTCTGTTTTTCTTTTTATTCTTTTTATATATATTTTGGGGCTTAAGTTTTGTCGCAAACTTATTACTTTTATTTTACTTTATATTTTTTAATGTTATGTGATTGATGAGTTAGCTGTGTAGGCTGAACTCAACATCGGTGAGCAGCCTGACTTAATTGTATAATAATGTGTTTTTTGTTCTTCAATGTACCATTATCGGTCTGTAGTTTTACATGAAACTCAATGTTTCTCATGGAATGCCCATTGATAACGCACACTGCACATTTCTCCCTTTCTGAAGCTTCCATAAAAACTACTCGTGTCATTCAAGTGTGGAATATCATTTCTTGATGGGTCAATGTCTAGTCAAAGCTAATCTACTGGCGGACTCACTTACTCACTGGACTCCCGCCGGATACTTGATTAAAACCTCAGTATATAATTTCCATCAGGAGGCACCTGCTAAAACTGTACCAAATGTTGGCTAGGGGGCTGTCGTCAGTTCTGTTGCTTGAATTCAAGTTAATCTCGAATGCAAGGTTATTTATACAAACTGGTAGATTAAGCTAGGGAGTCCCCTTCAGAAAAAGATCTGTCCGAATTCTGTTTAGTTTCTAAACCACTGTCATCACTGGTATTTTCATTTGTAGGTGAGATAATTATTTGCTTGATATTTTGTTTATCATAGGATGCAGTAATTATTTTTTGCTGAGAATTTTATTTATGCAACTAATGACAATTTTGCGTACCACTCACTCTACTCCTCAGATTATCCACTTAACGTACTTATTAGCATAAAGTGATTATTAATTTTAATTAAATAATAATAACTCCTCTCGGTGTACGTCACTACATTAAACGAAAGTTGGAGCATCATCTCTGGGAAAAATCTCCTGTTTGATATCCATTCCAAAACCCTGATAGCTTCATTATTACCTTGGATTTAATCTTATCATTTGCTATAACGGTTTTGATAAAAATTAAGCTCCACGGTTGATGATTTTCTTTCTTTAATTAAAATTCAAATCGTAATTTCTTCTCAGCCCTCCCCCTTTGACTTTGGTCAAGGCATACCTTACTTTGGATTTGTATATTTCAGTCTCCTTTCCCAGTTTCCTATATAAAAGCACGAAAATATTCATAATATTCTCTAATAGGTTCATATTGCTCCCTCTCCCATTGTTAATTCCTCTATTTAAATTAATGCCTTAATAATAAATTTGATTAGAGAGAAAAACATTCCTAAATTCCTAACCTTGCTAAAGTTAAAACATTCCAAGAGGTGGAGTTTAATTGACAATGTGGTAGAAGTGTGCTGTAAAGCCCCTCATGTCTGGTGGCTAGACAATGGATGGGGGGTGTCTGAAGATGGGGCCTCGGATAAAGTTTAACTCATAAAGCAGAGGGAGCCTGAAGCGGAAGGACTGGGACCTCTGGGACGGAATGAAACTTTGATAAGTTTTGGAAGCGACTTCCTTTACTTCAACAACTTTTAGTTGGTTAGTTTGACACCTTTTGGATTGCAGAGCTCGCTAAGCATTATCCTCTTACAACTTTCCCTCATTACTCTTTGTAATCCTTTTAGTCAGGCCTGTTTGTTTATTTTTGCTTTGCAAAATAATTAAAGGTAGTTTTTTTTTTTTTTGCTATACCCAAAATTGTACTTTATGGTCTCACGCCTAAGCGAAACTATCAATCTACCTGTTTTCATGCCAAAGAGGCACTATGGTTTTTATTAGTAACTTCTTCATTAACGTTTACGTCAAGTTACGACTTCAGTCTGTCACTCTATATGGATATCTTGTAAATGCTCAGCATCTGACCTGTGAATGGGTGTCATCATACGGCATATCATCACTATTCTTCAGCTGGCTCCGCCCGTTCATTTAGATGAACATTTGGGATCATAATTGTACTTGCATGCATTGTTAACTTAGACGTGGATCTGTTGTTTACTGGGTGAGCAGGCGTCTGGGTTTCCCCCTTTTTTTTGGGAGATATCTTTAGTCGAAAAGGTACGTGAGTCTCTTATTAATTTGGTTGTTTGTCCAGAGGTCCTCCCGAAATTTTATGTAGCTTTTTAAATTAATCAATGCAATTTTGTATTGCTTTGAGCAACTATATGAATTCCTTCTGCCCTCGAGGTAATCGAACCCTTGTTCAAGTTTCCTATGAGTATCAAGACTCACGCTTTAACTCATATGGCTAACTTGATCTCTTTCTTATAATGAATGACATTGAATGTTTATTTGCTACATTAAAACATGTATATAAATTGATTATTCAAGTTTAATCAAGAAGTTATGAATTACTTCATTCATACCAGTTTATTATTTATCAGCTCTCACACCCCCTCTGCCCCCTCTTTGTGCCTCTTATTACAGGTTGGATGAGTAACAAACAATTATTAACATTATAGAACTATAGGATTCAGGTATAATATAAAAACGTTATTGTTTTGGAATCCAATTCCCTCGATTGTATTGGAATCCAGTTTCCTCGGCTCTCCCTGATATTGTTTTATTATATCACATTCAAGAACCATTGCATTCCCGTGTGACCGAACTTCTTCCCTTGGTTGTTCTCGTGGGAAATCAGGGCTTGCTGTTCATCCGTGCGACATTACTTATTGGCGGCTTTGTCAATATTGAGACAACAATGGCCACAGCCAGGGCTTATGAATAGCCGAACCTGAAGAATTTTAATTCTTCGGTTGCACGCCCTGTTTAAAGGCCTAGGCCTGCCTCACAAATTTTACGGACATCTTTAATTTCTTCTATTATCGACAATAAGCAATTGTATTATAATCAAATCGTATTGTACAACAATAACAATTGACTTGAGGTGGGATGTTGTCCACTTACAATACCCGCAGAACATCGGATTTATACGATATCCGAGTTACACTTTTCACTACAGAAGAAGATCTCTTGGCCACTTACGCTTCAGACGTCGTCTTGGGTTTTCAGGAATATGAGAGTGTGATTCGACTAAATGATTAGGATACCCAGGAAGGAGAGAGTGGAATTTCTGATTTTGGGATATGGCGCGGGTATGGACAAAAGCAATGCAATGCTTAGGTAATTACTGAGAGCTAGAAATAGAATTTGATACGTATAATGGGGATTCTGTAATTTTATGGAGCATTCCTAGTGTATGGAGTGGATTTGTGGAATCCCAAAGTTCAAGTCCTTATGTCCTTATGGTCTGAGTACTTCTGGGTAAATAAATCGTTCGTTATCGCAGTTATAGTTTAGATATTGTCAAGTAATCTTAGTAGAAGTCTGTACCGTTGATTCAATTCTTGTCTTTTGAATGTGATGTGAGGTTTCCAAATTAGTCGCTTGTCTAACTCGAGCCCAAATAATTAATTCGTTAATTAGTACACTATTGAGTATAACTGGAGGGCAAATGGAACGTCGGTTTTGTTTTCAACACATTTCTTTACAAATTCTACATACTTCTTCATCAAGTATCATCTATGAATAAATAAATAATTTTCCATTGAGGGATTTTACATATTCTTGTCAGAGGTGTATTCAGGAGGGAGAGTTCTTTAACCTCTTCCTTGGCAACTCCTACATTCCATGATTTTTACCCTGAGATTATGTTTTTCTGCTGAATGTGTGAGGAGAGGGGAGCTTCCATCTTGTTAACAAGCGTTTATTAGGTGTCTCCTTGCCATTTTTCACTCTGTAGCCCATTTGTCACTTGTCCAATTTGCTGACGTGCGCACTGCTTACCTAATTAGCCTCCTTGTCGATCAATGCACATTACCAGTCTTATGTAAAACCAGCTAGCAAAATAACTTGTTTTATTCCTTAATAAACGACATACTATTTTTCAATTTTAGTCCGTTCTAATTGTTAGCATGGCACAAATACTCATTAGATTAATTCATTAAAAGTGTTCATACATTATAACATGCTACTCATTACTACAGAACACTTGTCCTTTCTAGATTTCGGGTTAAATTTTAAATTGGTTAATTGTATATTATCATTGTAAATAAAGAATGTGTAATACAAATTTATATTTTAACCAATTGCATTAGGAAAGATTTAATTAATTACAATTGTTAGGTGTGTGATGAAATAGTTGTTCGATTCTAAGCAGTCATCTTAAATATATGCAAATGATTTTGTAAAAATTTTAGTCTGTTTATTTAGAGTGGATGAAAATGTCCACGCACATTTAAATGTAGTTTGTATGATTTCAAACTCATTATTAAACTAGGTCTTAAGCGTTGAATATTTTATGATTGTAGACTGAGGAAATGAAATTAAAATCCTGAATAAATACCAAAAATAGAATGAATCTCCACGATTAATAACAGTAGTAGTGCTTCTTTACATTTTTAGTTCTACAGCTCCGTGTGAGTGTGGTATATATATATATATATATATATATATATATATATATATATATATATATATATATATATATATTCTAGCGGACACGATAGACGTTGTCCTGCATGATATTTAAAGCGATTAGGACATTAAATTTAATAATATGTTTAAAAAAAAAGCTTTTAATAACACAAAAAAAACAACTTATGTGCATGTTTGCCTAAACATGCACGTCACCCAAACGCATACAAAAAAAATCATTCGAATCGGTCCAGCCGTTTAGGGGGGTTCAGTGACACACACATACAGTTGAATTATATATATTCTCTACAATTCAATATTTTGATTAATATTATTTAATTTTTAATTATTTTATGTAATAGGAATCTAATAATCAACGGTGTTCCTCAAAATGACTAGTTAAGTCGTTGGGAAGAATAGGAAATTCACAAAATTATACTAGCAAGAGTCAAAGTATAAATTATAGTGCTCAGGGCTTTTGGTAAAATATGTTTTTATACTCAGAAATATAGTTGTAATATATTAATTCATTTTTATGAAAAAGTTGTGACCTCTATTGCTTAGGTACAAAGTAATTACTCCAACATTGCTCGCGAGGTGTGTAAGCATTCCATTACTTGGCCTTTATAATTTGTGAAAAGCGCTAGTCTGTAATATAGAATAATTTATAAAATCTGTTACATCAAAATTTAAATTGGCGAATATATTATTATTATTATTATTTATTAACCTCCACTTTTTGCAACTAAGGCTAATTGGGACGGGTTATCTACAGGTTACCACCATTTTCTAGCCAGGGTGGGACTTAGGATTTTATTTACTGAATTTCGTCACTAAATAAATTCCCTTGCCCAGGCGGGAATCGAACTCACCACTCATTGGCGAATAATTGCGGATTTGAATAGACTAACCTATTACTAACTCTCTTATTCCAGTATATGGCAATCCTTAAGTGACTAAGCCGACTTTATTTTATCCAGATTTTAAATATGAAAATATTTCCAGCAATTATGCATTACTATCGTTCACACAAGGAGTTAATTCGATGCGCAAGAATTAAATTCATTCGTAAATAAATTGTTAGAGGGTGGAGGAGGGCTCTTTGTTTTCCTCCCATTTGTATGGTTCCACTGTGGAACCAGGGGTAGGGAGGTTACTCGATTTATTGCCCGGCTTTAACCACCCTCGTCCTTCCCGCCCAAACCCCCTGCACAGGGCTTAATTTTTAGGGTTTTAGGGCCCCAGGCTCTGGGCTTTATCAGATTATCCTTAATTCTCTGAAGGTTGTACGCCCAAGTAAAGAAGACAGGGAAAGAAAAGCTCTGGAAACAAATGTTTATTTGTTGCAGGAAACTGCTTTATATTGCCTTGAGGTCATTTGATGTATTTTATGATTTCTTATGTATTTACATCTATACATAAGCATTTAAAGTTCACATTTTAATTTTCATATTTTACTGGTGAACAGCCTTGAAATACTTTTCCAAGGATTTTTGTCATAAGCTACTACAAATACTGATAAAAATTTAAATTATCAATTGCTACCTGCATAATTTGTTTTAGTTCTCTCAAGTATATAATAAATAGTAATTAATTTTTATTATGTAAAATAAGTATAATTAATATCTTTAAAGGTCATTGGTCATCATAAAATAATAAAGTCCCGTCACGCAGGACCTGCGTTAACTAAGCAGATGTTCCACGTACGCCACGTATTTGCATTTATCTCAAAACTTAAAATTTCATTGAGAAAAATATTTATTATTTAAGCTTCCAATAAAGTGCTTCATAACATAATAGAATATTGTTAATATGACATGAGTAGGAGTGGGGCTTTACTGAAGACTGAAAACTAAAAAATGCAAATATCTCAGTTCATAATCAAGATATTGAAAATATGTACATAACAACATTTATAGAACATTACATTTGGTTTTATACACTTTTTCGATCCGACGCATAATAACGGAAATATTAAGAATTTTAGAAATTCTCACCCTCTAAACCCCCCCCCTCCCCCTGGTCCGGTTTCAGGCGTTAAGGAACTTGATCTTCCTTTTTGTATAAAACGATTATATATCAAGTTTGGAAACGATAAGACAAACATTGCGACAGCTAGAGCGGTATCATATATATATATATATATATATATATATATATATATATATATATATATATATATATATATATATATATATATATATATATATACGTATGTATACAGTTTTGAACGGACCTTTTTCGTCATCTCCTGGGTAGGATCGGTGAACATTTGAAGAAAAATTTCGAAAATCGCGTCATGAGTACGACCTCAATAGCTGATTTCCCTTAGGGTAAATCTGCTAAAAAAGGAAAGATACCTTAATGACGTAAAGCTATGTTGAATATTAATTCAACATAGTTATTAAATAGATACATAGATAAATACATTATTAAATCTCAGTAGCTAAGTTGGAAAAAGAAAAATATATCTCTGTCGTACCAAACTAATACTTCAATAATTAGAACGAAATTTGCTAAAAGGAATAAAACGTTTACATATTAATGCTTTTTTGAATTTAATTGGAAATTAATTAATTTATTTTTTTGAAGGATTAGTAAGATGTATGTAGTTTGCTTGCCAAATCAACCCGTCATAACAAAGAAGTCAAAGTCAAACATCTTACGATCAAAAAGTTGTGAATTTTAGCAGTGTATATTTTCAGCAGTTTACATTTAGCCTGTAGTAGGGCAGGGATTGTAACTTAGAGAGATGTAAGAACGTTTTTTTTTTTTCCTTTTAAGGTAAATTAAATTCCATTATCTCCATTTTGCTCTAATAATTGTATGAATAAATTAAAGCAAGTTTTATTTAAGCGTTTTTATTAATAAGAATTTGTAATTATATTTAACTGTATTTATTATGAGCTTACGGGCTGAAAAGGCCCCTCATTCAGTATCCACAGGGTCACTTACTTTTTCTCATAAATAATTTAATATTATTGTAATGAAATATTGTTCACATTGATGTAATAATTGTGAATATGTTTCTCGTATATTAAATTGATTCTTTATTTTCTCCTTTCTTCATGGCCTAATATATGTTTATAATTCTCGATAGATTCCCTAGAGAGCCCTTCTAGAAGTTGGCCCCAGACAAAACAGTGGTAGTCTGGTTGGTAGTAACCATTCATTCTCCCGTGTCGCCGCTCAGCCGGGAACAATGGGCTAAAGTCTATTATTTCTACCAACCTGGGGTATTATGAGACATGTCTGGGAACTCATTTCTTAGAAATTGTTCCGGCTTCTCACACCGGCATGACGTTTCTAGAAGTATTCTAACACCCAGCCAACTGCCAGTCTGGCACTGGCTGGATGGTAGATTGCCAGTAACAGGTTTGTTGGTAGATATGCCAGTAACAGGCTGAATGGTAGATATGCCGGTGACAGGCTGGATGGTAGATATGCCAGTAACAGGTTGAAAGGTAGATATGCCAGTAACAGGCTGAATGGTAGATATGCCGGTGACAGGCTGGATGGTAGATATGCCAGTAACAGGTTGAAAGGTAGATATGCCAGTAACAGGCTGAATGGTAGATATGCCGGTGACAGGCTGGATGGTAGATATGCCAGTAACAGGCTGAATGGTAGATATGCCAGTAACAGGCTGGATGGTAGATATGCCGGTAACAGGCTGGATGGTAGATATGCCAGTAACAGGCTGAATGGTAGATATGCCAGTAACAGGTTTGTTGGTAGATATGCCAGTAACAGGCTTCTTGATAGAGCTGCCGGTAACAGGCTGGATGGTAGATCTTCCAGTAACAGGCTTCTTGATAGAGCTGCCGGTAACAGGCTGGATGGTAGACCTGCCAGTAACAGGCTTCTTGATAGAGCTGCCGGTAACAGGCTGGATGGTAGACATGCCAGTTACAGGGTGAATGCTAGATATGCCAGCAACTCGCTGGATGGTAGATATGCCGGTAACAGGCTGGATGGTAGATATGCCAGTAACTGGCTGGATGGTAGACCTGCCAGTAACAGGCATCTTGATAGAGCTGCCGGTAACAGGCTGGATGCTATTAAATAACTCGTATGCCAGTAACTGGCGGGATGGTAGATATGCCGGTAACAGGCTGGATGGTAGACCTGCCAAACAGGCTTCTTGATAGAGCTGCCGGTAACAGGCTGGATGGTAGATATGCCAGTAACTGGCTGGATGGTAGACCTGCCAGTAACAGGCTTCTTGATAGAGCTGCCGGTAACAGGCTGGATGCTAGATATGCCAGTGACAGGCTGGATGGTAGATATGCCGGTAACAGGCTGGATGGTAGACCTGCCAGTAACAGGCTTCTTGATAGAGCTGCCGGTAACAGGCTGGATGCTAGATATGCCAGTGACAGGCTGGATGGTAGATCTGTCAGTAACAGGCTGGATGCTAGATTTGCCAGTAACTGGCGGAATGGTAGATATGCCGGTAACAGGCTGGATCGTAGACCTGCCAGTAACTGGCTTCTTGATAGAGCTGCCGGTAACAGGGTGGATACTAGATTTGCCTGTAACTGGCTGGATGGTAGATATACCAGTACCTCGCTGGATGTTATATCTTCCAGTAACATTCTGGATGGTAGATCTGCCAGTAACAGGCAGGATGGTTAGAATTCTTACTGGGGCGAAATGTCGTCATTAATGACAACCGTTGTACGATTAGTGAGACAAACTCATTTTCTTAGCTAATTTCCTCCATAATATTTTTTAGGAAGTCACATAAAATATGCAGTTGTAATAAAGTCAGTATACTATATCATGTAATTCAATGGACAAAAGACGTCATTTATTAAAAGTCTAAAGAAAATTTGTAAACCATGTTGCTGTGTAGTTAATTGACTAGTAGGGAACGCTACTGCGTTATCAATTGTATATTTTCTCCCTTATCGTAACTATCACTGTCTGTGTCGAAGGTCGCTTGATATTCTCAGATAAGTTATTTTTTTAGAATCACACTTTATCATTGTCTTTTTTTTTAATGTTTATGAATTATTTTCTAATTATAAACTAATGGATAATAATTTCTGTTTATGTTTGTCTAATCCATTGTACAATATGAAGGCTCATGTGGGAGGTGTCCCATTAATCATGATCCCGTGGGGATTGTCACAATCTTTAGCTGTGTGATTGACAAATTTCCTGATCTGACCTAGCGTAGCTTTGGTGCCCTTCTTCTACTGCCTGTTGAGTAACTACTTGTGTGAAGAATCATTGCACATTAATTAATATGGCCAATAACTCGCAAGAAAGAAGAAACTGTCATGATGACTATGTGCCTTTCTATCAAATGCTCTGTGTTACAAAGCCCCTTCATCGAAAGTTATTGGAATGTAGTCTCAAATGTCCTCCATGTTTATTCTTGATACCTTTAGAAGATTATTATTAAAAGGCTTATTTGGAACATAAAAATATTTTCATATATGTGTGTAGTATCTACAGACTACACCTGGTAATTGATCCCGTGAACAATAAACCTCATTTTACGGAAACGAACAAGAGAACGAGAGGGTCACAAAGACATGCAATGGTTTCCCGATCTCTTCTGTATCAGATCACCCTGTGGAGAAACACTCTAGGTCTGATGTTTTTGATGGCCATCCGCCCGTAGCCTGTAGTCTGCATATGGTGACTAATGATTAGCCAGAATAAGCGTGCAGACTACAACTTTTATCTGCCCTCCATTATTGGTTGACTGGCATTTTGTATGTGAGAATTTAGTCAAGGATTGTCATATATAAGGAAATAAAATAAAACTCCCCAGTGGCCAAGTGTAGTGCGATTTTTGAAACATTTCTTTTCCAAACTTGTTAGCTGAAATTGGACCAGGTGGCAGGGGTTTAGAAGGGGCGAAAGAAAAAATTAAATTAAATTTTTCTATTGACTTTTCGCCAAATTCGAACCTTTACAGATATTTGCATCTTTAGTTTCGGTCTCCTGTAAACTCCCAATGCTCACGCTATTTCACTTCCTCATGCTATATTCGCCCTTGGGCGATCGAGTTTTTGGATTTGGACGGACTTGGTAAATGTTTTAAAGAAGTTTCTAAAAATTGTGTCTTGAAATCAATCTTGCTACCCGATTTCTCCGAAGTTAAAATCTGCTCTAATGAGTTGCTATACCATGCTAATTATTAAACTGCTCGAGCGATGACCCCATTACTAGATGTTAGCATAGCAATTGCTGTGGTTGTGAGTAGGCTGTGATTTTTCCTTGTAGCTTGGCTCTGAGCCGAGTTCTCTGATGCGTTCATTCGAAATTAATGCCCCGAGGCGGAGGATTTTGTCTCTAAGAGACCGTTCCTTTACAAATAAGCCTCTCTTTCTCTTGCATCATCCTCTCCCGCTCCCTTCAAGACAGTTTGTCCTAAAATTGACCCTCTACATGCGAGATGTAGCTTAACCTCGTTTTCCTTCACAAATTATCTGAAACAAGTTTTCATTTTCCCATTTTTTTTTTAATCTTCTGCTGAACCTAAAAATTCTACATTACTACTGATTTATAAAGACCACGAAAGGCCCTTAGATAATGTAAATTGGGCAATCATTTAGTGAAAATGAACTCCAAATAAAGAATCTGTCCATCTAAAAGCTAGTACAGATTCCTCAAAAATATTCAATCTTTTAGAACTTTTCGTGCCGGCTAACAGTTACTTCGGTATTTAATTTAATAACAAACTATTATAGAATAAAAATCATCTTTCTCAAAAACATTTGATTCGGAACCAAATCGAAATGGCTTTCTCGAGAATTGTCAAGATGCGAACTAAATAACTGCTCCTGGGTGGTAGAGTCTTTGCAAGACCTGGCATATTGCCAGAATCTCCTTCTTCCTCATAACATCAACCGGTCCCTCCGCGTAACGAGTACCCGTTCATAGTATTTTACCTTTCATTCATGGCTGGAATACTTTAGTTGTCTGAATATTTTTAGAAGTTGCTATAAAATATTTCCGGTCGAGGGATATCACTATTTAAAGATTTTTTAACTAAAAAGAAAAATAATTTTATATTTATTTTAAATTATATGATTGTCATAAATAATTATTATATATTTTCATTCTATATACTCGTTGGTGGTGAAGATTCATAAATTTCATTCAAGGTGTTAGCAATTCCATTGACCACACGTTACTGTAGTCTCGCGCTTAATTATTATTCATTTGCTAACAAAGAAGAGGAAGCTGTTATATCAAATAAAAATAAACACAATTTGTTTCTTCACTGTTGGTCTGATAAATACACTCTTACTACATAAATACAATTTCTTTGAGTAGCCAAAATTAGGTCTAATTGAATTATTTTCCACCTGAAGTAATATTAAGACTGAAGTGTGAGGTGGTGCCTTGGCTTTCAGATTCATTTGCTTGTATATCAATAAAAATTGTATTTTGAGGATATCCGGAGCTTCTGTGAGAGATTTTTGAAAACTAGGTCTGTTTTAATGACTGGGGGGTATAGGCATAGTTTAGACTATGCCTAAATTATTAATAATAACGTACTTAAATATGATATTCTGAGAAAAAAACCAAAATAGAAAAAATCAATATGATATAGACTTACAAACAATGGATTTGCATTTTTTTTAATTGTGTAGGACGAAAATTGCAAAATCAAAATCTAATTGCATTGTCATGTGGACACTGCATACATGGCTTCCTTTTGATGATATTAATTAAGTATAGAAAATGGTTTGCTACACTCTTAAAATTATTTAACTTGAAAGTGACGTAGGAGTCCTTCATTCCAACTTGTCGGTTAGGAAAATGGAGTAGAATAAAACCGAAAGACCATTTTATGGTAAACCAAAAGGCCCTAAACATTTGTTTGTATCTCTAATAGGTACGGAGAAATATGATTTTTTTTTTTGTTCTCCTCTTTAATTTAATCCCTCCCTCCCCCTTTCTCTCTACCTTAGTCGTTTTCAATCAAATGGATGTTACATTAATTCTGAATATGAGATTACAACATTCAAAAGTTAGTCGTTTTTGAGTTATGCTGCTAGTACGCACTTCACTGCTGCAAGTCACGCCTAAAAATAGATTAATATGGTTATGGGGGTATGGATAATTCCGTTGGAATCTGAAAACATGATATTCTTGCCACTGCAATGTTTTCATTACTTCGTACAAGGAAGCAAACGACGTCTATTCAACGTCATAGAAAATAAATACTTAAGAGATCAGATTGACCCCCTATATATGGTACGAACAAAGGTTATCATAATTGACTCAAGGTTTTGTTTTATTTCATGGGATGATGACATATTCCAGAAACTCACTCAGTCTGCTTCAGATAACGTTTCACAAAGAAAGTTTTACATTAACATGAAGGAAATGAGGTGATCTGAAAGATGTTTTCTTTTTAAAAGTAACTCCTTCAGAAATCATCTTCTTTTAGGAGACTTTTGTGCTTCCTTAGACCCGAATACAATTTGTGAATTATTCCCTGAAAAATTCAATAAAAAGCAATTTTTTGATCAAGCCTTCTTTATAATTATAATGAAAGTGTTACGGGACTGTCCAATACATACCTTGCTTCCCACATTTTGGTCCAAAATATTATGTTGGTGGTTTTGCAGAGAATCGATGTTAATGCAACAAGAGCATATTAAATTCCCTAATTTATATTAACCTGTTATGATGATACAAAAGTGTAACTCACGGGCGGACTGTCGGGCATGTCGACGAGGCTATATATATGTTCATAATTCAGTTTTGATTTTTGCTAGAAAAAGATACTATTTTCGTACCAGCCAGGACTCCTTTTCCGTGTCTTCTTGATATCTAGCACTGTACTTTACTAGCTTGTAAATGTATGTTTCGAAAATAGATATACAAAAATAAGTGACTAATTATTTACTAACGGCATATTTTCACCACAAAATCAATAAAATATAAATATCCTGAGGGAATTTCCATTGACTTATATTGCTACATCGTAGTGAATAAATATAAAGGGTAGGAAATAAGTTGATCGATTTACAAAATAATGAAGTGTCTGGGCACTAAAATTAATGAAGTTATTCTATATACTCCTGTACGAGTTAATCCTTCATGTTTGACTGCTTTTGGTGACGTTTTATACCTTGTAAGTGAAGTAAACTTTGCATTTGAAATTAATTAATCCCGAGAATTATTGTGTTTTGAGTCTCTGTATTTTTCGAATAATTATAACTATAGATATTTCTCCAGAAATATTTGTCCAAATAAGTGAGATTGTTTGGAATGGATCTGAAAAACGCAAATATGTGAAGGAAATTGAGTGTTTTAAAATCTGAAATGGATCTTACCATGGCGTACTTGTGATTCGTTCGGACTGTATTACTAGCTTAAGAACTTTTCCAATAAGGCAGTTATTGAAAAAGTTTAAATTCACTCCTCTCTCCAGGAAATAGAGTGCGCTGTTGTCAACTTATTCAATTTTTACTTCTCTAAGAACAGCTCCTCTTGATTTTTTATAAGAACTATACCGCCTTTAAAAAATTATTATTTTAGCTTCTTAATCGGTAAACTCCTGCGGTTTTGTTTTTGTGATATCAAGACCTTTTAGGGGTACGTCCTTAATTTCCTGGATTTCTTCATTTTCATGGAGCTTTGGGTTATAAAGAACACAGATTTATTGCTTGGATATAAAGAAAGGCCGAGGTAACTCCACTTTTGAAGTTTTGAATATGACTGGCCTTTTTATTTTGTGAATTAAGTGGGAGCTTTTTCGGCATGGAAATTTGGGTAGATATGCCAAAATTTGTATCTACCTTGATAATCTGGAGACTAAAATAATGCAGATTTAAATATATATACATAATATTGCTTGGATCAGTGAAGCAATACTAGACTACCATCTACCATTGGCTGAATCTACATAAGTTTCTTAGTGGCCTATTTTTGTTGAGAATTTGAAGGTCTTTTTACAGTAAAATACATCCTTCATCATCGATCCTCTATTGCTTCAGAATGTAAAACTACCTAACACACATGTACATACATACATAATACATTGTTCTCGGATGTGACGAGGAAAGTCTTAACTCATGGACTCTAGGTAACTAACTCTTTGGACGCATAGAAAAGATTGAAAAATTATCGACGTCCTGGTTGTCGTGGGAATCCACCAGCCTCTTGGTGAAAGCAGTTATAATGACCTTACCATAATTTCAAGAAATCGTAGAAATGAGTATTTAGTTCCGATGTAGAGTTTTGTAGGTCCCTGTCCCATACAATGCTTTCACTTTTTAACTTGGTCGGCACGACTTTACGTCTTCATTTTAATAATGATAATTTATTTTTATTATCAATTCTCATATTTAGAGCCCACTTATACACTTTATTATTTTTTATTAACGTCCACTTCACTAGCTAGGGTGGGACTAAAAATTTTATATAATGAGTTCTTCACTAAATAAATCCAATTTCCCAGGAGGGAAACCACTGTAGGCTTACCATGTAAGATTAAGGCTAACGCTTTAGCGCACACGACAACCTGAGCCCATACACTTTATTATTTACCTTGTGTGTTCGATTACACATGGGTTAATAATAAATTTTATGCCGGATGAATTTAGATAAGTGAGGCGTATTATATATTTGAACCCCATTATGCCGTGAATGATCCCCTGATTCCTTGTGTCTTGTTTCGAGGTCAAACCTTTGCTATCTACGTAAGAATTTCAAAATCCTCAATCAATTTTTAATTTATAATCATCGAAAAGGTCCTGCGAATTCGGACCTCCTGATATTGGCAATGCCTTCCGTTACCATCGCAGATGTAATATACCATTGCCTAGTTTTGATAATAATTTTTTTTAAGTAGTTGTTTCAGCAACGTTTCCACAGTTTCATATAAAAAAAATAATAAAAAACATATTTTACATATATCCCTTGAAGTACAACCGAACAAAACAGAAAAGTCCGTAATGCAGAGCCTGCACGTAATAAGCAGATTTCCCACATGCTGGCTGGTATGTCACACTCGTGATCTTATCTCATAAATATTTCTAAGTAAATATCCGATGATTAGAGTTAGAAGTTTATTAATATTGAATGAAAGTGATAAATATCGAGTACGGAATTTCGGAAAATTTTCGAGTTAAGAACATAAAATCTGATTTGGCGACGTCATCACACAACTTATTTGCAGGTATCCCATAGCTGAGGTTCGTCGATAACAATACCTAGTTTTTAAGCACGACATAAGTCGCTTCATGATGTTTGTACCTATTGTGAATGCGAATATCTAAAGGGGGGGGGGTTACTGAAGGATGAAAAATCAAAAAATGCAAATATATCAGTTAATATTCGAGATAGAACATTAAATCTCCAAGAAGATTGGCTATATACAAGTTTTCGATCCGACTCATAATATCGTAGATATTTTGAATTTTAGATTTATGTATGATAGTAGGTAAATGATACTCTCTTAGTGCCGTCGGTTTCATAATTGTCCTTCAGTTTCATAATATTGTGTGAACACCGAGTTACTCTTGAAATTATTTTTATATCAAAAACAACCGTTTTAAAATAAAAATAAAATATTTTTTTAGATTAGTTTTACACGTTTTAGCCCCTTTTTCCGGTTTTTAGTGGAGTAGATTTTACTAATTCTTTAAGTATTTAATTTTTTGTCCATCTCTCCGCTGCGTATCCTCTCAGTTTATCAGACGCTGTATCATATGGGTGGTTTGTCATAACCTGTTTCATATCTCTTTTGAGCAGAACACATTTTCCCCTTAGACTGATGTGCGAGACATTTACTTTAATTATTAAAATGGGCAATAATATTTCAAAGCACCAATAGCAGCATTGTTGAACTTTAAATCTCTTTAAGAATAACAGCTGTGCTGGAGATTAAGTCCCTTTTAGAATTGCAGCAGTGTTGAACTTTAAGACTTTAAGAATAACAGCTGTGCTGGAGATTAAGTCCCTTTAAGAATAGCAGCAGTGTTAAACTTTAAGTCTCTTTAAGAATAACAGCTGTGCTGGAGATTAAGTTCCTTTAAGAATAGCAGCAGTCTTAAACTTTAAGTCTCTTTAAGAATAACAGCTGTGCTAGAGATTAAGTCCCTTTAATAATAGCAGCAGTGTTGAACTTTAAGACTCTTTAAGAATAACAGCTGTGCTGGAGATTAAGTCCCTTTAATAATAGCAGCAGTGTTGAACTTTGTCTCTTTAAGAATAACAGCTGTGCTGGAGATTAAGTCCCTTTAAGAATAGCAGCAGTGTTGAACTTTAAGTCTCTTTAAGAATAACAGCTGTGCTGGAGATTAAGTCCCTTTAAGAATAGCAGCAGTGTTGAACTTTAAGTCTCTTTAAGTATTACAGCTGTGCTGGGGATTAAGTCCTTTAAGAATAGCAGCAGTGTTGAACTTTAAGTCTCTTTAAGAATAACAGATGTGCTAGTGATTAAGTCCCTTTAAGAATAGAAACAGAGTTGATCTTTAAGACTCTTTAAGAACAGCTGTGCTGGAGATTAAGTCCCTTTAAGAAGCGGTTCAATACTCATGTGGGGGATAGTGATTTATTAAGTGACGAACACATTAATTAAATTCCTGAGTGGTAACCTGAAGATAACCCGTCCTGATTAGCTCCAATCTGTCAGGGGATCGCCTCTATTTTATTACAAAATTTGAGTAAAATCATAACATTTCAGTTGGGTTAAGGTCGTTATTATCGAAAACTAAACTCTAACAGACACTTGTGAACTAAAACGTTGCCTTAGCAATGTAATAGTAGTCATTGTAAATAATTATGAAGGAAAAATTTGCTATTTATATATGTTTCAATGTTGTTTATTATAATTATGTAATATATTTTTTTTTTACATCTTACGTGAAATAGTTTTAGACCCACGCGCGGAAATACAACCACTTTTGTACAGCACAGAAAATTGTGTGAGCAAATTCAGCATTCATCCACTTATACTAAACTGTGCTGAACCTGATTTAGTGTCTTATTTTATTGTTATAGTTTACTGGTGTAAGAAGCAAGTTATGAGATTCCAGTGGTATTACTTGGTCATTAATCGACTCTTGAACCAAAGAAATATTATTAATGTTACTTTGCTTTATTTTAGCTTCTGAAAATTCATGTGCTTGTGTACATTGTTTTTGTTATTTGCATTTACCTATATTTATTGATTTTTCCATTCATTCTCTGGATTTCTTTATCCATTATGTACAGGGGGTAACATAAAATAAACTGTGCAGTATACAATTTCATCAAAAGGAAAAGATTGTCTCTGAGGTATATCTTAAATGGAGTTTCGAGCGTGATTGTTGGCAAGTTATTCCATATTGCATCTGAGAACCTACTGGGTTCATACAATACATTTTCTTCATAATGAAAATCAATTCTTAAATGCCCGGCTACACCCGGTGTTCTTGCTCTGTTGTTTCCTGTTCTCTATCGTTATTTGAACGTAGCTTTTAATCTTCGCTGCCGTCTTGAGAAGCCTTTGTAGAAAAGCAACCTTTTGAAGGGAAGACGACTCAATCCCAACCTCTCTCTGGTTCTCAGAGCGGGGGTTCCTCTATCTTGAAAAGAGCATCTGCACCTCAGCGGAATAAACCACAAGATGATAGTTAACAAACCATTTCCTGTTCTTCCAGAGAAGTTCTTAGTCACTTTTGGAATTCCTGGATTCATTGTTGAGTATAACGTTGATTTTGTTCTATTTTATTCAGAGTCGGTGTATAATGAATATATAATCTGGTTCTTATAGGACTAACTGAATCAAGTACAAAGATACTAATCGAAACAATTAACAGGTCATAACGCGATTTTAGAAAATTAACAGGTAATAACGTGATTTTAGAAAAAAAGTGTATTCAAATGTTTATCGATTTTTGAAGGAAGTGATGAAAATAGAGTCCGTTAACACTTTCACGTATATTTATATAAATTAATGCTATATTGGTCGAAATTTTGTTTTCATCGTTACCAAAGTCGATATTTAAATTTGTATGTAAAACTAAAAAGTTCGTTAATGACTGTAATCTAGAAGGAGGAAAAAGGTTGAGAGGGAGAATAAAAATAAAGCATTAAACGTTGGACCCAAAAATGTTTTATAAACAATCTTATTTCAATTTTAATTGTCCACAGTCGGATTTCTATACTTTTATTTTATCTCGTATATTAAGAGAGCTATTTGTTTTCAGCCTTCTACCAATCCCCCCCCCCTCTTCTACTCATCTGACGTTAGCAATAAGCCAGTATATTATGAAACATGCTATTCCAAGATTAAATACCAGATATTGTTTTCATTTGACTTGACCTATGTGAGATAAATATGTATTTGTTCAGTTTGACGCCATTTTTAAGATTTTACATTCTTGTTTACATAATTCATTGATCATTTTCATACTTGATTTAACAGTGGATACAATATTATTCACTAATATAGAATGAAATTGCTGAGATTGAATTTTAGGTTATTATGAGCTCCATCGAAAAAAATATGAGGAGGCACAGGGAATCCTTTTGAATGATGGAGCGTATGCTTTGAAAGCGCCCAGTCGCGTAGAATAAACAACTGTGAAGGAACGAGGCTTTTGTTTTCTTACCTGATTAGAATTTAATATAACTTATCTTGTTGCATATTTAAATTTCTACAGCTATTGTTATATACATGTTTTCTCCATCTTTAACATTAAGGGAGTTATTTGTATTTTTTTTTGTTTTAGCCGTCCCACTTCTGCTCATCCATTTTTGACTTTGTATAACTGAATGTCTAAACAACTCATGCGCAGCTTACGTTCTATTTCTGTTCAGATAGGCTTTTTCTTCGGAGAAATAGTGTAAAGATGATTAAATGAGATCAGTGTATGAAATGTGCCTAGTTTATTGATATCCTGCGTGACGTGTATTTTACATCACCCAGCGAACTCAAATACAGTAGTACAGAGAGACTGGGGATTTATATTACAGTAATATTTACAGTGGAGATCGATGAGGCATTAAAGCCAACAAACTTAAGGTTATTATCTTCATAGGGCTTCTTTAAGGAATTTTTATGTCAACCGTTACATTATTATTTATAAAATAATATGATTTATTCAAAACTGTTTTAAAAAAGAAGCTAGTTCTGCGTGCTGAGTAAGCGTTGTTCGTAAAAAATAAATAGAACAATGCTTGCTAGTTTTTTTCTAACCTGTTATTTGGATGGCATAGGCATTTTATTCACACGATTGGAATGGTTTTCACAACTACAGCCCCAGGGAGTTTTAATTATCTAAGCAAGAGTACTGACTTATGAAATGTTCAAATATTAAAAGAACCTTATTTATGAAACTGAGACTACAGAAGATATTTACCGATTTAGTTCCTTAGTAAAGGACGGAACCCTTAGAGATGGTTTATGAACCTACGTGGAGATAATGGAACTAAAAATAACTCTCAAAAGAGACAGGCTGGAGTAGGATAGACCACGAGATATATAAATAGAGGCACATGTTGTGATATACTCTCGACTCAGCTGTAGTAGGCGCGTGTCGGAGCGTATCTCCGGGAAGCGCTAGAGGGAGCTCATACAGCATGTAATGATGCTCAGGCGTGGCTCATCGGGAAAATGAGCTCCATCCGTCCGACTTTGGCTCACGATAAGACGGTCATTGTATGGGGTCCATTTTCTCACATTACATTTGTAAATCGTTTATTAAGTTGGAAGGATTGATTTTAAATCGTAAAAGGGATTTTGTGTTCCGAATAAATGCTAAAACCCAGGGAAGGTTGATTAACTTCATTTCAGATCCTTTTATTCATCTGTCCATAACAATATACGTCTTTAAAGAGAATAAAAGTCGCATGGGATGCAAAAAATAAGCGGATTTCCCTTGAGCGGGAATATGACACGTTGAAGATCTCTATTCACCATCTATTTCTCCCGTAGACGGAAGCCTATCTAAACCGAAATTGAAATACAAGCTGAGATGTTTACTGACACAGTTACTCAATGTGAAAATCGGTTGAGTAGAAGTGGCTGTTTCATGTAGAGTGAATGATAATACATGGAAATATCTCGGTTAATATTCGAGATACAGAACAAATGCATGTATATTTCGACACGTTATAATAAAGGATTTGATCCCCCTACCTCCTCCAAACCCATCCTTCGACCTGATTTCTGCCATAATGAACTTAATCCTTAGTTTCTTTACCAGACGTGTATCTATTTAATGAAAGTACGTATATATAGAGTTTTGAACGGGCCCCACTTTCGTTTTCTCCTGTAGAGGATTTACGACATTTGAAGAAGTTTTTATAAAAATGACGTCTTGAGCACATCCCCAATAGTTCATTTCCCTTAAGGCAAATCTGCTATAAGTCAGTGTTAAATTCTCACAAATATCTATGGCATTCTCACATTAATATCTATTTGCAGTCTATCACGTACTCAGTTGTAAGCCATTGCTCCCTTCACCCAGAGTAAATGTCTTTTAATGCAACTTCCACAGGTGTTAGGTACGTAAATCGAAATATTCGTTTAACTGGAATATGGTCATAGTAGGAGTTTACTACGACAACCTTATTTAATCAAAATGACATAAATGCCTGTCAACCTTTCCTTATTTAGTATTGTATACGTTTTTTGCTGTACCACTGATATATTGGGCAATAAGACTCACGAAGGGAGGTTACACAAGATTCTACGTTCAGTATTAAGTAAGATTAAAATTCTGTGGAACTATGACTATCATGGCATAGTCAATTTCGTCGTAGTCGCAGTTAGTGGTCCAAGTTTGGAGGTTCTTTAAAGTTATAGCTTGGATACACTTACGGGCTAATTATTATCATTAACCATTTTTTGCATAATACTGAGGGTTCAATTTCTCACGTTCTTGACCTTGAGCACCCTTAAATTAATTCAGAGTACGCCTTTGCAATTCCTTTATTGTTGATTAATCTCAAGTAGAAGGAAGCGATGGAGTTTTCATGACCGTGTGACCCTCTTCTCGGGTTGGGTCTCGTAGAAAGCAGCATTTCCGGGTTACGGGCTTCAGCTACATATTATTACAGCATATCCATTGACAGCTGTAATTGACTATAGGTGAAGGTGGACTCTTGATTTTGAATGGAAATTCCTATATTAAAAATATATAAAAAATAGTATGTATCCCATTTTTGTTATATTCAGTCATTTAAACTGTGTGATTTATCATTTAGGAGATCGAAATGGGCTAGAGTACTTAGGCATTGGTCTAGACGTGTGATTGATTTAGGAGCGATTTTCTTTGATTTATTTGTAGGGTAGATATAAAAACATTGGAAGGTGCATAACTGAATGAGGTAGTTAGTTACCTACCTACTTTTTTAGAAATTTATTATTTTTGGAATTTGTCTCGTAAATTTTTTATGAAGCAGTAGATTGGCTTTGTCAGTATGGTACGTATTATATTGTATTGAATCCAAAAACATTATAATTTAGATTTTCCTCAATTAGTAAATCAGAAATGAAAATTATTTTTATTTTTATTTATTTATATAGGAGCACCCGCATCACAAAGTTTCACAATGTAAAATGAAATCAAAATGATAGAAAAATAACAAAAACTGAAAAAAACAAATAAAAATTAAATACAACAAATAATCATTAAATACTAGTAATAAAGACAATTAATAAACATAAGACATAAATAAACATTAGATAAACAAACATAAATAAACATTAGACTAGTAATAAAGACAATAATTTAAAATGTTTTTAATAAAAAAATATGTTATTCCTATATACTAGTACCTACATTTATATTATTATTTTTTTATTTATTTATTTAGTTTTGTACCCCATAGCGATGGTGATTTGCATTATTAGGATGATATATTTACTCCTTCATGTGCTTACCTTTTTTTGTACTTTTATATTATGGAAAATATTTCTTTAATATCTGATTCTTTCTCATATCCGTGCTTTGTCCAATGAATATAATAAAAGTTAACCCTTTTAAATCTTTTTAGGTATGCTGTAGACCTATTCTATTTTGTATTAAATGTTTTTGTAAATGCTGATGTGTTTTAGATTTGTGGAATATATTGGCTGCTGTCAGTTAATAGTTCTGTCATATCGTGGGGTATGTGAAGGTTTTCTCGTTGGATGCAGTCTGTCAGTATGTGTTTTATCGTAAGGTGTCTGTTGCAGTAGATCTTTGCCAGACTCAGGATCGGTCACACATACCTGACACATAGGCACTTAATGGCAAGGACTGATAACCCTATATGCAAATACTGCAACAAATGAAAATTAAAGTGCTCTTATTTCAATACTAATAATCCAAAATGTGCTACCTTATCTTACGCAATTACACAGAGACTAATATTTCCGTGATGTGGTTAAACCAGTAAGGTTTGAGAAGACGCATATACATTGACTGCCTTTTAAAATGTTTCCTCTCTACGCCGGAAGGGATATTGACGCTGATCCGTTGATAAAAGATGCCGTCCCTGACCCAACGATCATCGATCATGTCTCAGGGTAAATATCCTGAGAAACTTAATGGTCTTTAGAGATCCTTCCTGGCCCATAGTAGTTACTTCATTTATGAACTGACAACAAATTTACCCTACGAAATTTCCGTTAAAACTTTTTATTCTCATATTTCATTGTACTCAACGCTTTTTTTGAGAAACATTTCATAGCGATCTCCGTTCAAATTTATACATATTTTATTTAATTTTATTTTGCTTGTTTGATCCTTACCAAACTTTTGGACCTTACTACGTATTTGCATTTTTCTGTTTTCAGCCTTCAGCAAACCCCTACTTCTACTCATGTCACATTACAATACTCTGTTCTATAATGAACTACTTTATTCCAAGCTTAAATACCAAATATTGTTTTTAACAGACCTTTATTGTTCCTCACAGGTACATGCAAATATGTTCTGTTGGCCACCCCCCCCCCTCGTCTTCAGTTCTTGTACTACTAAAATTTGAGTGATTGGGATAAAAATTATCATGATTCATTATACATTATTGAGCTAGATATAGTAAATAGTTTTCTATAAAATTAATATGTTATATTCAGATATATTTCATTAATTGTTTTTCTTTCCGGTGAACAACATTTCTATCTATCTATTCAGCTCTCAGAGGTTGGCAGACCTGTTTGTTGACAATTCAGCTGCTTTCCGTTGGGAGGTTATTAAAATTGACTGAATGATTTCTCATTACCGTTTGTATTTATTCACTTAATATTCACGGTGGTGTTAATTGTTCCCAGTATATAGATTTATCTATTATTTGTGATGTTTGTTTGATCAATATCAAATTCAGTATTTAAGCGTTTTATGTAAACCTAAAGATCAAGTTCGTTTATGGCTTAAATCGGCTTAAGGAGACTAGAGGTTTAAAGGGAGGGGAAAAGAAAATTACCGATTCATATTAGAGAATATGAAGCGAATTATTTTTTTGTTCTCAGCTTTCTCATCTGATTTCCTCATTTAGTTTCTCTGAACAATCTCATACCCAGCTCACGTTTCAAGCCCTGTTTACATTGGCTCCTGACTACGTGAGAAATAGGGGACGTATGGCAAAATGAGATCATCGGTTTGACATTCACCCGTGTGGTTTATCGACTATGTCTGTTGAGCTACTTTGTCATTTACAGCCACATACATTTCATTTACAACCACCTATCAACCCACACACATACCCAAATTCAACCACCTGTTTGCCCGAATACAGTTGTCTCAAATTTATTTCTGCGTCTTATTTGTTAGGAGACAGTCGCCCCACGTTATTCCTCCTCATATCTCTGTTATGATTTCCTTCGTAAATAGCGGCATAGGTAGAGCGGTTTATTGGTGTATCCGAAACTATAGCGGTTGAGGTAAATGGGCTACTAGGCAAGCCGCATCCCTTAAATACATAATACTAGGGGGCCTCCTTTAGATAATCGAGGTCAACACAGTTAACCTCATCTTCACCCCTAACCATAAGTAATGGCCTCAGGTACTTTGACTTGTTTCTCATCAAAGTTGAATTTAAATGGACCAACTTCTTCCTTTCGCCAGTTTTCTAATAATTTATTAATACACGTTTTCATTGTATTAACTCCAAATACTAAAGAGGTACATTCTTATCAATTATTTATTTCTCATATTTCTTTTTAAAATTAAGGTATATTAACACGAGGTACCCGGCCTATTATCTATTGTACTAGGTAATTGAGTCTACTTACCAGAAATTTAAGGAATTTGTGAACGTTTTACCTGTATTCTTTGAAAGCCGTGGAAATGACCATGATATCCTTCATATTTTATTTATCCTGTCATCAGCAATCTTACTTTCTCTTTTTTATCTGAACAGTATTTCCCAATCTCTTAAATTTATTTTTCTTAAGGGAAATCAGCCATCGTGTTGTTCTCATAACTCAATTTTTGAAACGTTTGTTCAAATGTCCAGCGATCATTACTATAACATGATGAAAATTAGGTTAATCCAAATTTATATAGTTTCAGTGAGGGGGTTTAGGTGGTGGGTGAAAATAAAAGTCGTAAATATCTCCATTATTATTAGTCATTTCGAAAATGTCACCCGGCCATTCTTGTTGATGTAGTACTGCCCTTCAGTTGTTCTATTTATTTTTCCGTATCTTCGTAGTTATTGTGATTTTTTTTCATCCTTTAACATACCACACCTCCAGAATTTACAAGTTTCATTTATAGCTATTATGTCACTCATGCCTTGTTTAAATTTCATCTTGTTTACACAGGGTTCTTTACAGGGATTATGAAACGACGCCATCAGTCAGAAAATTCAACACTTTGAAAAACTGCTTTATAATACGGCCCTGCGTGGTGGGCTTCTATTACTTTTTAGTAGCTTCCATGTAATATCCGTTAGCATTAAATAATAGATGAGGAATATAGATTATTCATTAACGTCGTGCCCTATGAAGTAGAAACGTTCTTTCCTATTAATTAGAAGTATTTTGTTAGTCATTTTTATCCTATTGTTTTTTCCCAAAATTTTTCGTCGATAAAAGTACTTCGCTAAGCCAAAACCTGTGAAAGGGCAGTCTTTCAAGTAATTAGGAGTTATGTTTCTACTGATATGTACCATATGACAGAAATTACAGGTTTTATTTTTCGTTTATTGGTATTTGTCTATTTCTATAAGTCAGTTCTAATAAGCTCATTTTAAGTCTGGACACGATTTTCGAAACATTTCCTCAAATGTCCATCGACCCTACTAAGGAGATTGAGGTCCATTCAAATGGATGTATATATACGTGCCGAACGTGGGAAATCTGCTTGGTTAATGCAGCCCCTGCGTGACAGACGTTTTTGCATAATTGTTGTTGAGGGCACATGCTTTTTTATCCCCTGTCGAAAAGAATATCATGTTATCCTGCTTTTAGCTGTTATCATTTTATCCTTATTCAATTTAAGTGAATGAAATGATCTCAGCATGTGAAGGGTTATTTTATTACTTGTTTACCTTTGCAGCCGGACATGAAGATTGACTAGAATAGCTTGTTCTCTGAGTTAATGGGCGATCATTCTTCCTTATTTCTTCTTCTCTGCAGCTCCGCCATGATAGAATGACAAGTACTGCAGGATTATTACTCTTGATGTGAGCTCTGAGCTTTCCTGGAGAAGAGTTATGCGAGCTCCTTGGAATACATTTACTCAGCCCCTAATTTATGCAGTTCCACTGTGTTTAGGTGGTACATCATCAATCCCAGTCAGTCCACCGTAGGAGGAACATTAAAACTGTAACCCAGTCTTCGCTAATGTTGCCTCCCTTATGCGTGACGTCAGCAGCGTGTCAGTAGTCCTCTTATCTATTTCTACCTCTGTGTTGTCCTTGGTGGTTTTGTAGTCACAGTTGCGTCAAATAATGAATACTGAATCAATTTATGTAAGTTTTCAGGAAGCCATTATTTATTATTGTAATAGTTGATTTACCATTTTTCGTTTTATTGCCAGTTTTTTTTAAATCTTTGATAACAGTCACTTAATATTACATTATAATTAACTGAAGCTCTCTCTACTAAATTACATAGTTTTCTCCACCTTTCACTTATCCTTCTGAACTATTTTATGGTACAGAATGTTGACGGCTCAACCTATCCGCCATTGGTTAGGGAGCTCACGCACTACTGAAGATGAGGGTATTCCTTTGACTGTCCTATCTTCATCAGAGAAAATGAATAATTTAGTTTTTACCATTATGACGGCTAGTCATTTACTGAAAACTCCTAAGGAACTTCGTCAGTGGCCCTTGAACTTCCACTATATGATTACGATGATTCATTTATTAAAGACCACTATGTGCAGCTTCGGCTAATCGGGACGGTTTATCTACGGGTTAACACCCTTTTCTAGCCAGGGTGGGACTACGGATTTTATTTAATGAATTCTTCCCTAAATAAATTCCTGTTGCCCAAGCGGGAAACGGACTCGCCACTCTAGGTTTACCGTGTGATATTAAGACCTCAGGCTCAGGTAAAACGCCTTAACTCACATGGCTTACCTGAGCCCACTATATGATATACTAGAGAGAGTTTGGAAACTTCCAACCGAAAATAGTACTAGTCCCATGACGAGAATTGTGGGAAATGAGTTTGAAAAATGCTGTAATTTGAAATCATTTTACCCTTAAGTCTTTTTAAACCTATTAAAAAATCCTACCGCTCCCATGCACTATAATTCAATATAAAGTCCGTCACGGAGGGGCTGCGTAAACTAAGCAGATTTCCATCGTGAAGTATTACAATAGAAAAATTTCACGAGAGCCAAACAATTACGAAAACGGCCGAACTAGCTTTTGGCGGGGAACTCACTTTCGTCCGTTACCTGCCCTCATTTAATAAAAATGCAAATATCTCGGTTAATATTCAAGATACAGAATATATGTGTATAACAATATTTATAGCAAATTTAATTTGCAATAAGATTGATTCTATAGAATTTTTTAATCCGACGTATAGTGACGGATATATTTTGAATTTTCAAAAATCCTCCCCTCTAAACCCCCCCCCCTCCCCCTGGTCCGATTTCAGCCATTAACGAACTTGATCTGTCTTTTTACATAAAACGACTAAATATCAAGTTTCGTAACGATTAAACAATAATTGCGACCGCTAGAGCGGTAACAGACAAATATATATATATATATATATATATATATATACACACACACACACACACACACACACACTCACACACACACACACACAGTTGAACGGACCTCATTTTTGTCATCTCCTCGGTACGATCGATGGACATTTGAAGATAAATTTCGAAAATAGCGTCTTGAGTACTACCTCAATAGCTGATTTCCCTTAAGGGAAATCTGCTAAAAATAGAACAGTATCTCTTTGTGGGCAGGATTTATTGTCTTAAAGAAGTATTTGCTAAATGAGAAATACAATGCCACTTTCCAATTTAACACTAAAGAACTCAATGATTGTCCATTACCAACGAACGAGAAATGAAATATTGATCCCTGTAAAAGTGTTGTAGTAATTTCATACATTTGTAATACAGGTAGTTCGGACGCATCGGTGGTCTGGTGGTAAATCACTGTGTTAGTAACCCATAACTAAACTACGTTAAGCATTGTGTTCAGGGGCTTTGAGGTTGGATTTTGTATCTGATGCTATATAGCATTAACTAGCAACACGAATGAAGTTAAGTAGCGATCGATGGTCTAAAATGCAACCTCAATAAAGATGGACCTTCATAAAAAACGGACCATTTAATCTCCCACTCTTGAAGGCTTTGGACCTTTATAAGTTCATAACCGTTTTTATTTGTAATATATTAAAGAGGTATGCAGAGTAACATTTACCTGAGAGATGATGTTTTCCCGAGGAATCTGTTTGACGGAGAAATCAAATTTAGAAAGGAGGAGGCTGTATGGGGGAGAGGGTTCAAAACGGGAAATAAAGATAAAAGGCAGAGGGAAGCAGCGGGAAATTTGTGTAAATTCGTCGACGGGCTCTATTTACTACTGTGTGGTAAAGAATGTTTATAGCCATCATTAGTTAGAATTTTTCAAGGATTAGAAAAACAACTCATATATCTCCCGTTTTGATGCTTTATTCCTACAGAGGAATACATTTTTATTAAACCTTCCTCATTTATGGTAATGTTTTATTTATTGTGGGCTTGGCTGTACTTGTTTCTCATTATTAAGCTATTTCTGTAATTCATATTTTAAAATGCAAAGAAAGCAGTAATTATAAATCCGGTTGATTAAACATAATTTCTCAATGTGTTATATTATAATAACAGCAACTATGTGAAAACTTCTGTCCCGCAAGGACTGCAGTAACTTAGCAGATTTCCCAGGTGCATCACGTATTTGCATTTTTCTCAAAAAGTAAATGTTCAATGAGAACAGTATGTGGTATTTAGGCTTCAAATGAAGTGCTTCATAATATAACAGCTTCTTGTTAATATGACATGAGTTGGAGTAGGAGTTCAATAAAGGCCGAAAACAAAAAAAATGCAAATATTTGGGCTAATAATCAAGACAGTGAAAAAACGTGCGTAACGACATTCATAGAGCATTACATTTGCAATAGGATTAGTTCTGTAAAATATTTCGACCCAACGCATAATAACGGAGATACTAAGACTTTTCGAAATCCCCCTCCCAATGGTCGCATTTCACTCGTTAACGAACTTGATCTTTAGTTTACATAAACCTTGTAAATATCGAATTTGGTAACGATCGAACAAAACTTGCGACCGCTAGAGACTTATATATATATATATATATATATATACAATTTGATCGGACCTAATTCATCGGAGAGTTATGTAATATGTCACTCTATGACACTTGAGTTGTCTCCGTTTTACGAGGTTTCTTTGAATACCCGTCAACTTAATGAATACTTTTGAAAAATATTTGCGATATCTCTTTATTTATATAATGGTACGACAATGTAATTTTATGCTAATTACCTATTACTATAAAGGTACTAATGGCTATATTCCGCTTTTCTTAAAATTAAAATTATTTGTAATCTGTATCCGTATGGACTCAGGATGGGTCAATTTTAATTTTCACCTGAATGTTAGTATTTAATTTCTCATATATATAAACCACTAGATAAAATAACTGTCTGGGTTAACCTCCCCATGTCTAACATTTGAACTTGAATCGTTATCAGAATCAGATGAAACAAATGTCTAGATGTGATTTAATAGATTACATCATTCTTTGTCCGTTTTTTTCTTCCTTCAATTTCCTAGCTCCTGCTTTTCGGGATTAGGATCAACAGTTTGATATAGAGTTTCATTTCTATCCGAATGAAATAAGGATGAAGTCGGAAAAGGCACTAAATACTCGTCTTCCTAGTAGATAGAATCGGAGTGGAAGAAAACGGGTGGAAAAAAGGATGGGGAAAAAAGAAAGACTCAGAGTGTCAGGAATGATAAACGATCACTCTCCAAGTTGAAAGATCTTTGGGGGCCCGTCCTAAAAAGTAACAGATCCTCCCAATGCTGCCAACTTTATAAAGGTCCTCTACAACTTTCCATCTCGCTCACACAACTCCAAGGCCGAGCCGAACGTCAGAATAAATAGCGCTCAAGGTGTTAGCTTTGAATCCAGTAAAATCCCTAATTGGATTAACAGGCTGATTAAGTTTTATCTCTGTTTTTCCGTCGGGCCTTTCATCCAGCTTTCCCTTTGTCCTTACAATAACTTTCCTTCAAACAAAGTAATTATTACTGTTTGTATAGTGTTGCCAGCCAGCCTAGCTCACTAATACGTCTTTGAAGGAATTTGGGAATTCATTGAACACTCGGATTTTTGCTTCAATCACTCATCTTAGACTAATTACACTAATAATGATAAATTAATATTCCATTATTAATTATCACGGGAAGTATTAACATAATAAATAATATATACTTAATTTCCCGCAATGGTATCATTACAACAAAATCGTAATTTTTCAATTAACATCACAGGTGTAACAAATTGTTCTTTTAGTAAATGTATTGTTTTTACTGAGCTCATAAGTAAATTTCTGCGTTTTATTAAGTCATAATTTAAATAGTTTTAATACAATATTTTACTCGTTTGCATTTTGAGGGTTTAGAGGGAGGGGGGGGGGGTCGACAATTCATAATATTTCCGTTATTACGTGTCGTATTGAAAGATGTTATAGAACCAATCTTGTTGAATTATTGATGCTCTAGAATTGTTGTTCTATTGATTTTTTTCGTTTCTTAAATATTGAGCGAGTTATTCACAGTTTCTTCTTTTCATTCTTCCATTAAACCTTGACTTCTACTCATCCAATTTTTACTTTGAAATAGAAAATATATGAGGAGAAGAGATCAATAGTATCTACACATGGGAAATATGCGTAGAATTGATATTTGCTGTTGCTGAAAATCCTTCTATATTCAAGATTTCTGGGGAATATTCCGCAGATCCTGTCGTAAGAATCCTATTGAACGTGAAGAACAGGTATGGGCGGGCAACCTTTGACATGTTGCGGGCCAAACTTTAGTGTGCAAATACGTTCGCGTGCCGCTTTTAAAAGTAGTTCATTTTAAAGTAGGGTTCATAATTTTTAACGATAGATATCACGCATGACATTATACGACAATGCATAGTACAATTTGTTAAAACAAAAAAATGAAATGAAAAAAATTGGTACAACATTATAAACAAATCATAAAATTCGGAATTATTACAAACAATGAATGTTAAATAGCAACACCGAAATCAATGAGACACTTGAGCTTGAATTTGGGAAACTAATCCATCGATGTTTGGATTGATTCCACTGATACAAAGACGTAATGAATTTTTCAAAGTATCGTCAGTCAGGCTTGTACGATGTTTTAATATATTAACTTTCATAAATGAAAAGTACTGTTCTTATTTATAAGTACTGCCAAACGCACAAATCTCTCCTCAACTTCCTCATTTGGAGTTAGTATTGTAATATTTTTGTTTAATTGGGTTTTTCAAAATGTCTCGCGGGCCGGATCAAGTCTTACAGCGGGCCGGTTGTTGCCTACATATGGTCTAGAATATTCTATTACCAGAGATGTTACTGGTCGAAGGAACGATTTATACGTTAAATCCTAATGATCAGTGAACATCGATTGTAGGTAGGTACAAGGGCACTTTTGTTTTGAAAGGGTTCAAGGTAAAGAAGGGGATGGGATGTTTGCTTGGGCAATCAACTTCCTGGTTATTATGCTCTTTAGGAAGTAAAAAAGTTATTGTTGTCGTTACTTTGTATCTGTGTATATAAATACACACACATACGCAACAACCATGCGAAATATGTGGTTATTTTATCTAATATCTTTCACTCGCACACACATGTTCACATAAAAACTTAAGTAAAGAAGGACGCCTTATCAAATATTAAATGTTTTAGTATTTTCTTTCAACCAATAAGAGCTCCTCATTGACGTAGCCTCCGAGACCTCTTTTCCCCATATTTTTGTATTTTCTTTACTTTTTCCACCCCCTTTAATAATGTTTATCAAATTTTTGCAATAATTTTTATAAAATACCTGACCCTTAATTTCTTATGCTGCTGGTTGGTAAAGTGATGTTTATTATTTTATTCCTCTGTGGTATGCAGTTTTTCTAACTCTTAGTCCGTCGGAATACATTTTATTCATTCCTGAAAAATGTGGCAACTAAAAATATTTGCTCTGAAAGAGGGAAGGAAACCAAAATAGCTATATGGGGAGAAAAGAATGCCCCACCACAGCACATTGTCAATTCAATATCCTGTTTTAGATTATTATTTCTTTTAGTTTAAAAGTATAAACCGTTTTAGGAAGAATAATTTTCTTGTAAAACATTGCTTTAAATTTTTTATTTATACCTAATTGGCATTCTTTCAAACTCCTTAAATGTATATAATAGAGTACGTACACTTTACTCCATTTCTTTGAAACGTTGATGTAACAGCTTTATGTTTAATAAGTAATAATACTTGGTTGAACACTTTTACTTTTACTTGGCCTCTAATTTTACGCAGTATCGCTTACACTTATCTAACGCTGGTAATTTCATATATTAGCAGGGTACTGTAGTCTTATTGAAGTGAGGTAGTTCATTCGGAATAGAAAGAACTATATTAATGGTAGTTTGTTTTTAGCAGATTTCCCTTGAGGAAAATCAAATCGGCTATTGAGGTCGTACTCATGGCGCGATTTTCGAAAAATTTCTTCAAATGTCCATCGATACTATATGAGGTTTGTTCAAAATGATATATATATATATATATATATATATATATAGCTCGAAACTCGATATTTAATCGTTTTATGTAACAAAAAAGATCAAGTTCGTTAATGTCTAAAATCGGACCAGAGGGAGAGGGGTTTATAGGTTTTTTTTTTTTTTTTTTTTGAAAATTCAAAATATCTACATTATTATGCATCGAATTAAAAAATTGTATAGAACCAATCTGATTGCAAATTAAATTTACTATAAATATTGTTCTATACATTTATTCTCTATCTTGAATATTAACCGAGATATTTGCATTTTTATTAAATGTGGGCTGATAATGGACGAGTGAGTTTCCTGTCAAAAGCTAGTTCGGCTGTAAGTGTTCGGCTCTCGTATGGAGATTTCTCTATTGTATATCTTCACGTGGGAACTGCTTAGTTTACGCAGCCCCTGCGTGACTGACATTTTCCTCTACGCAGTATTGCTTACACTTATCTAACGCTGGTAATTTCATCTATTAGCAGGATACAGTAGTCTTATTGAAGTGAGGTAGTACATTCGGAATAGAAAGAACTATATTAATGGTAGTGTGTTTTTCATCAGTTGATCACCCCTCTTCTTTTCTAACTCTTTCACCGGACTCTTTTAACGGAAGTCCCCTAGTTATTTTGTATGTATGTACAGTACTGAACATACACAAAAAGTACCAATGACACCAAATGTGGTTCAGTCATGTATACCTCCCTCCTACAACCATGTGGTATTTTTAATTTACGTTCATCAGCTGTCTCCCAAAATAACAATATAGACGATTTTCATATTTTTCTAAGTGGATTTTTATGATTGCGTAACGATGTTTTTCCGCTGGATGTGATTGCGTGTTCGGAATTCGTTATGAAACTGTTGCACAACAGAACTGAATGCGAAATTTAATCCATTTGATTTGATACTGTTGGACTCAGTGCTGCGCATATACACAACCCAAAGCCACCATGCTTTATTATTTGATCGTCAGAATCTAATAATGTAAGAGGAAATAACCATGTCTGAGAATGATTCATTATTTTCTTTTGCAAGCATAAAAACATGTAGAAAATTATATTGTCAAAAAGTACAATGTATCCTTGTTGATAGATTTTGTTTTTAAATGTTGATCATTGCTTTAAAAAATAAGTTTTTGGGTTTTGTAATTTAAACGAAGTCTGAGTATCGGGGTTTTCGATTGATTCTACGGGCTAATCATATCTGCCACCATTTAATTTGACGAGGACAGATCTGTTGTGTTTGAACTGTCTTTACCTCATTCTTCTAGTTGATAGATTTGATTTGATTTGGTATTGAGATTTCACTATTTTCAATTCTTTATTATACAAATGTTGTAGGTTAAAAGTATTTTATTCATTCGATTTTTTGATCAATTGTGCTCATAAATGGTTTCACGATCATTTCGGGTGCCATTTAATTTTGTCAAGTGAAGTTCTGCTATATTTGATCTCGTTATTTCACTTAAGCCTTCAGTCTAGTTTGCAAAATTTAAACTGATAAGCGTATCTATTTATTGAGATATTTTGATATTCATAATATATACCTAAGTATGGTTGAAATTTTAAATCATTGATCATTTTTTCATCATCTTCTTAAGTATTTCCCTTAGAAGTTTCTTTTTCTTTTTTCTTTACTGTTAATAATCATTTTATTGAAAACTAGCTCATTCGCTTATGGCAGGAGGGCAGATCTGAGGAATTTTTATGTTACATTATGCATAACTGGCCTTTGTGATATTTTTTTGTTGGAAAAGCACTAATGAGTAAAATCACTGCATGTCATTGTATGTCTTTCCGGAAACAGCCTAAGTCTGTGACGTGACTGATTAGATCTGTGGATTCTTTGAAGAAAATGAATTTGGGGTTCCGTGTGAATGTTTCTATCTCTTCGTGTATGTTGATAAAATTGATGAACTTTCATTTCCATCTTCTGTTTACAAGAGATCCCTGAAGGGAAATCAGCTATTGTGGTTTTTGTAAACCCTCACTTCTACTCATTCGAGTTTCACATTAAGTACCTCAATCACTAAGTCCAACTAACTTTTTAAGTCCTATTTACATTGGTTTATTTCTGTGGGTGGGAATAGATGGTGTCGCGTATCATATTCCAGAGTGTGTAGACTCTGCTTCGTTTATGAAGCACCTGCTTTTTTCTATAAATGTAGGTATGAGCGAGAAAGTAATTTCTTTTAAGGGCGAGTTCCGTCCATTGTTTCCATTCGTAGCTTCACGTCAGGAGGTTCACGTCTAGTTTTCTCTTTAAGACTTTCTGAGTGGCTCATTTGTACCCTAGCACATAGATGGTCTGGTTGCCTAGTATAGACGATCCCTATAATAGCTGTTGGATTGAGATTTCGCCCTCAAGGGAACTGGTCGCCGACCGGTTAGAGAGGATGCGTGTGGGGGAACAGCTCCTGTTCAATCTTCACTATTCCTTCATCTTCTCTTTTCTGGAGGTGCTTCGGAGTTATCATACTCAAGCACATAATTCTTATCAAGTGAATTTATACGATACACAAACACTTGAATGACCGTGGAAGAAACTTTGTTATTTCATAACAACTTCTCATGTAATTGCTGTACTATATTTTGAGCACATTAATATTTCCTTACCTTTACTAATCTTCATTACTTGAATGGCCCAGTCAATCCCTATTCCTCTTATATTCCTCCTGTGTTCAATTGACGGTTTTCAGATTTCAACGGAATTGCCCATTTTAACCTTCCACAATCCATCATGACTACTTTTGGCATAGCATCTGAAAATTCAGTTTTGGGTTTTCGAAACATCTGGTTGTGTTACTCTCTGTTTTGATTGAAATCGATTAAGGGGTTTTAGAGAAGGAGAAAAATAAAAGATTGCAAATATCTCAAAAGCTTTTACGGTTTATCATATAAAAGACCTTTAAATTACGTTCTATTTTTTGATCCAATGCATTTTGATAGGGAAATCCTATGCAACTTTATAATGATATATTTTTAAATAAAGTTCAGCAATACTATTTCTGTTGTTTTTTGCCACATGCCATATTACACGAATGATTAAATACATTTTTACAATTTAATTGATTATTATCATATAATAATATTAATAATAATAAACTTAACCGATGTACCGGTTTTTTCTTATTTAATTCACGAGTCTGAGTGAGGCCAAATATCTTAAATTATACTTCTCATTTTTCATAATCAACTTTTAATTGTAATTGTAAGTTTTTACTTAAAGGCATACTTTGAGTTAGTATATTGCTAAAGACGATTTCATTGCTGAAATCCTGAGCCGCCACGCCCTAGTTACGCCTCTGCGTCTAATTCAATTAGTTACACTGACGAATCAAATACAGGCCTTTCTCAATTTCGTCTGACTGTGACATAATATGGAACACACGATGGAGGGAGAAAATTCTTTCGTCTCTTAAGCACGCCATTAACATCTACTTTCATAAGGGAAAACGTCCGTCACGCAGGTGCTGCGTAAACTAAGCAGATTTCCCACGTGAAGTTTTACAATAGAGAAATCTGCCTAATAACAACTGTAGTAGTAAGAAACCTCTAAACCTAAAACATTATTTAGGGCGTAATAACCCAGTAGTTTCTAGCCCCAAAAAACAGTTAACCTAACCTCTAAACCTATTCACGAGGGACGAATAGTTATGGAAATGGCCGCCAGAGCTCTCGGCGGAAAGTCCGAACATAGCCTACTGGTGACCACTCGCAGAATACAAATGCAAATATCTCGGTTAATATTCAAGATAGAGAATAAATGTATATAGCAATATTTATAGTAAATTTAATTTGCAATAAGATTGATTCTGTACAATTTTTCGGTCTGACGTATAGTAACGGAGATATTTCGAATTTTCGAAAATCCTCCCCTCTAAACCCCCCCTCCCACTGGTCCGATTTCAGCCGTTAACGAACTTGATCTTTCTTTTTACATAAAACGACTTAATATCGAGTTTGGTAACGATCAAACAAAAATTGCGACCGCTAGAGCGGTAACAGACAAATATATATATATATATATATATATATATATATATATATATATATATATATATATACAGTTTTGAACGGACTTCATTTTCGTCATCTCCTGGGTAGGATCGATGGACATTTGAAGAAAAATTTCGAAAATTCCGTCATGAGTACAACCTCAATAGCTGATTTCCCTTAAGGGAAATCTGCTAAAACGGCTGATTTCATTAGGAAGTTATTTCAATGATAATTTATTCTAATTGAAGTGTTATTGTAACGGTGAATATTCACTAGATGTATGATCGTGCTATGGTCTATGTTACTTCAAATTATTTTAAATAATTTAACTCGTGTTTACAAATTTAGAACATAAAGGGGTGAGGAATGACTGACGTGCATAATAGGTTATTATGTTATTCTTTATGAACATATCTCTGTCTCAGCTCTTGTTTTTTACATGTTGGAACATATCTATTAAGGCATTACATCCATTCTTTTTTCCACAAGTACGATCGATGTTTCATTTTTTAGCTATGCTGACCTTATGTTTTTTTCTTCCCTGTTTCTAATTTGATTATGTTTATTTTCAGTTCAGTACAACGCGAAGAAATTTTAAGAGGATAGTAAAAAGGTAAGCTTGTTAGTTTTTCTTTTTTTTTTTTCTTTTCCGTTTTTATACAAGTTATATATTTGGGTCCACTTGAGCTCTGGACTGGTCACCTACTGGTTTTCAGCCTTTTCTGACCAGGGTGGCTTAAGAGTTTACTAAGAGTTACATGGTTAGCACACATGGCAAACCCGATGAAGGGCCAAGAACTCTCACAGGGCATTTAGTAAGTTCTATAAGAGTGTCAAATTTATCTAAGAGGGGTTCTGTCTGCGGACATAATTCATTCTGCCTGGGCAAATAAAGGAGCTATGATATTCAGGAACCCAGGACACCTGAAATATAAGAAAAGTGAAGTAATGCAGTAACTTAAACGTAAAAAAGTTTCCTGGGCTTGATGGTGTTCCTTCCGAACGTCCGAAATATGCAGGAGAAGAATTCATGAATCGGGTTGTTTCGAATTCATCGATTATATATCATATCTCTTTTTCAAAAATGTCATATCTTGGGTCAAAAAATGTTATAGAACGTAATTTATGGATATTTTCATAATAAACAAAACAATATTATCTCTTGTAGATATTGAAGAATTTACATTTTTTTTTTTTTTTATTTCCACAACCTTACTTCCTCTTAGTCGATATGTATCAAAAATAGTATAGCGTGGGACAACTAGACGGGAGGATTGCCTTGAATTTTGAACATTCTAAGTGTTGTCATTTTGTGAGATGTGCCGAGATCTGTACAGACGACAAGCCAAAATTTGTTTAGGTAGGTTCAAAACTGGTATTTCTGTTGAAATCTGAAAACATAAAATTTTCGTGATGACATTAATCGCTGTACTTCGTACAAAGGAAGTTAAAATCATGGAGGCCATCATTGCCCCAATTGGTAGAAAGTGCAATAAGTATAAACGTGAGAAGTATAAAATGCCTTTTTAATTGCCTGTTAATTGGGACTGGTTTAATACAGGGTACCACCCTATTCCTTATCTGTAAGCAGTGAACACGCAAGGAAGTGTCTTTCATCTGTAATGGTATTCCTCTCAACCATCTCCCTCATTATATTTATACTGCCCAAACGTACGTTTTGTATCGACCTCTGGGACGTTTATGATAGTGTGGATACGCCAGAATTATTGGATGGAATACATCCTCTAGGAATAAACCGATAAGCTTTTCAGATGTAAGAGTACGCCACTGGGAAGGATTTTCTTTGAATTCAAAACCATCGTTGGCACATCGTGGAGGATATGAGACTCTCGAGATGATCATAAATTAGTATTGCCGTTGGATGGGAGGAAATAGACTGAATAATAAAAAAGATAAATTTGGAAGGAAAAAGAAAAAAAAAAAAACCTTTATTCTGATATCCGAGTTTTTACGATTCCACAAGTTGGCCCAACATCCGACTAGCTCCAGATGTTGAGGTGGTTTTTGTCTCTACTGACGTCATTCCCTAGCCCATTCATTTCCACCCTGGCCTGTAACCATCTCTTTATAGCCTCCAGCAGTATCCATATCTCGTATACAGACGAATACGTTTCTGTGAAACTAGGACCAACTCAACATTTTTATTTTATTGTATATGTATCTCCTTTTTTTTTTTTGACATAAATATTAAAGAAATATACTTAAACTATATCAAATAAATATTTCTCGTGAAATAGGAGTTCCACTATTAGCCGTCACTTAATAAGCTCACTCTATTTGGTAAAATTAATACTGAAGTTCCAAACTACATTATACATTCCGCAATTATTCCTATAATTAAAAAGGTACTCATTTCAGAAGGTCCATTTCTTCAAATGCCCTTCTATTTTTATAGGAGATGACGAAAAGAAAGAAATAAAACATTTGTGTGTGTGTGTGTGTGTGTGTGTGTATATATATATATATATATATATATATATATATATATATATATATATATATATATATATATATATACTAGTTCAGATACCCGGCTTCGCTAGGGAATTGATTTGAGGCTGAATAGTGATGGTATTTTTATGGCAAGGATTTACTTTGATACAAACAATATTTTGACATTTACCCGTGTCAGTGTTTAGGGTTAATACCCGTTGTTGTCATTTGTTAATAATAAAATTAATTTTTTATGTAAGTCTTCACTGTCCTCCAAATTGTCATATTTCCCGTCTCCTGTGCATTATGCATAGATTTCAGCTATTAAGGACTAAATATTAATATTGATTTGAATTAATTTTTCCAGCTGAGGTACCTGATAGTTCAAATAGGAATGAATTGTTGAGCATATCAATATTTCTACGCAAATTACTTGCTCCACACATTGTTCCTGGAGAAATGTATAAAAATAAAAAAGTTAGTCTAAATAACAAAGTAAACAACTTTTGTTATGTGCATGTTTGTCGAAAAATAAATAGACAATGAAATATCGCGAATTTTTATTTCAGGCCTCCCTTATAACCCCCACTCCCGTTCTAACCTAAACATTTTAATATAGCTTATAATCATGGAAGAATTAATGATAATTGACATACCGAGTTTTTTTAGTTCGGTTCAATCGCTAGCTCCCAATAAAATAGTTGACTCCCGCTTTAGTTTATAGTGTATATCTCGTTTATACATTGTTAAAAGACAAAAATGAATATTACAAATTTTACTCTAAATAACAAAATAAACAACTTTTGCTATGTTCATATTTGCCGAAAAACGAATAGAAAACGAAATACCGCTATTTTAAATTCAGGCCTCCCTTACAACCCCCACTCCTGCCCGTCCCTAGAAATGTTGGTATGGCTTATAATGAAAGCGTTAGTGCTAATACACATACCGAGTTTTATTTATTTCGGTTGGGTCTTTTGTCCCAAATAAAATTGTTCACTTCCGCTATAGGTTTTAGCGTATATCTCGTTTATAATTCGGTATACGATAAAAGTGTATATAACAAAAGTTATTCTAAATAACAAAATAAACCACTTTCGTCATGTTCATATTTGCCGAAAAACTAATAGAAAACGAAATATCGTTATTTTTAATTTCTGGCTTCCCCTATAACCCCCACTCCTGTTCATCTCAGAGAATTTTAATATAGCCTAAAGTCTAAGTTGGGTTAGTAGTAATATAAATACCAAGTTTCATAAAATTCGGTTCAGCCGTTTATGCGTGAAAAGGTAACAAACAAACAAACATACACGAAAGAAACAAAATGCAGTTATGGTGTCTATGACATGTGAAACGAAAAGTTATCGTGAAATTTCGCGAAAAAAATCAATGTACAGACAGAGGTTACAATTTTATATATATATATATATATATATATATATATATATGTATATATATATAAAATTTTTTATTGTTATCGTTCTTACAGCCGCAGTTTTTGTACAATCGTTACTAATCACGAAATTGACACGTTTACAGTACAGGTGAAGATTAAGTCTGTCGTATGACCACGAAAACCAGGTATTTATAAATAGTAGTATCAAAAACACCTTCGTTATTAGTCACATCAAAAAAATGGCTTATATAGTTGGTAAACCTACGCTGTACTTTTTTTTTTCTTTTTTTTTTAAATTTATTTCTTACTAGAACGCTAATGGAGGTAATTGAATTTACAACGCTTTCAGCCTTTAGTAAATCCCACCTCCTCCTCCTGTCTTGCTCATTTGATTTTAGCACATTTCCCTTAATGTAAATCAGCTATTGAGGTAGTACTCATGACGTCATCTTCGAAACATTTCCTCGTCCGTCGATCCTTCTCACGAGATGACGAAAATGAAGTCCGTTCAAAAGTGTGTGATCAAGTTCGTTAGTGGCCAAAATCCGACCAGTAGGAGTGAGAGGAGGGTATTTCGTAAATTCATAATATCTACCTTATTACACCATCTGTAAACCTGCATTCGTACTCATGTCATATTAACAATAAGCTTTTATATTATGAAGCATTTTGTTTGAAGCCTAAATACCAATATATTGTGCTCATTGAACGTTTAAGTTTTGAGATAAATGCAAATACATGAAGCACGTGTGAAATAGCTTAGTAACGGAGCCCCTGCGTGACGGACGTATTTACTTCTCATATCATATCTCATTGTTTAACTTAGTATTGTTTAGACAAGGCTTTTCTTGTTGTATTTTATATATTGAGGTATTTTCTTTAATTTTTCGTTGATAATATGCTTAACGTTTTTTGGATCAGCTATAATGAGCTTTAGACTCTTGATTTTCTAATTTACTTTTAGGTACATTTAAAAAATTTTATGTATATTATCTTTAAGGCAGTTCATATTATAAATAAATAGACGTTTTTATTTTTAAGTTTTTTTTTATGGGGGGAGGGGTTAACGTGCAAATTTCAGCAAGAAATTATTGATTGTTGTTTCTATAATTTTTAATTATTGGTTGTTAACGGAGTACCAATTGGAATTCTTAAGTGAAAACTTTTATAAAGAAAAAGTTAGTAACCTTTTTTGGTTAGGTAAGTTTGTTATTGAGTTTAGTATTCTAGCTAGTAAACTGCAGGGCCTTGTTCGTTGACAGATAGTTAGGGTAGTTGAAACTTGTTTTGCTCTTTTGAATCCTCTCTGACCCTTCTGGAAAAGTTTTAATTTTCCTGAATGATCTGTCCCCAAAACTTATTTTTTGTTCTTCTTCTTTTTAAAGGCTAACTTAGTGTTCCATACGACACATAAGCTATTGACTAAGTCTTATTCTATTATGTACTCTCCTCATTTCATTTCCTTCATGCCGTGTTTAAAAGTAAAAGTAAGTAAGGAATATTATATTCACTTGCCAAATCAGATGCTAAAATGTTCACCAAGCATAAGACCCATAAACTGAGCAGATTTTCCATTACTAGCATTCATTAGGGTCCTTTGGAAACGATAATACTTAAATATTTAGGCTGAATATGTGACGTTTAGTGAGTGTCTCATTATCTCTTTGTGCTAATTATGACGGGTTATCTACAGGCTATTAAAACAATATCACTGAAATTTTCTTGTGATTACTGAGAACTCACGTTAATCCAATTTTAGCTGATTCTCCTTAAGGGAAATCAGCTATTGAGGTTGTACTCAAGACGCGATTTTCGAAAAATGTCTTCAAATGTCCATCGATCCTTATACGTTTTGAGATAAATGCGAATACACGAAGCACGTGGGAAATCTGCTTAGTTAAAGTAGCCCTTGTGTGACGGATTTTTTTATTTCTCATCTCACGTCTCATTGTTTAACATCATGTATTGCTGAAATCGGACAAGTGGGAGAGGGGGATTTTCGAAATATCTCTGTTACTTTATACGTCGGCTCAAATACTTGTATAGAAATAATTCTTATTGCAAATTGAATGTACTATAAATATTGCTATATACATTTATTCTCTACCTTGAATATTACCCGAGATATATACAGATTTTCATATTCCGCTATTGTCGGTTCCGTTCGCGCGATTCCGTTAAAAGTTAGTTCGGCCGTTTCCGTAACTGTTCGCCTCTCGTGAAGTCGGTGTAGAGACTGGTGTAAGGTTCTACTTTGTGATATCTGTATAAATACGTTCAGTTGATCCCCCCCCCTTCTTCGGTTCATGAACTACTAAAATTTGAGTAGTTGATTGAGATAACAATTATTCTGCTTCATTACAAATTACAGTACTAGATATAATGAATAGTTTTAAATAAAATTTATATGTTATATTCAGGTATATTTCAGTTTGTTTTTCTTTCCGATATTTCTATCTATCTGTCCAGTTTTGAGTGGTTGGCAGACCTGCTTGTTTACAACTCAGAGCTTTCCTTTTAGAGGTTATTAAAATTGACTGAAATATTTCTCATTATCGTTTGTACTTATTCACTTAATATTCACGGTGTTGTTAAGTGTTACCAGTATGTAGATTTATCTATTGTAAAACTTCACGAGGGAAATCTACTTAGTTTACGCAGCCCCTGCTTGACTCAATTTTTATATTTATCGTTTTATATTAATCGTTATTTCAATTTGTCCAATTGCCACTTAACGGGCATTACAGCCGAATGACTACACTTACTGTACAAGTTACAAGACACTTAAAGTGAGGAGATGATTCGTGTGTAGGCTAATCCAATCTTTATATTTACACGGGAAACGCGGCTAGTGATAAAAAGAACATTATTAGAGTTATATGGGCTTACCGAAAAGTTAAAATATTAAGATACAGATAACAGAATCACTATGCTGACAAGTGTGCTAAACAACAGTTTTGACACATCAATTTATAATCTAGACCGTGAGGAAACTTTTTTCGATCCGAGTCATAATAAAGGTGATATTTCTCATTGTATATTTGACCCTTTCCCTAAACACCCACTCGGGCTCAATATCTAAATACCGTTGTTGATAACGATTATACGAAAGCTAAGTCGGTTAGATTGTTTGCTTGCAAGCATGCACACATTAATTCCTATGGGTCGATGCGCATGTGAACAACTATTTTGATAGTCATGAGAACACACTTGATTAATTAATGAAAATCTTTTATTCCGTATTTGCATTCGGTAACTTACTTTTGGAAATTGTTGAAAAATATTTTGGAGAAATAAGTTGTATTCTATCAAAAATCATTTATTTATATATTTTTTAATACTAATGATGTAGAGATGCTGATGGCCATAATCTGAATTCGGTGGAATTGGTGGTTAGAAAAGCATATAATGATGAAATTCTGAATATTCCATTTTGTTAAAGTATATTATATACCCAATATTGCTGGTAATTTAATGTATTACAATTAATCCTCCAACTCGAATAATAGAATTATATGTACTCTCTAATTAATCTACAATTAACTCCCAGTCCTACGCATTCGATTTGCCCTTGCTGTTCTATTACTGTTATAAATAATGTATTATATATTACTATCCATCTAATATGCAGTTTTAGTTTCGCCTTGTTCAATAAGGTTCTTACTAAGTGACGAATACATATTTTTTCTGTGGTTTATTTTAGCACTTGAATATACGCTTAACCCCTACTTGACGTCATTTTTGATCATCTGTTTTATATTAAATTAAATTATTTATTAACGTCCACTTATTGCGAATAAGGCTAATTGGTGCGGGTTATCTACAGGTTACTGCCCTTTTCTAGCCAGGGTGGTACTAAGGATTTTATTTAATGAATTCCGTCTCTAAATAAATTCTTATTACCCAGGCGGGGATCGAACTCGTTTTATATTGCTCCTGAAAAAAAGTAAAATACTTACTAGGCGGTAGTTCAAATACTTTCCAACTAAAACCAAATTTATGTCTGTGGGAATAATTATTATTATAGGTCATCATAATCATAGGCTAATTGGGACGGGCTATCTACAGGTTATCGCCCTTTCTAGCCTTTCCTAGTCAGGGTGTACCAAGGATTTTGTTTAATCATTTCCTCACTAAATAAATTCCTTTCCCCTAAGCGGGCATCGAACTGGCCACTCCTTATTGGATTAAAACCAATGCATTAAATTAAATCATATGGCTAACCTGAGCCTTACCTAAAGTCAGTTGTTAAATACCTAGAGTGGTGAGTTCGATTCTCGCCTGGGCAAAGGAAATTATTTAGTGACGAAATTCATTAAATAACGTCCTAAAATCCCACCCTGGCTAGAAAAGGGTGGTAACCTGTAGATAACCCGTTCCAATTAGCCTGAGTTGCAAAAAGTGGACGTTAATAAATAATAATAATAAATACAAATAATGTTTTTAAATTGTGAATTTAAACCTAAAAATTGTTAACATCAGGAGTTCGATTCCCGCCGGGGCAACAGGAATTTATTTAGTAACAAACTCATTAAAAAAAATATTTAGTCGCAGACTGGCTAGAAAAAGGTCGTACCCTGCACATAACCCGTTTCAATTAACCAGCATAGCTTAAAGTGGTCGTAAATAAAATAACATAATGTGAAAATGTTATGGCGTTTTGACCTGTTAATAATGTCACTCATTAGACACTTTTCGAATTCTGAGTGTTATCTCATTAATTCTTCTTTCCTATTTTTATAATACTTTTTATTTTAACGAATTTGTTGTAATATCTGATTCGATACTAATATATGCGTTTCCGAGAATAATCATGATTAACTTTTTAAGGTTTGATGTCTTGGGGAGCGCAACTATAGTTGTTTAAAAGTTTGGGAAATCACAGATAATTTAGTTTCCTTGTTTTTTTCTCCCTGCAAAATATTTTAGACAATTATTTCACGATTACGTTATTTAACATTCTTGTTTATTAAATGTGCTGTCTTTTCTCATTCTCCCTCTCACTGTCTCATATTAAGTTTAACGAATCCATTTGAATGTTGAAGGGCGTCCATGAAATCAAGCCCTGAGTCATCTTAAAACCACAAGCCCAAGTGTAACGTGAGAGATGTGTGGAAAAATGAACCCCACTGAGAGCTCTTCCCCATCTGGAGATCAGATGGTATTTATTGCTAATTTTTTTTCTTCCTTTAAATTCCGTTGTGAACTAATTTATTATTCTAAAGTGCTCTCTTGCTCAAAATTCTACTGTAGTGTTGAAATGTATCTCATTTTATTTATTACTAGGCGAGCTACATAGAGAATTAAACGTTTTTTTTAATCATCATCGCAAGGGCACCTGGCATCTCTTTTTACATTATAATGTAAAGCTGATTGTGAGGAATGGGAATTATAATTCAATGTATTTACCTTACATAGACTCGCAAATTAAACATGGGTTGAGCTTAACTTTAATTGATTTGTTTTTTTTTTGTTCTTATTTTATTTATTAATTTTTTCATTTCATTTATTAATTTTATTTGTAATTATCTTACTTATTTTATTTTATTATTATTTTTTATATTATGTTTGAGTAGATAGTTGATTAACGTGTATATATTGTAAAATAAAAATGTATTTAATCATAATCATACATGTAATATGCCATGTGGCAATGGAACATGTATTCAAATAAATAACTCGTCATAGGGTTAATATGAGGAGTAAAAAAAGGGGTCATCTAGAAATCTTCCTTATAGGAACAAATCTGTTGAGGACACTTGTTGGCTTCTATTGACTTCTATTAAACAAATTGTGTTTTTTTACTTTATTTAAAAAATTTCATTTGACTTACGATCTCCGTTTCTAGCCATCAACATATGTTGTAGAACATAATTTGTAAAGCTAAATTAAATGAAAACGTTTTTATACAAATAATAGGCAATAGGTACAGGAAAATACGCAATTTTTTTTTTTATTTTCTTCCCTCCTCACCCTTAGTTGACTTCAATAAGACGAGGTTGGTAGGTGTCCAACTAGATGTTAAAACAATCCGAATATGAAACTTCACCATTCTAAGGCTAGATTGACAGACGTCATGCCGATACTAGTTAATTGTGGGTATAGGCATTGTCAAAACGAAGGCTTACTTTGAAAATCGACAATTTTCACGATACAATCTATTTTTGCAATACTTCCTTTATTTCACACAAGGAAGTAAAAAAGTGGAAATGACCCGTCTTTTGACACTTTTATAGTATGCGAGTGCGCTCTTGGATTGATATGCACTGGTCCCCGAGGGGCTCTAGAGCTAGAGGAAGTCTCCTATTGAGGTGCGGCTGGTCGAGCAATCCGTTTGCCATCAAAGAAAGCCAGGGATCAACGACCCTCCGTCTCAATCCTTTTTCTATCCTACCAACCCTTTCAGAATTGATAAAGCCACATTTTCCCGCGTTTTCTTATCACTGGAACTAATTGGATTAAACATTCCCTGTGGAATTTCCTCCAAAACTGGGTATGTAAAAATGTTTCATCATTAAATTATTCGTCAATCAAAGATATGTTTTAAAACGTCTCTACGACCGAACTCAGTACTCGGGAAATGTGTGAACGTGGAATAGTATTTTATAATAATATTTGATATACATTAGATTATATTTGGTATTGTCGTAATTTAAAGGAAGTTAAAAAATGTGATTGCCAACAACTAAAAGACCAAAAATGTATTGAAACTTAAAATCTTATTTACTGGATTGATTTAATAGTATCGAAATGTTCGTCTAATAAATTCAGATTTTCTAAAAAATCCATGTTATCGCTTTAGCACTTGCCTTTTGGTTTACATAGTCAATAGCAGATTACGTCATGGAATAGATTGACTCACTACAGGAATAGTAGAAGACACTCATTCTCCCGCCGATACACGCACACGAACACACGCATGCACACACATATATGTCCTTGGTTCCACCCTAGCTACAAAAGCGTGTTAACTTGCAGAATAAGCGTCCCAATTTGCCACAGTAACATAAATATATTGCATCTAAGAGTGTTGTATTTTTTAGGACAAAGGCGCTGATGAGTATTTGAATGAGGGGTGTTGTTCTAGAAGGTTTTTACTTTAATAACTGAAATCATCATGATTTAAGTCATTTCAGTTTTGCAAATCTTTTCGGACTTTTTCTGTAATTTTCTAGTCTTTAAAAAAAAAAAATAAAGATTAAAAATTATATTGAGTTGTTGTGTTGGGGAAATCCAAATTGATCCACACAAAATCACTTATTAATAACTTTCAATCTTGGTAGAGATTTACTTCTTGAACATACCTGTTGTGGTAATGTCATTATTTTTGAAACATTAGATTACGCAAGTCTTCCGTCATCCTTGCAAGGAAAGGGTAGATGAGTGATGTATACATTTAATGGGATTTACGTCTACTCTTGAGCCGCGTTTCCACTATGACAATAACAAGCAAAATGTTATTTTGCAGGCTACACGTGTTATTTTGTTGCTGGATGTTGACGTTCGTTATCATGCTTAGTCGCAAGTCGGATGTCCCCAAGAATCTGTTGCCGTTACTTGTAGCGTGAGGTAAAAACATTTCAGGTTATTCACACCTGCTTGAGAGTAGTGACCGTCATGGCATTTGCTGTTTATTTGATTCAATTGTCAATAAAATTAGAAACGGGAAGAAGAAGCCTAGATGGTGGAGTAGAAGTTTATTTGTTAAAAGGACTTTTTCGAGAGATCACTTCCAACTGATGTCAATTAGTTCAGAAATTTCACACGTTTGAGGACCATGAATTCACCATTGTCGAAAATATCACTCCTTGTACGAACGTAGCAGGAGTTAACTACGTAATGCTATAATTTTTCAAATGCAAGTATAATTGACTTTGAGATGCCCCCTGGTGATAGTAATGGATGAATATGCATCAATTAGAATTTGTATCCCAAATATTAGTCGTATATTACACTACGTATGTTCGCATACTTAAAGTTTCGACCTTTATCAACGTTTTGGGTGCATCATTAATCCGTTTATGCTCCAATATATTCCCATTTCCTTCGAAGAGGTTTTGATGTTGCCGCTTATAACATTTCTGTCCTTCACATCTGCTGTTTTTGCATGTTTTCTCTGTGTATCGCACTCATTACATGAGTTAACATTGCACTACACGTTGTCGCAATGTGGCCTATGAACAATAATAACCATTAATTTTATTTATAATCCTATAATATATGTGATTTCGTAAACCCACACGCTGGGCAAACAGTTCTTCTGACTTACACCGGCTAACTGCTCCAGCGATTATCTCGTCCTTAGGAGAGCTAATTTTCGTCAACTCTTTTTATAGTAGCCTGGAGATGGCCAACCCAAGTGCTTTCGGAACTTATTTTATCTATGGATGAACAGAAGGCTGGAGGAGAAAGATGATGGAATTCAGAGGAGTTCTAAAATAATAGAATTTAAACTAATGTGCATACTCTTATACATTCTACTTTTAGACCAATAAATACTTGCATAGCATTGAGCTCATACAAACACACGTCCACCACTTCACCACACACTCTCATATGGTGAATAAAACGATAGTGAAAAGCTTTTAGGTTTAAATATTTCCATTTTAAAGGTTGGGAATATTCAAGATGTTTGCTTTGAGCAAAATAAGAGGATTATATGTTACTGTTTTGGGACGGTTGGGGCATAAAGTAATTCTCTTTGTTTGAGAGAAACCACTTTGCCGAGACACCACAGTAGTGTTTTGCGCCATGTACGGGATTTAAAGGGACCCCTCTAAAGCCCGGCCGGCGTGCTCAAACCGCTACTGAATTTTTGAGGTGCCAAGGCTTTCACCAGGACATACAGCACTTACACCCCTCTAGTCGGTTATCCCTGTGGTTTTTGTGGTCTGTGGCCCTTCTAGCCCGACTACTTTGTGCTACTTTAATCACTATCTGGGATGGCTTTTCTAAATCTCATTCTTCTATGTCGTGCCTCTCGGAATATCGTCTTGTGTTAACTTCTATCTACATAGCAATGTTCTATAATAATTTGCTAGGTGAACAATATTTTATTGCGATGGTTAAGTTATAAATAGAGTTGAAATTTTCGGGATTTATGATTGCCTGTTTTCAGAGATGTACGAACAACTAATAGAACTTTGGCACGAAAATGGACGTGTGCCAAGGGACGCATTGATTGACGACCTGAGCTGAGAACACCACACGTGTCGTTGAAAGTTGTGCATTATCTGTGGAGTGTTGGATATGAAAGCATATTCACAAGACAAATTCACTTCCAAGATATCCACCGGACGTAAACTGATTCTTCGTATTACGGTCAAGCCGAACTGTACTCTATACAATAGATTACTTCAAGTGTTTTACCATTTCGTTATAACACGAAAGCACAGAGTAAACATCGCGATCCATTACTGTGTTATCGCAACTCGTATGTTATCACCTATTTACGTCAATCGGGTTCTATGACGATTGTCAAGTCTTGCGTGGATACGGACTTGTCCGTTCATTTATTATTTGCCTTTGGCTGTCTCATTAACTGATTACACCATCGTAATTCGTAATTTACTTTTAAACATACATTTTAAATTGCCCAAAAGACCTACCTTTTCAGTGTAATCAGTTATTTGATTTGATTGAGGTTCTTGAAAAAATAAATAAATATTGGCTAGTCCATATTTGGTAACATTTAAAATATCAAAGGCACATTTCTTTTTTTATGACTGTGCCCGTCGTGTTACTGGTTTTTATTTTACATTTTGACTGTTCACATTAGGTTTTTCCCCATTTAAATCACTCGTTTACCTTTAGACTGGTAACGTCGTACTGTTTGTGGTTGGGATTGAACTACGATCCTAGAACATACTTTTGCTGCAAAAACTCAAAAAAGGTTTGTACGAATTATTGCTGTCGTATGCTCTGTCTATAGCATGAAAAATATTGAAGATATTGAATTATTATTTGTGACCTCATTTGGCTGTAGCAGTCCCAAGTTAGCTCCAGGGATTGAATATTGTAGTTTCTCCCTGGAAGGAGCACTACCCACATCCAACGTGTATTAATATTGCATTAGTCTTTCCTCCGCCTGTCAACCATCTCTTTCCAAACTCTTTCAATCTTAACCCTTCCATTCCATATTCTCGCTCATTTTTTGATATACTGACCTAACTATGTTTATTTTATTTTGTTTAATTATTTTATAGAATCGGAACATCTTCGACAGGTTTTTAGGCTTCATAATATTTAAAATGCCGTGAATCAAACTTAAATTATATAATATATTATATTTACTGCTATATAATACCCAGTCCTAAAGCATTATAATATAGGAGTTAATATAAATTTCCATTTATAATCAGAATTCATTTAAACCTTGAGATACTCTAAACTTGTCCAGGGCTTGAAGAACTTCTGGTTTCTGCGCAAAACCTCAGCTCATCATAAATTCAAGAACTGCCCCCCCCCATAAATATAGGCTTAATACTGTAGTTATAGGTGGAGTCAAGTCCGTAAAAAGTGTAAGTAATAAGATCCTGGTAATTTAATCAGGTTTTGAAGGTCTAGATACTTTTTTATGATGTGCACGCTGGTTCAAATATGATTTTATAAACCAATCTCACAAACCTCGGCCAAGCAGCACTCATTTTAAAGTAAAAATAATAACATGCTTAATATATATCTACTTCAAACTACTCCTGGAGTCTAGATATCCAGTGGTCTGGGATGGTGGAAAAACGTGGTATACATTTGTATGAGAAATGTCTCAGGCAGGCTGGATACTTTCTAGACCGTTCATATTCAAGCTTACCAAGCAAATGGAATTCTAAAACTATAATGCTTTTTAATATATTAGCCTTTGAACACCTGTGCTTCGATTCTAAAAGGAATTTATGTTGCACTTTAAAAGTCCTTTAAACTATTCTCGATCGATTATTCTGGATTTAAAAAAGGCAAAAAAAAAAGATAATTAGGAATACTTATTTAGGTTGTTAACCATTAGAGGGCCTCAGGTTAGCCATCTGAGTTAAAGCGCCGCCTTTAATCTCACATAGTAAACCTAGAGTGGCGAGTTCGATTCCCGCCTGGTCAATAGGAATTTATTTAGTTAACAACTCATTAAATAACATTATTAGTCCCACCGTGGTTAGAAAAGGGTAGTAACCTGTAGATAACCGTCCCAATTAGCCATTGTTGCAAAAATTGGATGTTAATAAATAATAAGAATGATAACTATTTGACTGTAAATGCAAATGGCTTTAGCAAGTTACATGTATATTTCTTAGTTTTAATCTGTGTACTAATAATATGCATTGCGGCATTTGTGCCTTTATGTGGACCACATATGCATGTCAATAACTTACAGAATAACTCTGTTGGGACGATCTAAAATATCCTCACAAACAAATATTCTTTAAGAAATAAACTAAATTCATTGGTAATACATACATATATAATGTATTCAAAAACAATGTCTGGCCATATTTGAACTATAATATGGCCGGAAATATGTCAAGTGAGAGTTTAACTGTACCCCTTCTCCGCAACTTAACTTAATTCTTTGAAGAAACATTTATGAATGAAACGCTCTTTATGTAAATGTTCAGGCCCCTTTTGTGTTGTTAAATTAAGCTCCATTTATAATTGCCCGCAGTTGAAGTAATTATTAATGCATGACCTTATTAGCCTCTGCAAGTCCACACTACACAGTTCAGCATTTAATAGAATAAGTTTTATTACGGTCCCAACTAGAGTCCTTATGGTTTCGACATTGTTCCCGACCATCAGCAAGTGTCGCACTTCTCATTTGAATCAGGTATATATGAAATTTGTCGAATGCATTTGCTTTTTTTTTATATGTAATTATTAGGTATAGTTTTTTTTCTTCTGTAAATTGGGCCTTTAACCTTGGTAAATTGGGAAGCTTTAACCTGTGATTTATAAACAGTAATTTTGTTCATCAGTGGGGCGCTTTCCGCTGTTCTCAAGGATTTAAATTTTTAAATTAAAAATGATGTGTTCTAAATGGTTTAGTCTCCGTTTTCCTATATTTTCTATTTCCCTGCTCTCGTCAAGGATACGTTTTTGAAAATCTTGTCCCATTATATATGCATATTTGTGCAAAACTATGTCGGTTGTATAGTTATAGTTAGTTAAGAAATTAAGCTTTTATAAGAAACTAGCCTTTCATTTCCTTTGTTATATACCCACTTTTCAATACAACAAGAGTTACGATAAGAAATACGATAGGTCACCTTTGTTGACTTGATAATAAATTAAAAAAAGAAAAACATTACTCCCGTTTTGTAACATTTAAGAATGTTGTGGTATTTTTGTTGGAGTTATGACTAATGGGAGGTAATGTTCTGCCAAGGGTCCAACCCAATGACGTATACATCTACACGTAAACAACCTAAACGTAAACAAACTAATACGGTGACCAGACGCATAAAACCTACTGACTAACGGACATCTAACTCAGTACAACTTTTGACGGGCTTGAAGATGGTGCCTTTGCATCGAAAGCGCTTGCCAGCTGTACTCGACCATCAGCCAGTGACGACGGTCTCCACCGACAGGTATGACAACAGTATCATTTATACTGGCGGTTCTAACCCTTTATTTGATAAATATTTACTTATACTGACTGCGTGGGGTCCTCTACGTATCGCTGAGTACTAGAATATTTTGTGTGTCTCTCTCTCTCTCTCTCTCTCTCTCTCTCTCTCTCTCTCTCTCTCTCTCTCTCTCTCTCTCTCTCTCTCTCTCTCTCTCTCTCTCTCTCTCTCTCTCTCTCTCTCTCCCTCTCTTTCCCTTTACAACGTTGTTCCGTCTACCCAAAATGCTTTACTCATTTGAAACGAGACTAGAAAAGTGCGTCCTCTCTCCTAGCGGTTCTGTAAATATTTCAGTTCCCTAGTAGATTAGCCTAAGGCGGGTGAAAGCGAGCTCCTCTTGTATGTAAATATTTGATAGTGTAAAAGGAGAGGTCTGTTTCTGTTTTGGTGCTAGCATATCCCAGGGACATTAGTATTCAGACGAATTGTGTCCTACGCATCCCGTTTGTCAAGCAATTTATATAAACACTACCTATAAATTTGTCAGGTTCACTACTACCATTAGAGGATGCCAGTATTCCTTTAGATACTCACACCTAGCCTATGTGCAGCTAATCTCACATTCTGTTATTCTTAAATCACACATGAACGAGGCCAGAAGATAAATATTTATCTCTTTCCTTTTATTTTATTTATCTTACTCCTGGAGTGTTTTCTTGTTTGAGCGCTCGTAGATGGATAGGGTGCTTATACTAGAAGTAACCTTCGTCTGATCCATTAACTTTCAAGTTATCTTTGTTAGTCGCTTTTGGCGTCTTTTCTACCGTTTTTCTCTAGGGAAACTAGTTATGAGGTTGGTTTCATGTAGTATTGGATAGACTCCAAAATAGAAGCAATTGATTCTACTTACCTTTTATTATTAAAAATTTAATCTTTGTTGAAAAGAGAGAAGTGTATTCACTTTACACTAGTTTTAATAATACGACTATTTTATAGACTCTGCATGGTTCACTCCTCCGCCAGTGCCTCTTCATGGTCTAGCTAAAACGGAATTGATACTACTAACATTGCACAGACTATCTCACTCTATCACACGCACACTCGCCCTATGACTAGTAGCATCTGAGCTATTAAGCTGATCATTGTCACATGTTCAAAATCGATTTCCTTGTTAAGTTAGGTTAAAATGTAGAATCGATTATTTAGAACAGGCATCATCCTTTATTGATAATATGAAAAAAATATAAGATTCAAATTTGTTTTTGTTTGTTTTTTTATTTACTATTTTTCTCGACTAGGTGTTTTCTTTTTCTATTTTTAAATAAGTATATAATATACCCAGTGGTCGGATTCAGCAATTAACGAACATGATCTTTACTTTTACATAAAACGTTTAAAAATTGAGTTTGGTAACAATCAAACAAATAATATATATACATATACATATATATATATATATATATATATATATATATCTATATATATAAAATTTTGAACGGACACCAGTTTCATCATCTCCCAGGGAGGCTCGATGGACAGTTGAGGAGCTGTTTCGGATTCTCGTCATGAACACCACATTTCGCAATATTTGTGAATTTTTCTTTTTTTTCTCTTTTACAAGTACAATAAATTTCGATTAAAAATATTTTTAATTTTGTTTTCACAATAAGTTAATGAGATATTTATTTTTAAGCTGAATGTAATTTATCACTAAGTGGGTATGGAGAATAAAAATAAAATTCTTTTCATACATCAGCAACATTGTTCCAAAAGGATCTTTTTACACTACCTATCCACCTTCTTCGGGAATTGAATTTAACAGTTAAAATGAATTATGGAATGTCAAAACTGGTTACAAGTTAATTGTATTCCTCTTCCCCCTCCAAATTTTTATTTCGCAATTTTAAATTATTTGTTTTGGCGACAATGTTATTTTAAACTCGTTCAGAAACTAATTTGGCGGTTTAGTAATTTTGAAAATTACTTGTTATTGGTTTGTCATATTTTTGTGCACTTACACACATATAACTTTGTTAAACTCGATTTATGTCTTAGAAAACTCCTTAAGTATGACTGCTTCAAAAATATAATAGCCTTAGTGAAATTATTATTAAGGTTACTTTGAAATACGTGTAATGGATGAAACACCTTCCTCTCTGTGCTACTATGGCTAATCGGGCCAGGTTATGTACAAGATACCACCGTTTTTTTAGATTGGTTAAAATTTAGGATTTTATTTAATGAGATTGTCACTAAATAAATTCCATTCGTCCGGGTGAGAATCAAACTCAGGAGTGGAATACCTGAGAAATTTCATTTCTGAGATCCTGTAATTTTATTCCATTTTAATTTTTTCAGAATAGATTCGTTGCTTTTGGAAATTCGTTAATTGCTAAAATTCTTAGTTCTGCCATTTCTGAAGCAGTAATGCGATATTACTTTAATTAATCTCTAGATATAATTCCTTAATTTAATTGTTCTTAGAGCTAAGGATTATATTGCAAAATGATGATGATGGTGATGAAGAAATACCAGTGGCTGGGGATGTAGAAGGGAGAATCCTTGACATTTGTTGAGGATGACACATATAGGAGGGGCCGGGATAGAGATACAATCCAGACACTTGGAGATAGAATCCAGTCATATCTGTTTCTTCTCATTATCTCCTCTCCTTCCTCCAGAGATTCCCCTTAACTCTCCAGGGCTTCCCTTTATTCCACCATAATTGCTCCCATCATTTTTATTTTTATTATTAATCAAAATCCTGTGATGATTTTCGACGGAATGCTTTTTTATATTATTATTTAAGAATTTCCTATACGGGATATCCATATTTCTGATAACATTCCCTGAGTGGATTTCTTTTTTTTTTAGATAAAAGACAGTTTGGTCCATCTAAATGAAATGTTTTGTAAAAAGTGAATCATACTCTAAACAGGATAATAAGTATCCTTTGGTTTTGGCAAAATTCTGTCCAAGAATAGTATCAGATGTTGTCATTATTATTATTTATTAACGTCCAGTTATTGGTGCTATGGCTACGTATGTTGGGTTATATACAAGTTACCACCCTTTTCTATCCAGGATGGGACTAACGATTTTATTTAGTAAGTGAATTCCTATTCCCCTGGCGGGAATCGAACTCGACAGATGTTGTAATCGATTTGCTGTTTTTGTACAATTGCAGTCTAATAATGTAAACTTTAACGGAGTAACTCGAATGAAGCAGTTATTTAATCTTTAAATGCGATGGTCTATGGTTGAATCATGACCCGTTGCTAGTAAAGAGAAATTTAAAGGAAATGCTTTTTCATCTAAGAAATCAGCTATTGCCTGGAGTTTTAGAAAATAAGGATATTATTTATTAATGGCCACTTTGTACTATTAGGGCTAATTGGGAAAATAAAAGATAAATGAGAGTATAGTATTCTATACAGAAATATGTAACTAATACCAGTATTTCCTCAAAGCTATTTTCATCTGATCCTCTCTCATCAAATATATGAAAGGAATACATAAAAAAGTAGATTAACTCATGCATATCTGACTTCAATGATCTAGAGCCAATTATTTTTAACTATGTGTCACCTCGCCTGTATAACCTTCTGCAAAAGCGTCTTGTCCCTTTTAATGGTGGTCGGTTTGCGACGACAAGACAGCCCGAGAGTACCGTAGGCCGGTAGTTGGTGGCGTACAGCTGGAGCGGCTTATTAGCATGAAGGCCTTCACTTTGACCCAGATACCCCAGCCAGTACTCACCTCAGTCTACATATCCCAGGGTCGCTCAATAGCTCTGACACTGACCGACATATTTTACTCTCTAAGCAACGCAGTCACATCTATATCACATTTGCTCTATCTATTTACAGAGTTAATTAGTCATCGTTAATCTGTTTCTCCTCTCCAGGCGTTCTCTGAAAACAGATGTCCCTTAAGATGAGTCAGCTATTGAGGTCGTACTTAGGAGATGACGAAAATGAGGTCCGTTCAGAATTTTATAAATGTTTATATATCCGCCAATATGCGAGCAAATGTCCTTTTCGCGATGTCATAAGGTACGTTCAGAAATTGCACAACTTTTGAGAACGTACCACCCAGAGTGGGATATATGAAAGAAGGTCGGTTGTACTTCATCATTGGGTCCATTTTAAGAAAAGAAGACTGGGGTATAATTTTGATCCAACAGTTTGATTCGATGAAAGTAAAAAACAAGCAGAAGAAGAAAAATTATAAAAAATAGGCATCTACACCCAATGCTGTTGATATTTTAAGAAACTAACTTAAATTATTTATTAACGTCCACTTTTTGCAACTAAGGCTAATTAGGGCGGGTTATCTACAGGTCACCACTCTTTTCTAGCCAGGGTGGGACTAAGGATTTTATTTAATGAATTTCGTCACTAAATAAATACTTTAGCCCAGGCGAATGGATTTGCCACTCTAGGTTTGCAATGTGAGATTGAGGCTAACGCTTTAACTCACTTGGCTAATCTGAGCCCCAATAAGAAAAATACATTAGAGAAAATTAGACAGTTAACAGGTTATTGTTTGATCAAGAGGAGCTATACCCAAGTCGACAGGGCAATATCTACAAGATCTTGATATAAGGATGGAAGAAATAAGGAAAATGTCAACTAAAATTCTAAAATCATCTATAAGGTTAGAGAATTTCCATTTTTGTCATAATGAAGTTTGACTTCAGCTGCTCCCTTAGTAAAATCCCCAACAGAAAAGATATTTATATAATACGAATCATACTGGAAATGATTACCTTAAATACCCGTAAGGTAGATAAGGAGGCTGATCTTCAGAAGTACAGGGCAGCTGAATTTGTTTTTTAATATTCTTTATAACAGTTGGGCAATTTCTTAAATTGTTTGAAAGTGTAGCTATCGTGGGCCAATAACAAAAACATTTTAGTGTGATATAAGGACACAATTTAACAATGCTGGTTTAACATTTAGATATTGGTCATAAGTAAGAGAGAAGAAGGAACTCCTTGATGAGGAGCGACAAAACACGAAGCTCGTTGGCGATGAAAATAAATAGAATATTTTATAGAGGAAAAAAAAAGTTTTTAACATAGTATGGCTACACTTTCAAACTATGTGTGTGTACATTTCTGTTAACGCTTCTGCGGTCGCAATTTTTGTTTGATCTTGACCAAAGCTCAAAATTTAGATCGAAAATTCAAGATACCTCCGTTATTATAGTTCGGTCCGAAAAATTGCATAGACTCAATCTTATTGCAAATGTAATGTTCTTTAAATGATGTTATATAGATACTCTTTCTTGAATATTAAACCAGATATTTGCATTTTTTTTAGATTTCCGCCCTCAGTATAACCCTCGTTCCTACTCATGTAATATTAACAACAGGCTGTTATACCGTGATCCACTTTATTCTTAGCTTAAATACCAAATTTTTTTTTCACTTTTGAACATTTACAGTTATGTACAAATGTTTTCAGCGGCATTTAGGATTTTACGTTCTAAACTACATATACGGTTTTTTATTTAATTAACACTACACTCGATATTTAAGAGATCACGGTAACTAAAGGTTATTTTAGGTAATGGCTGAAATCAGCCTTAGGGAGGGGATAATGTATGAAAATATCTCGGCTAGGCTATTTTGAGTCGGATCGAAACATTTTGTATAAGCTAAGTTGTTGGAATTTTAATTTCCTGCAAATGTTGTTTTATACGCGTTTTTGTCATACTCCAATATTAATGGAGTTATTTGTATTTTTTCTTCTTTTCTTTTTTTTTGGTTTGTATAATTTAAAATTTCAATCAACTGAGCTGTTAAAATGTTATTTATTGTAGATTAGAATTAATCTCTTTTTATCTTATCCGCCTACTTAATTTTTTATTCTTATTACTTACCTTTTATATTGTATTTGTCATTGTATTTTTATTTATTTATCTTTTATTTTGTATTATTCATTTCTCGTTTGTCAATGATATAAATAGGGTGAGAATGGAATTGAGTAAATTTTTTAAAAAAGTGGTACAGCTATTGATTTAATGAAGATGGAGAGCAGGGGCGGGTTCTTCCTGTTTCCTTGGATCAGTTAACATATTCCTTGAAATGAAGTCTTGAAGTCATCCCAAAAGGCAGAGAAATTTCAAAAAATCTTTTCTTTTTTCCATGAGTATATAAACTACAATCTTTTTTAAGTGCAACTTTTCTGTGGAGAATGTACATATATTATATACGGGTACTATAAATATTATATAAACATTTAAATCTTCTTTTGACGTGATGTGTTCAGTGAAATTGTTTTTAATTTATTTAGTTGTATTTATTAGTTTTAAATGTAAAGATAAATTCCTACAATGTACTGCAGTTGGACCTTAGCTGAATTATTTAATTATAAGCATTTGGGGACTTATAACAGTTTAATATGTCTGAAGTGGAAGGTTGTTAACCTCTTTCAACCAGTTTTATTTAGAACTGTATTAAAGCCCTGGGGTTTATTAGTCAAGGTTTTATTATCACAGTTTTAGTTACGATCTCGGCTATAAAAACTCAGTCTCGGCTTCATAAACATATTTATCTCTTTAATAAAGAATGGGCTTAGTAAAATATGGAATATCGTTCGGTTTGATAATTTGAGCATTTCTTATCACTAATAAATTGAGTAAGTGCAACGGTTATCCTGTTGTGTAGTACTTCCCTTCATGTGTATATATTGCTACCCTAGTACCATTTCGAAGATGTTATTCTCCAATTTCTGACCCCCTCGCCTCTTAAGTCCTCTCTCTGGTCATCCAGCCATATGTGTGTGTGTGTGTATACGCACGCGTGTTTGTTTGCTCGTGTGTGTACATGATCATTTTCGCCTTCATAGAGAGACTCAGAAAGCACAGAAGAGTCTGCAGAGTATAAAGGCACCTGGTTCCTGAGAATATTCTGGCTTCTAGCACATTTCCCTTAAGGGAACAGGTTGTACATGACGCGATTTTAGAAATGTTTCTTCAAATGTCCATCGATCCTACCCAGGAGATGACGAAAATGAGGTCCGTTGTATATATAAATTGTATATATATGTCTCTGTTAACGCTCTAGCGGTCGTAAGTTTTGTTTAATCCTTACCAAACTGAATATCTAAACTTTTATGTAAAAATATAGTTCAATTTCGGGAGGGGATTTTGAAAACTCTAAATATTTCCTTTATTATTCGTCGGATCCAAATATAGTATGGAAGCAATCTTATTGCAATTGTAATCTTCTATAAATGTTGTAATTTACATTTTTTCACTATCTTCATTATTAACCGAGATATTTGCATTTTTTTAGTTTTCGGCCTTCAGTTAACTCCCACTCCTACTCATGTCATATTAACAATAAACTGTTATATTATCTAGTACTTTATTTGAAGCCTAAATACCAAATATTGTTCTCATTGACCTTTTACTTGAAATCTGATTAGCTAACGCAGCTCCTGTGTGACGGACTTTTTATTATTCCCTGATAAAACCAATAGTATCAAAGATATAAATGAACTTATTCGATGACTGCTAAGTCATCGTATAAGTTCATTTAGTAAAAATGGATCGAGATTCTTTACAATCACTCTCTTGTAATTGAAATTACAATTGAAGTAGTAAATGTATCCGATTAATTTGAATCTCACTAAAAAATAACTCTTTTTATTACTGAAACATATAATCGAAATATAATTTGTTATTACTCTTTTCAATAGTAATTGAATTGCGTAAGATATTTATTAATTATTATTATTTATTTAATGTAAATAGAGTTATCAAGAACCCAATTTTGTGGTTTCTGGAATTAGTTTTACCGTTTTCAGAGCTACAATAAATATAATATAAAACAATAAAAACTACAATAAATAAGTAATAAGAAGGAATTTAATTCTAAATGTTAAAAATCACAACTCATTCATACCAGCTACTAATAAAAGTACTGAATCTTTGAAAATAAATTTTGTTAAACATTAGAATGTTAATTTCGAATAGAGTAAATTACAATTAACATTTTATTAAACAATTAAAAGAGATTAAAATATAATTTTTTCCATGATATGTTCGGAGCGTAGCTCGTAATACAGTGTGAGTTGCCCCTCTTACATCCCTATTTTGTCAGAATTATGTTGTACCACTCGTGCTAAAACAATAATTGACATTAATAATGCGTTGATTGACGTGGTAACTCCGCTATTAAACTGTTTGTAAGTTCACTGTATTGAGATTCTGAGTGTATTGGAATACTGATGTAGTATACCATTGAAATTTATTTGTGTAGTTAGGCACTTCAGAACTAGTATACATATTCGAAGCTTGTAAATTTTAACATATACTAACACATATCCTTGTGTGTAACGTGTGCTGTCTTCGAGTAAAAATGTTTTGCTAGAAGGTAACAGTTGTTGCGAGATACTGTTGATCGCTTCATGCCCTCTATAATTCTGTATCCTGGCTGTTTTATGTATGGCGTAGAGTTAAGAGCAAAATGTTTGTTTGGATTTAAGGTATCGAATGGTCTGGTGAAGCCATCGTAATTCAGCCCTGTTTATTGCCGGCCGTCCCCATTTACTGCAAAGGGGTGCTACTTGATTTAACAATATCGATAGCACTTAGCCTTCCAAAGAATTTCTCAAATATCATAAGTATCATCTTATGAGCTTCCTTGGTACACACTCATCCCAAGTGCTTGATTATAGAAGTAACCGTCTTTGGTTTGTAATTCCACCATAATAATGCATGCATGGGTCTTCATAGCAACATTTATGATTAAAGACACTACATTAATACACTTTTTATCTTGTTTATAAAGCCTTCCTGGAGATATGACAATACTTGAATGCTGTCTTTGTGACAGAATAAGAAATTTAGTACTGAAGAAATTTAGTATCTGATAACTTCTATCATCTGCGGTATTTTAGCTCGTTTAGCTGATTTCTCTTAAGGAAAATCAGCTATTGAGGTTCTTCTCATGACGCTATTTTCGAAATTTTTCTTCAAATGTTCATCGATCCTACCATGAATTGACTACTGTTGACGAAAATGAGGTCTATTCAATATTATATATTTTATATGTATATCTTTGTCTTATCGTTACTATACTTTTTTAAATGTAAAAATAAAGATCAAGTTGACGCCTGAAATCGGACCTGGGGAATAGAGGTTTAGAGGGGGGAAATGTTGAATATTCAATATATCTTCGCTATTATGCGTCGAATCGAAAAATTGTATAGAACCAATCTTATTGCAAGTATAATAATCTATAAATGTTGTTATATACGTTTTTTTTCTCTATAATGAATATTAACCTAAATATTTCCGTATTATAGTTTTCGGGCATCAATAAACCACCACTCCTGCTCATCTCATATCAACAATAAGCTTTTATATAATGAACCACTTTATTTGAAGCCTAAATACTAAATATTGTTCTCATTGAACTTTTACTTTTCGAGACAAATGCAAATATGTGACTCAAGTGGGAAATCTGGTTGGTTAGCGCAGCCCCTGCAGAACGGACTTTTATATATGTTAACACAAGTACCGTCTGGCAGTCTGGCAAATTACATATGCTTTTTTGAGTGTAACAGAAAAATTCTGTTAGATGTGTTTTCCTTTGAGTACTTACAAAAACAAATTGTTGTACATTTTTCTAATTTAATTTGTCACATAAATTAATGGGAATTGCTGCTATCTGGAGGATAGCAATAGCTAATAGAAAATCTCGCTTTTGGAAATGTATAAGAAGAATGGTGGTTGGGCCTGTTAGAGTTTTATCGATAAGGGAACCTAATCTTGCCTGGATATCAGACTTTACTTTCTCCGGCGTAGTGCATTAGCAGATCGGCAGAGGGAGGGAGTGGCGGGGAAAAAATCACTTATACTTGGAAAAGTAGGGCGAACCCCCGCTAGGGAGGAAATCGTCAAACTTCCCTAAAATCATCCTCTCCCCGCCGGCTTAAAGCCACTTCGCTCAGTTTATGTTGAATTAAAGCAGTACCTCTTGGATTTCATTGCATCATCTCATTTTGTGATAAAATGATTTATGTGATAGCTTATGATACATAGTTTTTGAATTGATGAAAACGTATTGATACATGTTCTCCTCCCTCCCTACACCCCCCCCTTCCCCAAACACACCCATTTTTCTTCACTACATGTTTGGTTAAACCTATTTGGAGTTTTCTGAAGAGTATATAAATTTCCACCCCTTGCTACGCTTACTGAAACGTCAAATGGTCTGGAAGGCTTGGCAGAAAACTGTAATTTGTGGCATCTCTTGAGGTTTTTTTTTTTTCTCTACCTAGTCTCTAAGAGTCTTTGAATCGTGATATCTTGAGAGTCCACTGAAACGACAAGAACAAATTCTTTATTCTATAATTTTTTAAACCAAGCCCGCGCAGACAATGCATCTATCTGTCCTCTCAGTTCTCTGATTTCAGTAAAGGAATGGCTCACATTTTCGGTTTTCATATTTCAACGGAATAAACCGTTTTGCCCTTCCCTGAACACATTTTAACTAGTTCGGAGTTGCGCTGGGCCTATCTCTCTTAACTACAAAAAAGACTAGTCCTAGGAATGTTGAAATTTCATATTTAGTGATGTTCTATCGACTAGTTAATCACCTCCCCTTTTCCTTAAATTCGACTTAGGCGAGGCGAGTTTAGAGTGAACTGTATTTATTATAAAAAAGGATTTTCTCGTACCCGTTAGAGATAAGAAAAATAAGTATAAATTCATTTGCCCTCTATCATAAAAAAAATCTATAAATTATGTTCCATGACATTTTTTGGTCCGTTGTATTGGAACAGAGTTTAAAGTTATAATCAAATAAGATCATTTTAAATGAAGAAAACTGCAGAAGATTTTGTTTATTGTTGTTAATTTAATAAGAGTTCATGGGAGTTAAGTGGCCACAATCACTTTTATGTATTTTATCTTTACAGGTGATTTCTAATGTCTGTACGTTTCTTGGTTAAAAGATATTTGATTTTTTTTTCTCTCCCTTTCTCCGTACAAGGAAATAAGAAGGAAAGTGAATATTCGTATTCGATAAATCCACTGTTACGCGAAATAACAATTGGGCATCAATGAAGCACAATTCACTAGAAAATTTGAATACATAATATATTTGGTTGGACATGAGATATGTATGCTACACATGAACTCATTCTGGATTGCAGATTCTGTGAGTATATAATTAACTCCAAATTGGCGTGTAGTTGATTTAGAAATAAATAATTCCACTGCATTAACATGATATGGGAGGATGACTAAGATCTGCTCTCGTGCGTGAATGTAAGCGCACCGTTACTTCCTTTCGTTAGGGACGCTGGAATGGTGTTAGTAGCGGGTGGAAACCAGGTCTTGCATGAATGACAGGTGCATGCGTGCAAACAGATTCAAGCATAGACTTAGCTGGTGGCATAGTGCTATTCGAGTTTAGCATATGTAGCAGTGTTTGTGTCAGTTTGATTGGCTCTCATTTTGGCAACTAGGTAGGGTCGACAGACATTTAAAGACTTTTTTGAGTATAGCAGTTATGAGTGCAAAGTTAGAAAATCTGGGAAAAATGAAATTGCTTAACTAACAATAATAAGACATGTGAGAGAATATTTTTGAATGGGGCTGAAGGTGAAGACCAAACTCTGTTGGATCAAATGAAGTTGTGCGTTGAAACCCCCTAAATACCACCTGTGCAGACGTACGAACAGAGTTACTCAGCGAAGGGGAAGGAACATTAGATTTGTTCGAAGTTGAAATATTCAACATTTTGACACGGGACTAATTCAGCCAACTAGAATATGTGCCTGTAAAGCAGACAACCCTGGTCCCACTTTTTACTTTTTTCAGGACTATTAACTAAAGCCTGAATGAGCTGGAAATGGTCAAAGATGTCATTACGGTCCGAATGATCATTATTGAAGGGATGGGCAACCAGAATACTCTCAATTTGGATATGGGGTTGTCTATAAATAATAAAGACCGGGTTTCAGCCTCTCCTTGGTTGGCGTTTGACCGACAACTAATGACATTCAATTTATGTTTCAAGATCATAATTATTAGAGAGGTTGGAATTGATTATGCTATTTATTATTTTTATTTGAGAATGGGATTGATCATTGATACAAGTGTTTGATTCAACTCCTTCGTTTAGATTGTACAAGCACCAACACAATTGAAACCACATTTGGAAAGTATCTCCTGTGAAGACAGATTCCAACTTGCAACAAACTTTCAAAAGAACTTTTTAAGTGGCCAAGTGGCTTGCAGGCTTGAAGACTTGGTGTTGGATGTGCTCAAAACCCCAATGTTGTTTAGAACAGGGATAGTTTTGGGGGAGGGTGGAGTAGGCGGTTGACTCGCTCAAGGAAATATTTTCTAACAAGGGAAAGTTGGGCTTAGACCGTGCCTTGAAACAAATAAAACCTCTCCTACAATATTTTGATGAGGAAAGAAATCTAAAACATTGTATGAAAGGGAGAGAGACCTGGGACCTTCACTTCCGAAGAGTCCCCTGCTACACCAAGCCAGCAGACATGGAAGCGGCTGATGAGTAAAATCTCCAAATGTTGTTTTTTGTAAAGAAACGTACAGTAATTTTTACAATGGATGATGGTTTTCATAAGTGTCCCTTAACTGCCGAAGACTAAAATTATATAAAAAAATAGGAAAAAGACACGGAACGCCCTCAAAAGCCTGCTGGCAGCCCACGAAATAGCCACTCTAAACCCTGTGAAGGGCGAAAGTTTGTTGGATGTATCGTAGGAGAAGATTTACAAATAGCAATGTACACTTGGGTTGGGAGACGAGGCTTTAGGGTTTAGAAAAGTGAGGAAACTGTCAATTGGCAGCCTTGGATCGGAATGAAACAAACAGATCAGCTGATGCAATTATGTATGACTTGTAAAGACGGAACATGTGCTGTGAATATATTGTTAATTAACCTATATTAACTTACGTTTAGTTTTAACAATAAATTAAACATAAATTTATAAATCATTTTATTCATTGAACTATTTTTTTTCCAGGATTCTTACACATATCAGGAGGCCTGACTTAAGGTGAGGGTTATTATATTTTTGCAAATATCATTTTTTCTGTTTTTTCATTCTTTTTTTGTCATATACATTTTTAATGAAAGGAAATGGGCATTTTACTTGTTCAAATAATAGCGATCAATTTTAGCTGATTTTATATTTTTAATTTTAGTTGTTTCTTACAGCGTCATACCGTCTAAGTAGCTCATGTTATTGTAATGTATAAGTACATATTGACTTAGACGTAAGTACATTTATTTATAACTTCAGTATTATCATTAGCAGTAGATGCTCTAACCAAATTTCTCTATTCCCATATACGAATGGTCCTTACGAATTTAAGTGACATGGGCAAATTCCCTGACTAGTGAAGCCATGAATTACCCTGATCCAAACTAGTGAGTAATGAAGAGAAAAATATACGCAAAATGAAGTATTTCAAGAGTTTCAAAGTTGTTGTTTTTTTTAGAAAACAAAAAGGCTTCCATTCTCTTTCGACCGCACTGAGAAGATCAGGTTTGTTTAAGTTTATATCGTGTATGTGTGGCCAGTGAGCGCGCGTTTGTATGTAACCTCTTACCGCTATTAATGTTTGATCGTTACTAATTGCTAAGTTTCTTTTAAAACTTAAATCATGTTCTCTAAGCTCAGGATTGGATGTAGAAGACTGAGCGTTTAGAAAGGTTTTTAAAAATGATTGTGCGTCCAAAAAAATGAATTATTATATATTAATCCCTTAAATATGTTGACCTTCACATTTTTCCTTAGGTCGAAAATTAACCCAGGTTTTTTAATTATTCATGTTCAAAATTCAAAATTATATATATATATATATATATATATATATATATATATATATATGTATTTATTTGTATGTTAACGCTCTAGCAGTCGCAATTTTTGTTTGATCGTTGCAAAACTCGATATTTAACCGTTTTATGTAAAAAGACAGATCAAGTTAGTTAATGGCTGAAATCGGACCAGAGGGAGGAGGGGTTTAGAGGGGGGATTTTCGAAAATTCGAAATATCTCCGTTATTATGCATCGGATCGGAAAATTGTGTAGAACCAATCTTAATTGCAAATATTGTTATATACATTTTTTCTGTATCTTGAATATTAACCGAGATATTTGTATTTTTTATGAAGCCTGTGGGACACGTGCTCGGGTAAGTTCGGTTTAGGTCAGCCGTTTTCGAAACTGCACGGCTCAGGTGGAAGCTTCTTCTAACCTTACCTTACCTTTGTTACTTTGTGAGATTTATGCAAATACGTTCTGTTCATCCGCCCCTCCCCCCCCCCTCCTTCTTTTGTTCTGGGACTACTAAAATTTGAGTTATTAAAATATAAATTATTCTTACAATACAGAAGCCGTTTCAGTTGGGAGTTTATATTTTAATTAACTGAAAGATTTCACATTACCGTTTGTATTTAATCACGGTGGTGTTGTGTTACTAGTATGCAGATTAAAACCTTCACATGGGAAATCTGCTTAATTTACGCAGCCCCTGCGTGACGGACTTTTTTACTTATAGCTGAATCAAAAAACATTTCATGCCTAGCTTAAACTTCATGTCTGGTTTTCATGGGGGTTCTTATTATTGGAGGAATTAAAATATGACAGAAATATGTGATATGACAGAAGGAAAAATCTGGCTCAAGCAGCCTCTGAGTTACGGGACTTTTTTACTATTTTTTTAAAATTTTAATTTAGGTATTCGGATTTCTTATGACTAGTCCAGATCCGATTGTGTGGAAGGCCCTCGTTACTCCTGTCTTTGGTTCACGACAGACGAAGATATACGTAAATTTAGCTTGGTTAACTTTTGCAACTTTAGGTCCTGACATGACGTGCTTTATACATTAATTATCTAAACCTTGGAACTTTGATTGGATGATGATTGGTTTAATTATCTGCTCTAACCAGAGCACCCCGATGTGATGATTCCTAAATCATATTTGGTTAATGATTTGGCCATAATTACACGCCTTCTGGTAGCTCTAGTCGAATGTGGTTCTCTCTCAGAATGTCTGGAGTACTGTACCGTGTAGTGGTGAACCACTACTCAATTCTTTGTTAGAATTTGTGGCCCATTTCATTTCGCCCACTGTATATTGGGACATCGCTATGGCTCCCCTTGCCGTATGCTAAGTTCCTAAAACCTTTATCTACATCTTTCCAGCTACATTAACTTTCCCATTTATTTATTTTTTTGTGGATCCTCAGCCCTCGATTATTTACGTGAATATACTTATTTACTGTACGAGGATTGATTTCTGTTAGACTATGAACCAGAGTAATTTCATTCTGCCATCCATGTTCTCTATGGTCATTACCTCTCCTAATTCTGGTTCCGTTACTTCCTGCTCTCCTCTGTTCGTTAGTAAAGATAGTAATTATTAGCTGGGCTACCATCTCTCTCTCTCCATCTCTTTATTCCTCTCTCATCTCTGGCCTGAATTACTCTCTTTACTAATTAAGGCCTTTACTCTTTGTGCGGTTTTTCCTCTGCGCTTTTTTAAAGGTTTAAAATAGACCCTTAAATAGAAACATTTTTAGGAAAAAAAAAAAAAAAAACCCTCATTATATCTTTCGTGGACGGAAAAATAAATCAAAAATTTATATTTTTCAGGAGACCAGATTTTAGATGCTTCATATACTTACTTTTCAAATGCTGTCCGTTGGGGTAAAAAAAATAAGCGCTTCAAACGAGTAAAATTGTTTTAATAGTTTGAGCGAACTAAGAAAGGGATAAACAACTTTTTGGTGATCCACAAAGAATATTATTTGACAAAAGCAACAATTACTTAAACCTTAGGTGGCTTTGAAACTGCCTAGCAAATAATATACGATAGAGTTTATTTGATGAAATTGTTTCAAGAATAGTACCAAAGAATCATCTACTTCATAAAATGAAGTTCGAACCTACACTTCACCTGAAAAAAAAAGGTTGAATAGTCAGACCAATCCCCACGATTATCAGCTGTTCTGTGCCTGTAGTACCACCTCGGTCCAGCATGAGATCCCCATGTGCCTCTGCTCACAACACGTCGCATCTTCGCCTTGCTCTTATTGTTGGTTGAGGGCAAGGAGGTCTTTTTAGGCTCCTTGGTGCGACTTCAAGATCTACCGCGTGTCCCTTCAAAGCGTCCCTGCTACGGCCTCCAAGTGAAGCATTTAAAGCTTTTATATGCCCAATCAAATGTTACTCCTGATAATGTTCTATGAATTTCAAGTTTTATCTTCGTCTCTACGAAAACTAATTATTCCATTTCTCCGGCTGCCTTCTTTAGACGATCACTACCCTTATTATGGTCTGATCGCTGTCCAGGGACCTAATTTGGTTTTGTGTCATTAAAGGAACTGAAGAGCATACTAAAATGTACTATTATTAGGTATATTATGTGTATTAACGCCCCCTTTGTGTAGGTTTCAAGTCACCCAGCATGTTTTAAAAAAAAAAGAAAAAAAAAACTGTCCGTACCACGACACCTAATCAACCTAAAGTATATAAATAATCACGAAGTGTAAATATTCCAAGATTCTTATGTTCTTCTTTTCTTCCCACTTTTAATTCTTAGCATTCCAACTGACGAGTTTATGTTCTTATTGTCTATATTAGATATTTGTGGTATTATTGAATGATACACTGCTTATTGGAATTGTTTAAAAATAGTGACATGATAAATCCCTTTTGTGAACTCTTCTTTCTTTCGTTGACGGATTTAAAAAAGGTGAAACTTCTCCGGGCACATAAAAACCTTACATCCCAAGATCCATCCAGTTATGGAGGAGAGTAATGGATATTGGGGTACATACATTTTAAATGGAGTAATTTTTGTTTATCAAATATTTATGGAATTTTAGTAATGAAATCCTTAGTCTCGGCCTGCTTCAGAAAGTGAGCATGACATTTTAGTAACAAAGTCCTTTATCTCCGCTTGCTTCAAAAAGTGAACATGGAATTTCAATTAAAAACTTTTTTGTCGAGATTTACACATCCTCGACATTTTATACGGTAGCTTGGAAGAGTTTAAATTATTTTTATATAGAAAAAATTATAGATTATTGTTTTTACATTAAAAAAAAAAAAATGTTAGAAATTATCTAACCTTCATTTGTGTTAGTTTTTGTCACTCACAGGCAATTTGAACACTTAAGTTGCCTGCCGGAAATTACTTATAGAGAATGAAGGTGTTTACTTTCGAAATCCTAGCAGTGATGATTGATCTCCAACATTATCATCATATTATTAGCTTCCATGCTTCACAATTGCCCGTGTACTGTTGACACAGGTGTACGGTAACGGATGTTTGGGGAAAATCGTTGCAAACAGTTTTTAAGCCTTGACCGAAACTCCATCTTAACCATAGAAAAAAGCATGCGTCTTCTACCTCTCTAAAGACACACGTCCTATAACATCTCACAAAATGTCTTCGTATTTCCGGCGAAGTTAGAAAATCTTCGTTGTATGTTATATTGCCGACTTGGAAAAATTTTAGACTCGTGCTTGACTTCTTTATGAGCCTGAAGTTTTAGTAACGAAGTCCTGAGTCTTATCTGCTTCAGAAAGTGATCAAACAATTTTTGTCACAAAATCCTTAGTCTTTGCCCGCTTCAAAAAGTGAGCATGACATTTTAGTAACGAAGTCCTTTATCTCCGCTTGCTTCAAAAAGTGAACATGGAATTTCAATTAAAAATTCTTTAGTCTCAGCCTGATTCAGAAAGTGAGCATGGGATTGTAGTAAAGAAATCCTTAGTCTCCGCCCACTTCAAAAAATGAACATGGATTTTTATTAAAGAAGTCATTATTTTCAGCCTGCTTCAAAAAGTGAGCAAACAATTTTTGTCACAAAATCCTTAGTCTCTGCCTACTTCAAAAAGTGAACATGGAATTTTAGCAAAGAAATCTTTATTCTCAGCCTGCTTCAGAAAGTGAGCGTGAAATTTTAATAACGAAGTCCTTAGCCTCAAGAGAATGAAGCATCGGTTTATCATGATTTTTATTATACTTTTATTGTATTTGTTAGAAATTATGTTTTGTTCTATATACATTTATGTTGTAAATGTGATTAATTGTGTTATCGTACTTTCCATAAGAGTATTTTATAGTTAATTTAATAGACGAGATTAAGTACTATTGATTGGTGTTAAAAAAGTAAATACAATAGCAATGGATATATATCATAAATATTTGTTATATGTTTTTGAACATTTAGCCTTCCTGCCTGTCAATATTGACTGATAACTTCAACTCCCTTTTGATGGGGAGATATTTTCGCGTTCGTTATGCATTGCCCCCGATGGTGACGGGGCCTTGGGCGGATGAATGATTTGTGACCGGTATCAATTCTGTGTATTGTGACTCACTCCTTTTCTAGTTTATTAATATTATTATTGCTTACGGTTTGACAAGACTAACTAGAATAACATTCCTTGCTTCTCAGACCATACTCCTCATTTTGTTTTATACCAGTTGTGGGATCAGAAGTGTATGATACTAAAATATGTTTACACAATTAAATTTCAATTTGTCCTTAAACTGGAGAAAGTATGTAAATTGTTGCTTTCAATGATGAATTATATGGAGTTTCCCTTGAGGTGCATTTGACAATTAATTTTCCTATTCCTGAAAACACAAATAAGCTAATATAATGTTATGTGATCGATGTTGCAGTATTCAGTATTAGATTCCCAGGCGAGAACCTAGAACTCGCCGCTCTAGGTTTACCGTGTGAGATTAAGGCCAATTCTTTAACTCACATGGCTAACCTGAGCCCCCACATACATATACAAAAACAAAAACAAAATGCATTCATCTATTTAAAAAAGGCGTTATAATCCCGGCTTGTCGTCACCTCTGTGCAGCCGAAATTAAAATATTCATTGAATATTTATTGATTTGTTGTATATTGAGTTCTACGTGGGTAGTAGTTAACTCACTTTCATTCGTGGCCCTATAATCCACAGTGGGTGTCTTCCTCGTTATGAGCTTCTGCTATACAGTTCGGTCGATTCCTGCTTACTTCCAGTTATTGGCACCCAATACATTTCTGGCATCTGTCACCAGTCCATAGAATCAACTGGTCCTACCGCTTCCAGTCCTTGTGATTCGGTAACGTAAAGTTTGTTCTTTTTCATTAGACATTGTCTACTTGACAAAAATAATTATAAACTTATTAATTGAATGAATAAAGTAAATTGTCTTTTCTTCTTTCTCACGTTCAAAATATTGTTGGGGTAGTCCACATCAGCATGAGTGACTACATTCAAATTGTATGAAATATATATGTTAAAAGTTGTAAGTGCATGTTGGGGGGGGGGTTATTGTAATTTTATATTCGATATATGGTATATAGTAGGCTTAAAGTGCCAATTATTATAAATATGTGAAAAGATACCTATGGTTCTTGCTATACGCATATGCTTAACATATAAAATACTCCATTTATAGAATGTACCACCTGTTGGAATATGTAAAGTAGGCTATTGCATTCAAATGAGGTCATTCTATGCAGGAAAATTCTTCTTGAGAATTAGTCGTTTGTATCCTCAGCTACGGCATCATTAAAAGATCTTATTCCAATTCAGTTGACTTGAATATCCGTTGCGAGTCTTTAGAAGGAGATGCTATAGGCGCTGGGCTGGGCTGAGGGAAGGGGAGTTTATCACGGGCCACCTCTAACCATGCTACTTCAGAGTAATTGTTCCGCTTAAAAGCCAGGCCATTCATACAGAATGAACAATTTTCCCTAGAACAATGGTCAACAACAATTAGATAAGCAGCCCCTCTACAATGGGGTGCCTTGAATGGATTTTTAAACCTTTATCTTTAAGAACTCCGGAAGTTTTGTAAAGTGCGCACATAGGGGCTGAGCTCTACTCCAGTTCCAAACATCAGAGTATGTAGAACACTCAGCAGGTGGGCTTGAGAAATGAGACTTGTGACTAGAGATATCGATCATCGTATGGCACAATAAAAATGCCTTCCAAATATTACCACTAACTAGAGGAAACGATTTTGCTTTTTAGTAGATTTATCTTCGAGTAAATCTGTTATTATGTTTGTACTCATTGCACTATTTTTGAAATAGGTTTAAAATGTCCAGAAATCATACATCATCTTGGTATGCAAATGAGGTAAATCCAAATATATGTATTCGGTTGGAATTTTAGACCTTCGATCAAGTGAGACTCGGGGATTCGTGTTCATAGTTCCTTCGTAGAGAGTGATCAACTTGACGTACAACCTCCGTTATCTAAAGAGGACCTGGAATGGACCTATGTATGTCTCTAGTAGACTAACAGGATTCATTATGTAAGGTGGCTCAGTGGTCAGGTCACGTGGCATCACCACTACCTGTAGACGGGATCTGAGAGAGTAACAATCGTTAGTCATCCCGATGCTGAGACTAGATTTAAATTTAAGACAGCAATATCGCCTATGTTTGGATGCTCATAAAATAAATACGTATGTATATATGATTATATGTGTGTTTGCTTATGTATGCCGGGTAAGCTCAACTGTCCATTACGCGGGGGTTGCCTAAAACTAGCAGATTTCCGAGCGAGTGCGACACGCCGCGGACCTCATCTCACCATTTAATTTATATTTCTAAGAAAAAATATGATGAGTTGAAGCGGGGGTTTACTGAAGGCTGAGAGCAAAGTGCGAATTTTGGATCATTAAATAACATGAAACGCTTATATATTGTGTTTGGTACCGACAAGACAAAAAAGCCCGCCACCTAGGGGCTGCGTAAACTATGCTGATTTCCCACGTGCTGGCACAACACTTGAGATCTCATCTCGCCACATTTTCTGGTTAGAATCGTGAACAAGAATGTCAGTAAAATATCTCGGCTAATGTTCATGATAGAGAAAATATGTATATAACAACATTTATGTGTAATTCAACTTGCAATAAGATTGGCTATATACGTTTTGTCGATCCGATTTATAATAACGAAGATATAACGAATTTTCAAAATGCTCCCCTAAACCCCCTTCCCCTGGTCCGATTTTAGCCATTAACAAACTTGATATTTAGTTTTACATGAAAGGCTTGTATATCGACTTTGGTAATGGCAAAAATTAAGACACACACACTCCGTATAAAGTATCAGACCCTAGAGTGTGCTAACCCCAGCTGACCCAAGAGAATGTCTACAAGAGGAGAGATGTAGAGAGAATGAGATATTTGGGCGGTAGATGGAGGAGTACTTTGTAAGGAGCTCCGGCTGATGAGAACAACCCCCAAGGGGTGTACATTGCAATCTCAACCCTTATTCCACCCACTCCAACCCATTGTTCCTCTTTAATAACCGCGATTCTTCTTCAACCGCCAACTCTAAATTGGTTTTTCATAATCAGCTTCCTAGAATCTACCCAAAAGGGAAATTGCGTTTTTCTCAATCCTAGACTCTCCTCTATTCATGAACCTAACTTTGTCATTATTATTGCCTCCGAATGTAAAAATATCATTCATTGTTCTAATGAGCTTACGTCTTGCCGCCACGAACGGAATGGTTTCGTACTGGGAATCTATTAATGATAAATCACGACCGGACATAGTGATGGTCACTGAATGTTTGGTATCATGAAAATTCTAGTGTTCTCTTCCTGATTATGCCATAAAATAAAATTATTACTGCTATAGCCCTGTTCCTAAGTCCAACACTACAATACATTTCCAGGAACATATTTTAATATCTAGTGTTAATGCTATTAGCATTTTAATATTTTTGGCTATTTTTATTTTTTTTTATGAACAAGCTAAACGAACACCTCGTCAAACACTCATTCAAGGCAAGCATTTTTTCCCTCCAATCCAGATATTTCGCCTCAGCTGATAGTCCTCATACAGGTTTTCGTTCCTTGTATATTTTAACAGTTGGGAAGGAATATCATCAAGCCCATGGATCTTATAAAATTTTCACGATGTGGTTATTCTATCCATTTTCTCTCTTTCTGGGGGTACAGCTCCCTTATATCACCATTATTACAAAGACTAATCCGGCTGGATGCCGAACTTAAAAGTATCATATTTCTTTGAAAAGATGATGATTTCCCTTAAGGGAAAAATAATTTTTTCTTTGTTTTCGCATTCAGGTTTACTTCCTTGTACGAAAAGGATGTATTGTAGTCGAGAAAAATTATTGATTTTAGGTTTCAGTAATGTTAACTGTTTTCGTTTCCCCTTCCTCCTGTGACACCGTGATGTCTAGTCCTTTTTATCAAAATTGATTAAAGGGGCGGGAATAGAAAAGAGGAAAAATAAAAATTTGCTGTTTCCGAACTTGTAGAGATACAGAAAGATTTGTATGAATCCGTTTTTGTTTCTTTTAAAAATTTAATAAATTATTTTGTATGACATTTTTACAGTTTCAATGCGTTGGGATGGAGGTATATTTCTTTCAAACGAAATAATTTTATAGGAAGTGTTGCAAATTTTCGCTTCTTTCATTTCATTTGGCTACAAGGACGTTATGTGGTGTCACATCATATGTCAATTTTATTATGGTAAGTGATGATAAAATTTGGTGGACTTTTCAATTGGATGTTACATTTTTACCTGTAGCGTATCTGTCTGTCAAAATATTTGTGTATAATATTTATTAAGTATTATGAAAGTAAGGAATATATTGGATGTATGGAAATAGTCTGTGATTGAGAAAAGTCTAGATTGTTAAGAGTCCAAAGCCTGTTGAAGCTTTTTATAATTTTTATTTTTTTAAAGGAAAATGAGAAATTAGTATTTTTACTGGATGCAATAGCTCCGAGTGACATGAGCCCCAGTGTGGGACCATATAAAGTTTATTCAGCACTATTGTTATTGTGATTGCCTATGGTTGTTATGGGATCCACCTGATGAAGAGATAATACGCGTTAAGTTTGTGAGTTGGTGGAAGTAAAAAGGGCGTTAGTAAGAAGTTAAAGCCGGGTTTGATGTGGCCATTAAGAAAGGTAGTACTCGTTATTAAAAAGAAACAATGAGGCTGAGTGCTGTAGTTAGTTGGAGAGGTTTGTAATAAACACCCCCAGTTCCATAACATTCCTAAACCCTCGCCATATTTTCCTTCTGCCTGCTTTAACCCGAGTAACTTTAGCAGAATGAATAATTAATTACTGCCTTATACTTTCAATCCCGTTCGTACTAATTACTTTTAAAAACATTCTTCTTCCCCTGTGTGGGGAATTCTAGAGGTGCCGTTGACATCATCTTTTTCTCTGCTTGGTTTACTTGTGATTGAAATTTCATTTTCTTTAATAATATACCCATCCCGGCATTTGGGCTCTACTCTCGGTATAGAAAGTAGGTATTTGAAGTCTTTAAAATAATAATATCAATTATTATTATTATGGAGATACTGTAGGTTTTGTGGTTATGTATTAAGTCCACATTTTGGTATTATGGCTAATTAGGACGGCTTAGGCCCAGGCGGAAACCGAACCCACCACTCTAATTTTACCATGGAGATTAAGTCCAACGTCTCTGACAAACCTGAGCCCCTACTGTAGATTTATTAAAATCCGCAAACAATACTTATCCTCCCCCCCCCTCCAAAAAAAACCAGCATTGCAATCTGCAATGCTCAGTCTAAAAGCCAAAGTTGGATCTTTACATATTCTATGATGATAAAGCATTTAGTGCGTGTTGAGGCATAATTGCTTAGATTGGTAAGTGATAGGAAATGTATTACTCAATATTGAAAAGTTGTCTGTATTACTTGAGTGAGTGCTCGGAGGTTATTGAGTCAATAGGCTACACAATTGGTTGTTGTTCATCACTTGTGCGCGCTTATGATACAAAGAGACATGATAATGACGCAAAGGTTATACACTTACTTTTACAGGTCGCTTTTAAACATGGTCTACTTGGCAAGAATAATTTTAAACAAATTAATTGAATGAATAGAGTAATTTTGGTTTTCGCCACATTCGAAGTAACGCTGCAAAATACTTTTGCAAAACCTTGGGATGCCCATAGCAGCTGTATGTGGATCGAATAAAAAATATTCTTGAAAAGTTATAAGTGTTCACGGAAAGTTATTTACTTCTTTGGGTCGTTTCGCTATGGTAAATGGAGATTTCTCCATTGGTATAAATTTCTTCTTAAGTTTCTTATGGGAAGTCCTAATACTTCCAGACATTATTCTTGAAGAGAAAAATACCAAAAAACTTAAAACTATTGAAATGCCTGTCCCAAGCAATAGTAAACCTTGTTAATATTAGCCTTAATAGTACAATTGACAGAAAAGTTTAAAGATGTCCGTTACGCCGATTTGGCCTAAACTAGATTGAATTGAACAATCGGAATCTTAAGTCGAAATGTCATTCTATCCGTGACCCCCAGACACCTCAATATATATATATATATATATATATATATATATATATAAACCTTTCATTATATAAAATGGAGCCCAACGTGAAAGGGCACGGCTTAAACATTTTTTTTTAATTTAAACTTTTAAAACATTTATTTAGGTTATTCATAAAAAAAAAAAAAAAAATTTTTTTTTTTTAACATAGATTATAAAAATGGATATTAATACTAATAGCAAAAGTTTTGAGGATAGGATTAGTGATGTAGAACAGAAAAGTGATAATTTGGATCTTGAAAATCTATCTATTGAAAGTGAACCGTTAGAGGGAACACAGACCAATAATATCATATATAAAGATCAGGCTAGACATATAATTCAATTAGAGGATTCGGGAATACCGTTATCTAATGAGATAGCAAATTTGAGCTTTTTGGGTTTTGAACAACCGCGAGGCACTTCTACCAGAATAATAGACAATTTAAACGATTTAAAAGGACAAAAAGAGGTCATTAGTCCTATCGAAAAAGATCAAAACATGTTGGAAGCTATAATGAACTTAATAAAAGCAGGAAATACTAAATTGGAAGCCAAACTAGAAGAAAATAATAACAAACTAGAAAAATAATAGGCCCGACAAGAATGCCATCAACAGAAAAACTTAATTCGGAATGAATTAAAAGGGGAAATTGAGCATGAAAAGATTATCCAAGGGAAGATAAATGATCAAATAAATCTAAATATTCAGAAAATTACTCATGAAAATAAACAAATATTCTAATTACAAACCACTCAATAAAAATTTTGGAAGAGGTAATGGGAGATTTGAAAATAGAGATTATAAAAAAAAAAAAAAAAAAAAAAAAAAAAAAAAATATAAATAAAAAAATAATAGTAAAATAAAAAAAAAAAAAAATATATAATATATTTATTTTTATAAAAAAAAAAAAAAAAAAAACAATAGTAATATTAAAATAAAAAAATAAAATAAAAATAAAAATAAATAAAAAAAAAAAAAAAAATTTATTTAAAATATAATTTTTTTTTCTCTCTATATAATATATATATATATATATATATATATTCTTCCTGCATAATACTATAGGCCTTATAGATTATAGTCGTTCTCCCGGACCTGCCCTCTGCATCATATTTCACCAGCAATTATAGCACCCTCTGATAGCTAATTGCTTTAAACAGGTTCTCCTGTTGCTGGAATCGAATCGTACTGAACACAAGGCGCTACTGACATGCAGGACTTGCCCCACTTCCCCACGACCGTAGAGGTCTGCAGCTAGGAGTCCCCCATTTCCGGATTCCTACCTCAGATCTCCAGGCACCTCTTGCTGTCTATCTACTAGTGTACCGTACAGCATTCTCTGGCACTCTGACTATTCTCTTGAGATAACCTAATTTCCGCGATCTGCGATTTATATACTTAGTTGTAACTTACTCGCCATCCAACTCCATCAGTTTGGTGTTGCTTCTAATGCACCAGGCATGCTACTTTTCCCAGCTCCAAATACGACCTCTTCTCCCCCCGACCGGTTTTCCTTAGATAGAGTCCGTGTTTCGCTGCTGTATGTATCTGAGGAAATCTTTTTTGGAGGGAATGAAACATCTTGTCTCTACGACCTTTCTGACTTTGATATATACTTCTCACCCTCTTGCTCTCAGCATCTTTTTTCCAAAGTGCTAAAACGTGCTAGCACCAGCAAATTTATGCTCTTTAGACTTTTTATTATACGTTCACCAAATTACTTACGTTTTGGCAGATTTCTCTCCATTTGTGTTAAGTGGGAAAAGATCGGTAGCTAATCCTTTGAACTGACCTGAGCACGCGGGGACCGTTCTCCCTCTTCCAGCAAACTTTTTTATTTGCCATATCATCCTTATCGTATCTACAGTACTCTTGAGGTAGAAAGGGCTTTTGATTGGAGAATAAGATAGTGAGGAGGTAACGCCAAGAATGTTTACTCAGTAGATAAAAGACAAAGCTGTTGGTTCCTTTGAGAGCTGTGAGGGGTGTGATAGAGAATCGTTATAGGGAGGTGGGGGCTGTACCTGGTAGAACCGCCACACCCCGCTCCCGCCCGTATTTCATCCTGACCCCGCTCGGGGGCGCTGCTCTCCACCATATCCTTCCTCCACTTACATTTATCCCCCAGCGCCGTATCACATTTCCCACTAATTCTCCACAAATAAATGAATGACCCATTTTGCTGTTGGCAGCTTTTACTGCCTGCCAACCAACCACCTTCGTAAATCAATGGCACTTTTTGTTGGAAATCTTGGCCGCCTATTTTCCCTGGACGTTGGTCACGTAGCCTACAGCTCAGCTATTGCGGGGAATTGACTTGTGTCACTGCAATAAGCCAGAGCTTCTACCGGAAATTCAGAGCTTTATTTTCTGATTTATTGCCAGGAATGTCAAGATTCTCATATTTTATCGAACCTCGGGCCATGGGAAACGAAGGTTGAGATAACTTTGTTTGCTCCTGAAATTGGAAATACAGGAATCACCTTTTTCAAAAGAGCTTAGGTTTATAGATATTCTTCTTTCGTTGGTCAATGCCTAATGCCTAAGTCATCAGTCGGAACTTCTTTTTCATTGGGAATAGAATCTATGAATTTTTAGTTACGCACTAAAAAATCGTATGGTATGTTATACTGTGATCCATTAAAAGGGGCTGATTTTAAAGCAAATATTTGACTAGTTGGCTTAGAATCTGTGTGGAATGTTTGTGTGCGATAAGGCCTCCTGCCGTACTAGAAAGGAGTTATCCATCCAGTTGCCTGAATTCCACTGATAAAATATTGAGGAAAAGGGATCTCAGTTACGCTGGTACTATCATATAACTAGAATTTTATCATTTTTCACTGTCAACAAATTTTCCATTGAGAAGTTCTCGTCAGGTTTAATGATATATTCACAAGTATGTTTTGATAACAAAAATATAATAATTCCTTTGGCTTGTCATATTGTAAATCATAATCATCTATATTTATAAATAGTCATCGTATTCGTTAGTTTGATATAATATGTTGTGGCAAGTTTCACTTTTATCTGGACTTAAGGAATGATAGTATCGACCTTCCCCATATATATAAATATCAGTGACTATTAGGTCTTTTTTTTATAACGACAACTTTTGTATACAGTTTGCCTCATTTAGAATAACAACAAAAAAATAAATAAATAAAAACAAATGGCTTACTGAGACGGGAATATTCAACCGTCTCAGCAAGCCTGTCGAGATGCCGATTTTCCTATTAATCAATAGAGGGAATATTCGAATGGTAAATTGTCTGGGGCAGAACTTATGCCTCTTACGTTATGGGCGTAATCCTGTCAAGAATCTCTCTCTCTCTCTCTCTCTCTCTCTCTCTCTCTCTCTCTCTCTCTCTCTCTCTCTCACACACACACAAACACACGCACACACACACAAACACACACACACACACACACACTCCTGTGCCTGTACGAGATTCTTCATTGGATCTCCCGGTAGGTAGTATAATATATTTTTTCACTACCTATTTTGTCAGGAACCCAACACATGTGTTTAGTTCGCAGCACATCACCATCGTCACTGAAAATTCGCCACTTCATCAATTTCCATGAAGAACTTTTCCGCCTTTCGAAATTCTCCACAACCGAGTTCACTAGATGATATATCTTATCATTCAGATGATAGTACGCACTATATTGTGTGAATACGAGAAATTGATTAGTTACATAGTGAGATTATCACAAGGAAACCTGTTATTCTTCGCCATCGATTTTTATTTGCAATTGACTTCTTCTTAACTAGGTTCGGGATCTTTTTTTGACGTATCTTCCATTTGTCAAAACTATCTAGAATTTAGAGACTGCAAACTCGTACATTCTTTAGAAAGCAGATCTCCTGTATTTGCATCTCAAAAGACATGTCTCCATGCTATTATCTTCTAATAATGCTAACGTTAAAGCAAGGCACGGTAAAGGTAGTTCTAAGTATAGTGGAATATTCGCCAGATCCTAGTTTATCTTTACCTGTTTTCCCCCAACATGCCTACGATTCATAGGCAAAGTGAAGAGTGTCTTGCTCGTATCAACGATAACATGGAATGCACCGTACTTTGGTTATAGCCTTCGTATTATTCTGCACAACTTCAAAGGTGGCAGCTGTTTCAGCCATTCCTTGCAACCTTTGCTTCTTTTTATTTGTGCCTATTTTTCATCCCATCCCAAATTCAAAATCCAGGTTTCTGGAACAGAAGGTGTGGTATGTGACTTTCCGGCCTTGCAACACAATCGTATAAAAATCTTGGGCCCAGAGGATATGTGACTATACCAATATACACATATTTTCGAATTTAAGTAAATTGAGGTCCCCTTGCTCTGGGGGACTCAATAAGGAAAGTTATCACGTCAAGGTTAGAACCTGCTATGCCATCTACAGAGTAATGGCGAACTCCCTCAGCGGATAATATTAAATCTATTTCACCCTTTTTAATTAATTTCTTTTTTCCGATAATTGTATAATTAATTCAATTTAAATTAGGCCATGTCAGGTATTTTATTCTACCGACTATCATATGAGTATTGAAATGTATACATTTAAAATATCATCTAGTTTAGTGATATTAGTTAAAATCTTGTAAAGTCATCTTTATTTTCTAAGTTGTTATTAGTTTTCGATAATAGGACTGTTTATGCTTCTGTATTACTACAGTTTCGTAACATTTTTCGTAATGTTAACGTTTGAATGTAGAAAAAGAATATAAGTATGCAAGTAAGTAGTAAATTAAAAATCGATTTAAGAAATATTCGTCGCCGAAATGTTCGAAGGCGGTTTGAGTATGAAAATAACGCAGAGATAAGGATGGTCATCAGAAGAGACTCGGGCGAGAGGGTTCTGATAAGGTTGCGAATTTCTTCAGGCGTTATGATGATGAATTCACCTACACTTCGCAATTCAAGTCTTATCAATGACTATCTTTTCTATTTCTTTTAATACTATTGACAAAAAATGATTGGAAATACAGGTAGATAATGCTCTTTCCAACAAACGTTAGTAATAAATTATAAATACAAATGTTAAGAACCACAGATGCTGGTCATACTTAGGCATTGCAAAGTTTTATTAGCAGATTTCCCTTAAGGGAAATCAGCTATTGAGGTCGTACTCATGACGCAATTTTCGAAAAATTTCTTCAAATGTCCATCGATCCTACCCTGGAGATGACGAAAATGAGGCCCGTTCAAAACTATATATATATATATATATATATATATATATATATATACTAGCTCAGATACCCGGCTTCGCCCGGGAATACATTTGAGGCTGAATGGTGATGGTATTTTTTAGCAGGCTTTACATTACACAATATTTTGACATTTACCCGACCCAGTGTTTAGGATTGATACCCGTCGTTGCCGGTGATTTGCTAATAATAGAATTATTTGTTTGATAATTCTTCACAGTCTTCGATATTTTTATATTTTCCTTCTCTTATACATGTAAATATGGTGAATTTTTATATTAGGCCTCCCTTATAACGCCCCTCCCGTTCGAACCTAAAAATTTTAATATAACTTATAATCATGGAAGAATTAATGCTAATTGACATACCGAGTTTTGTTAAGTTCGGTTCAGCCGTTAGTGCCCGCTAAAGTTTTAACGTATAACTCATTTACACTTAGGTATACGACAAAAGTGTATATAACAAAAGTTACTCCAAATAACAAAATAAACAACTTTTGTTAAGTTTATATTTGCGGAAAAACCAATAGGAAACGAAATATCGCTATTTTTAATTTCAGGCTTCCCTTATAACCCCCACTCCTGCCCGTCCATAGAAATGTTGGTATGGCTTATTATAATGAAGGCCTCACTGTTAATAAACATACCAAGTTTTATTTAGTTCGGTTGAGTCTTTTTTGGCAAATAATATTGTTGATTCCCACTATAATTTTTAGCGTATAACACATTTAAACTTCGGTATACGACAAAAGTTACTCTAAATAACAAAATAAACAACTTTTGTTATGTGCATATGTGCCGAAAAACCAATAGAAAGCGAAATATCGCTATTTTTAATTTCATGCTTCCCTTATAACCCCCACTCCTGTTCGTCTCAGAGAAAATTAATATAGCCTATAGTCTAAGTTGGGTTAGTAGTAATATACATACCAAGTTTCATAAAATTCGGTTCAGCCGTTTATGCGTGAAACGGTAACAAACAAACAAACAAACATACACGAAAGAAACAAAATGCAGATATGGTGTCTATGACATGTGAAACGAAAAGTTATCGTGAAATTTCGCGAAAAAAATCAATGTACAGACAGAGGTTACAATTTTATATATATATATATATATATATATATATATATATATATATATATTTGTCTGTTGACACTCTAGCGGACGCAATTTTTGTTTAATCGTCACCAAACTCGGTATTTAATCGTTTTATGTAAAAAGGAAGATCAAGTTCGTTAACTGCTGAAATCAGACCAGTGGGAGAGGGGATTTTCAAAAATTCGAAATATCTCCGTTATTATGCATCGGATCGAAAAATTGTATATACCCAATCTTATTGCAATTAATTTACTATAAATATTGTTATATACATTTATTCTCTATCTTGAATATTAACCGAGATATTTGCACTTTTATGAAGGCTGTGGTCGGGTATTCGGATTAGTTCGGCCGTTTTCGTAACTTCTCGGCTCAGGTGGAAGCTTCTTCTAACCTTACCTTCGTTACTTTGTCTAATTTATGCAAATACGGTCTGTTCATCTTCTGCCCCCCTCCCTTCTTTATTTCTTGTACTACTAAAATTTGAGTTATTAAAATATAAATTATTTTTACAATTCAGAAGCCGTTTCAGTTGGGAATTTATTAAAATTAACTGAAAGGTTTCTTATTACCGTTTGTATTTAGTCATGGTGGGCTTGTATTACCAGTATGCAGATTTCTCTATTGTAAAACTTCACATGGAAAATCTGCTTAGTTTACGCACCCCCTGCGTGACGGACTTTTTTAGTGTTTAAATTGTTTTGATCATTTATTATTTTACTGTTATTTTATAATGTGATGTTTAGAGAAATAAACTTTTTTTTTTAAACAGTGTTGACAGAAAATCTATAGAAATAATTTAGGAAAATGTGTAGTTTATGCCATTTAACTTACAAATAACTTAAATAACAATTATAATATATTTATCATTTTTTTAATCTCACTTTGTAAACTAGGAGTGGTAGTTTGAAATCCTAACAATGCAGTAGGAATTGCCTTACAATCCAATCGTTCCAACGCTTCTTCGCGTTGCTGATGAGTTACTGTGAGTACAAAAACGAGTTACCAAAGTCCCACCAACCGAACAAGTCAATCGGTGTATAACCGTGTAAAGTTAAGTTTCGAAATCCCACTTTCAGTGATGATACGTTTGGGCTCTTTGTTTCGATCTTTCGGATCTCTTCAGCTAGGCGTGTGCTAAACGTGAGCTTTTTGCTCCAAGCGTTAGCCTAGGACAAAGTTGAGTAAACGGAAAAGTTTAAGATGTATGACAAACAGTTCGTATGACAAATGGATGGAAGTCCAAAACGTCGTGTGAACTAAACGTCATATATTCTAGTGCAGTAGGAATTTATTTAGTGACTAACTCATTAGATAAAATCCTTAGTCGGACACTGGTTGGTAAAGGTTGGTAATTGGTACATAACCTCTCCTGATCAGACAAGGTAGCACAAATTGGGCGTTAATTAATAACATAACTTAATACGTCTATGAATAATTGAATTATCTGACATTAGAAATTTTACTCCACCACAATATTAATGAACCGAAATGTAAATATTTTTATTAAATGATAAAAAACATAATAGGCTACTTCATATATTTTTGATTTGCTATAACAAAGTTATTAATATTAAATCAATTAATTTAATCATATTTATTAAATAGCAAACTTATTTAAGACATTCTTTGTAAAAATATTTCAAATTCAATGTATATTTTTTCTATAATCTATTGATTTAATAATTATATGTATTACATTAATTTTGTTAACAGTCTTAATTTACAGCCTTTATTATACATTATTAAAGGTTGGCATGCTTTTTATAAATGATGAGTAAATTCTACCCATCTTAAAAAAGACTTTATTAAATTATTGTTTGACCTATTATTAAGACATAATATTGGATTTTTACGTATTATTGTATATTTGAAACGTTTTCGATCTTTTTCATCTACTGTGTAAAAATATTCATCAGAGAGTAGTTGTTTTCACTTATTTTTTATTTAAGAATATTTTTTTTCTGTAATCGTTGAATAATGGTAACATTACTAAACTGAAATGAGTGAAGAAAGTGAAACATTTTGCAATAGAGTGAAGAAAGTAATCACTTTCTTCACAAGTGAAGAAAATGAATTGCCTCCTTAATTAGTAATAAGTATAAATTAAAAAATAATTTGAAGTTGGAAATTAAATGCTTTTAAATGTTTCTTAACATTGTAAGAATTTATTTTAACAAAAAAAATTGAAATGTGAATGAATTATTGGTGGAAATAATCAATATATTTTAAAATTTAAATATAATAATAATTACCTTCCTTGCTTATAACCTGGACTTGTTTATAACTGCACTACTTCACAATCATCACTAGTTGTTTTATAACTTTGCTTATAACCTTTCACAACCATGCTTATAACCTTCCAACAACATACCATATTCTTCACAACATCCTAATTTTGTTCATATTCTGGTTAGATCTGATCATGTATTACACGATTACAGAAAAAAAATAATATTACACTCGTAACGAAAGTAGAATTTACAACTCTCGTGAAATTACCACACTCGCTTCGCTCGTGTGGGTTAACGTTTCACTCGAGTTGTAAAATGATCTACTTTCGTCACTTGTATAATAAATAACTATTTATAAATTTAATTGATTTGGTCAGTGTGTTGTAGAGTTTTACTCCTGAAAATGATACGGTCTTCTGGAAGTACTTATGTTTGTGATTGGGAGTTTGTAGCATATTCTTTTATTTTGCTTTCTGATTATGCTTTATATATATATATATATATATATATATATATATATATATATATATATATATATATATATTAAATCTCATATTTTTTTTCACAAATGTGAGCTTATTTATTTCAAGGATAGACATTATTTTTGACTTCCTAAAGAGTAGTTGACAGTTGTCTCTCGACATCTATTAAATGTAAACATTATTGCTCTGTTTTGCAATGTAAAAATTAAAATATGATTGTCTAAGTTATCTCAATGATAACAGATAGCAGAGTAAGGTTCAGTGAGAATACGGGTAAGATCATCTTGTTTCGAGACTTCCCTAGGCATGGTTTTAGATGTTATTTGGGCTAGTCTTCGCACTGATGATAGGACATTAACCCGATGTGCTCTAAATAAGATATACAAAGAATTTATACGTAGATAAAAGATAAGCCTTCATATACAATGCAATACTTTCAGTAATATCAATTAAGGATTAGGGGGCTCACTTGGATCCATCTACCTGTGGTACCAGCTGGAATGAAAATTTGACCTGTATGCCATAACCCATTTTATTAGCAGATTTCCCTTAAGGGAAATCAGCTATTGAGGTCGTACTCATGATGCGAGTTTCGAAAAATTTCTTCAAATGTCCATCGATCCTACCCAGGAGATGACGAAAATGAGGTCCGTTCAAAATTATATATCTATATATCTTGTCTGTTAACGCTCTAGCGGGGCCAATTTTTGTTTGATCTTTACCAAACTCGGAATTTAATCGTTTTATGTAAAAAGGAAGATCAAGTTCGTTAATGGCTGAAATCGGACCAGTGGGAGGGGGGGTTTAGAGGGGGGATTTTTGAAAGTTCAAAATATCTCCGTTATTATGCGTCGTATCGAAAAATTGTATAGAATAAATCTTATTGCAAATTAAATTTACTATAAATATTGTTCTATACATTTATTCTGTATCTTGAATATTAACCGAGATATTTGCATTTGTATTCTGCGTGTGGTCACCAGTAGGCTATGTTCGGACTTTCCGCCGAGAGCTCTGGCGGACGTTTCCATAACTATTCGTCCCTCGTGAATAGGTTTAGAGATTAGGTTAAATGTGTTTTGGGGCTAGAAACTACTCGGTTATTACGCCCTAAATAAAGTTTTAGGTTTAGAGGTTTCTTACTACTACAGTAGTTATTAGGCAGATTTCTCTATTGTAAAACTTCACGTGGGAAATCTGCTTAGTTTACGCAGCCCTGCGTGACGGACTTTTTCAGATTGACGATATTTGAAGTGTTTAATAACAAACCAGTGTGCTTATCACATACTAGGGCATCCTCACTCTAGGCCACACACACAACCTCGTTTTGTCTCTGTAAGCAAAAGTGTTAATTTATCCTTATCAGTTAACTCACATGTCTAGTCGTTTGTGTTATCATTACAAACGTGTCAAATTTACGAGTGTTCTTGTCGCACGGCTTGTACTACAGTAGAACGACTTGTGAGGAATGCGACGACAGTTAAAACGAAGAGATAAGGAGTTATCTCTAGGATTCTTTTCCTTAGAGAAATGATAAAAGAAGCTGCATAAATAGCATATTTTAATATTAAGATTTTTGACGTCTTCTTCTTTTTTTTTAGGCTTAAATTCCGGTTCTGTGGGACCTATTTTTAGATTTAGCCGCTTTCCAAGGAATGGCATCCTTCTAGTTTAGCATTTGCTGAGGTCAATTATTTTGAAAACATCCTGCTCACGTTATACAGTGTTCTTTAGTATATGCTATTCATAAGGTTTTGCAATTTATTTCACGTAGATTACACACATAACAAGCTTAAGTAATCAATACTGATATGCTTTTCTAACGAATGGTATTATAAAATACTGGAATTTAATCCTTGTTTATCACCTAAGGATATGCCGCGTCTTTTTTCCTTCTTTCTTTTGATAGATACATAACGTAACAACACATAACGTCAATACTCGATATTCCCATACATCATTTCTTTACTTCTTTTGATACATTTTATCCCTATCAACTCACTTCTCTATATACCCATTCTTCATTGATTTTTGTATTTGTTTCTCTTGTTACAAAGAAAAATTGATCGCGCCCCCATGGGGTTGAACCCCTATTATCTGGTTATTACTAAATATGATTAGCACCACTAATACCTCTCATCTTGTGAGTCCGATCATTTTTTTCCTCAGTGAAACGTAGTATTTATATTGGCTGGAGTATCCATAATCATCCCATGGCAACGATCGATCAGGGGGTGCCGTATTTTGAAAGTAATATTTGTATGTTACCTAAACACGATATTTAAACGTTTTATATAAAAATAAACATTAAATTAGTTAATGGCTGAAATCCGACTAGTGGGTGGGGGAGATTAGGGGGGAATTTCGAAAATTCTTAATATCTCCGTTATTATGCGTCTTATCGAAAACTTGTACAGAACAAATCTTATTGTAATTTTAATGTTGTATAAATGTTGTTATGTACGTTTTTTCACGTAATTGATTATTAATCGAGAAATTTACATTTTTTAGTTGTGGGCCTTCAGTAAACCCCCCACTCCTACTCATGACATATTATGAAGCTCACTTAAACGTTTCTTAATGTAAGGTGGGTGTAAAGTGAAACTCTTATAGAAAACGATCTAGATGTCGTTCTTCTATTATCAAAAGTTATTAAAAAGGGCGAGTCTTTGACTTTCGGACAAACTGGACTTTTTATGGAGACCCTGATTGGATATTACGATTTTAAAAAACAGTAGGAACCACGAACAAGAAGAAGAAATATGAGCTCTCGTTAACTGTCCAAGGCAAAAAAAAATAAAAGGCCGCCCTCTCCCCAGTTATGAAATATTGCGTGTGAAGGAAAATACGTTAATCAGTGTCTTTGAGCGGACCTTTGCGATGGTTGATGAATGTAGTTTTGGTTGATAAGGCACATAGCGTTCTAAATGGAATTGTCGGGGCGGTCATTGTGTGTAGGGGACGTGTACTAATGCCCAGCTATTCACTAGGGGCTGGTGCTGCCCCCGCTGGCTGGGGGTGGAGTATCGAATCGGGTGGGGGTTGCTCGAGCTATGAATGGGAGGGGTGGGCGTGGCTCTCGGTCACTCACCTGTTCTCTCATTCATATCTACCTCCCCTTCTCTCTCTCCCGTCCACATTTCTCTCTTTCTCTTGCACTTATTCTCTTTGGAATTTTCATCGTCTTCTAGTGTTATTTGAACCTTTCAAGGGATTAAAATGTGGTCGTGGGGTATTCAGAGATAGCCTACATTTTTGAGTTATTTTCAGGAGAGTCCGGAGTTGTATTCAGTCGACAAAAAAGAATACTATATATTGGTTACTGACATTTTTGGAGATGAGTAGAATTCTGCAAGTCCTAAAGGGCGCTTTAGATCAGTTTATACTCAAAATAAATGCTCATTAAACAAACGTTTTGGTTCTAGAGAAGAAAGAAAGCCGTAGAAATATAAATATTAGAATTGGAAACATTGTGCTTGAAAAAGTTTTGCTACCTAGGGAGCATCATCACTCAACACAATGATAGTAGAGATGAAGTCGATAGAAAAATAGCACTTGCTTCCAAAGCAAAATAAGCATTTAAACTAATAAGCATATAGGAAGCATGGCTTACTGCTTTACGGGATCGAATGTTGGACTCTACACAAAAGGTAATATAATCGGTTGGAAGTAATGGAATTGTAGATCTGGCATAGAATCATTAGAACAAGTTGGACTAAAAAAATAATCCAACGTTGATGTTTTAAATGAGGTAAGTGAGACCAAAAGTCTTATCAAGGTCATGGAAAAAAGGAGAGTGAATCTTCTAGGCCATATCATAAAGCACAACGACATCATTACATACTAATATATTTGAAGGTAAGATTCTTGGGCATAGGGGAAATGGGAGGCCCAAAAAATCCTATTTTCAAGACATCAAGCAACATATGGATTTTGCTGAGTATAGTTATACGAAAAGACCACCTTCCGATAGAACACAATGGTTGCAAATACAAAGCGTACCTTTAGATCATGATGATGACAGTTCGGACCTCTTTGGTATCCTTTAGAGCTACAATAATGAATAAACTGTATAAATACTATGGTGGTTAATTCTATCTGTTAACTAATTTACAATGTGATAATGAACCACTAAATGGAGGACAAGAAAAAAAAATAAAAACAAGAGGGTGGCGCAACACGAATTTAGAGAACTCTTAGAATAAAAAGAAAGAGTACAATAAAATAATTAGTAATTTGGCCAGTTCCAAGAGTGATCCTTTGTGGGATTAAATTTGATTTTTGAATGTTCTGGGACATTAAGAGACTTAATAATAATTTTTAAGATTTTAGACTGTAAGGATTAAATGTAACCCCTGAGCGCTCTTCGGGAAGAATAGTGGTCACATCAATAAGTCGGCTCTCATTAAGACCTTTCAAGAAACAGTTTGTTGCAGAGGTTCAGTAAAAGTGTCTGGGTCACTCACTAAGATGCTGACTATAGTTGTCTATAATTTCAAAATGTATCAAGGCTCAGAAAGTGCCTCAGGGAGTGCACACTAAGATGCTGACTATGGCTGCCAATAAATAATTCCAAATTATCTAACTGTTACTTGGGGCCCCAAATACAAACTTTATGCAGAAAAAAAAACTGGAAAAATAGGATTTGGAAATTCTATACTGGCTCAATACTTTCCTCTCCTTTTACTAAACCTTCGAAAGAATATTTCTAGGCATAAGAGTTTTTGAAGCTCCTGGGTCTCCCCAATGTCCTTTTTCGGTGTGCTTCACTAGTCGTATGTCCTTGTCCTGGACATCTTGCCCCCGCAAGTTCTCTATCACGTCATTCAGCAACTCCGGTCTGTTTCTCATCATCCCGTCTGGTGTACCATGCAACATTTTCCTGTGGATCTGTCGGCAAGCCAATGCAAGACCAGCATCTTTTATTGTAATTGTGGGGATTACATGAGACTCGCCAAATAAGTCCATCGTTTCGGTATTACTGTTTCTCCTTCTACTCTCTCACGGCTTTATCTCCACCAGTGCTTCTGCAAGGCTGTCTTATTCTTCTTGGTGAGAGTCAGCGTTTCACAGTCATATCTAACTGCTGGTCTGATGACTGTTTTGTATATTTGACTTTTGTCTTCCTCCGAAGACTTCTGAAGCTCAAGGGCTTTCATGGCAGAAGATAGAATTTAGTCAAGGAATGTCCAACCTTTCGTAAGAGAGTATCAGTGCTCCCGCCTAGTGTTGTGCTGCTAATCCTTGAATTACAACTAGGAGTGATAGAAAATTCGCTTCAAGGCCCAAACCTGGATAATAGGGACTACGTAGATTTCTCAAATGAAGTTTTAAATCTGCGTTATGCTAACAAGTAACGCCACCGTGAATATTAAGCTGTAATGAGAAATCTTTCGGTCAATTTTATTAACCTCCCAACGGAAAGCGTCTGAATTGTAAAGATACAGGCCAGCCTCTTTCTTTTTACAGAAAACGTTTAAATATCACGTTTGGTAACGATCACACAAAAAGTGCGACCGCCAGAGCGTTAAGAGACATCATTTTGAACGGACCTCATTTTTGTCATCTAACTTCCAAAACCTTTATTTAGTGCTTTCAACAATGTCACATCGTCATCTTGAGAACATTTAACATGAATTGAGTCCTAGCCGAGCTCGCAGCCTATTGGCGCACTTTGGAGTTCAATCCTTTTGATATACTCTGAAGATGACAATGTGGTATTGTTAAAAGTGCTAAATAAAGATTTTCAAGGACATTGACTATTGGTAATAATTTATTTCCTGAACAATTTATTCTTCACGTCCAATGCTATCTCACACGATGTTGTCTGTTATCGATAAAACATCTATCAGGTGCTCATGTACTTTAATCAGTCAAGGAAAAAAAAGTTTAAATTCCTAAATCAGCCCAAGGCCATCATGAAATGCTAATTTAATATATTTACACTACTGATTTGCCACAATAAGAATAGCTTCATGGCTGGTTTAATTTTATTTGTTTCGTCGTCTTAATGAAATGATGAATTATGAAGAAGTTTATAAAAAGACTAATAATGACCAACATTTTATTGTAGTTAAATCATAATCAAAGTTTCTTAAATTTTATGTGGTTTAAATAATAGCAAACTCCCATGTTGTTTAAATATTCACAATGGACTTTAAACATTATAGGTTGCTAATCGACAAAAAAGCCAAGCACCATCGATGTATAAGTATAATAAATATTGACATTTATGTGAAGGATACAAATTTTCACGTTCAAATAGTACTTGTAATTACTGCTTTGCTATCACGAACGAGCACGTTTCTTAGTCCAAAATGGTTAAGGAAAATGTTTTTCCTAGATGATTTTATTTATTCTTAGGATAGAAGTATGTGAAATATATAAATAAGTTATGGTCTGACATCATAGACAACATATTTTGCCAAACCTCTATAATACATCATTTGTATCTCAGAATATCTCAAAATTCAGTTGTACATATTTTAGTATCAAAATTGATCTATTGCCTTGGTAATGAGGTGATGGGGTTTATATTGTTAAGAAGAAGGTATATTTTTTGGTTCTGGTCGAGGGATATTAAGTTTTCTTCCGTGATGGGCTTTGAACTGTCCGGAAACACATGTATATCCCAAATGACAGTGATTTCATTCAGTCATCTTAACTCTAACCCTATTTCAGGTATGTCTCTAGACTCCATTACGTTTTCCTGGATTCCAAGCTTGTGCGTTTTCTTAATTTTAAGTGGTGTTCAGGTTAGCCATGAGGCTCGCGGTAAAATTATGAGTTCTTTCCCCTAGTGGACTTATTGCAATCTCGAAAAACTTCGGTTTTCGGAGTAAGCGGTATTGCCCATTTTCGACCCTCCCTGAATAATCTAACCTGCCTCGTTGAACTTAAAAGCGATTAGCCTTATAATGTTGCAACCTATCAGGACTATTGTGGATCGTAGTTGTGCACCACCCCTTTTGATTAAAATTGACAAAGGGGGGAGGGGTCATAGGAGGGGCAAAAATAATCACAAACATACTGATTTCTATAGGAACTTTTTTGTTTATCATGAAAAGTCTGTACATTATTTTCTATTAAATTTTTCTGTCTGATACATTGAAACGAAGATATTTTTCGTATCTTTCAAAGGAACTAATTTTGTATAATTAATTCAGGAGTACTTGAAACCCACGTGTTGTCCTCATAAGGATTTAATCTTTTTTTAACTGCATTTTTTACAACATGAAGATGTAGGATTTATTTTTTCAATGTGTTAAGTACATGTTTACTTATTAACACCCACTTGATGATAGTATGACTAATCAAATATATTGTATACTCTGCAACCAAATTTAGTTAAACATTATTAATTGAATTGATAGGAACATTTAACATCATCTAAATCTCGAACATTTCAAGTTCTGTATTGAAAGATTTAATAAAATGTCAGAAACTCGTATTTGCTGTATTTTATTTTACTTAATTAATAATTGAAAACTAATTTTGCTGAGAAAACCAAAATTCTTATATCATGATACGTTAAATACTTGCCTATTGACTCAATTCCACTCTTTCTTCTTGAAATTAGCGTATTTGTAATTGAGTTTGAACTGAATTTTCTTGCTATTACGTTTTATCACTATTACCGGTGTGTTTGAAGCCGCCACGAGGCGTACTTGTAGAATCCCATTGTGATTTCGGAGAAATATTGTGATATTAAAATTCAACTCCACAAATGAAAACCCACGAAACTGTTGTTATTTATTGCCAGGAGGGTACCTTAGTTCAAATTTATCTGTGTTTCTTTACGTCACTGATAGGTACTAATGAATTCCACTCAATTGTTTTGGTTTCATTTCAAATCTAACTTTTCCTATCTTTTTTTACTCAAAAAAATATTTAATTTCATTTTAGAAATTGTCCGGACTTATTCGATCCCTATTTCTAACATTTCTATGACCCTATTTGAAAATGCTCCTGAAGTCCCCAGTACTTTATACGTGTTTATTCAATTTGGTTGCCCGCAATGAAGGCGATTAAATGACAGGAGTCGAGAACTATGCTAGAATCCCAGCCGAAACAAACATATTTTTGATTTATTACTTAATGCTAAATTAAGTAAATAAATAAAGGTGTGTAACGAGGTTAGAAGATGAACTTTAGGGGTTGAGTATAAGATACAATTGGCTTTATTCCGCCTGTTATACATAGAGCCATATACCTGTCATCCCCAGAGAAATTAATTAATCCTCTTTGGCAGTATGTTGTAAGACTCCATGCTTGAAGTCTTGATCTTGTCGGCCGCCATCCCTGCTTCCATCAGCTGTTTTGTTCCTTCCTTTTCCAGTGCTTAGTATAAATACGGACACTATGAGCTGTCCGTGGGGGAACACCACCCCCTGTCCAAGGGATGAATGGGAACCGCAAGCTCTAAGGATTGTATTTAACCCCTTGAATGGCCTTCCATTCATCTTCCCCGTCAAAAGATTCTCATTAACGGTCTTCCCTCATCATCATTTCTGCCCCTTTCATTAAAAGGTTTAAAATACGGCCTGATATTAGCATGATTTTGCCCTGGATGTTTTAAAGTCTTAATTAGTGAGCTGGAATAATGATGTTCTTTGCACCTTTAAACTTGACCTGTTATTTGTAGCTACATTTTATTTATCTAACTTCGTTAATTTTTTTTTTTTGCAGGAGACAAATTCTGTTGACGTCATAATTATAGATTATGATTAAACAAGACTCCCGTTGTGTTCTTCCTTCTGGCGTTGAATAACGTCCATTAGTTGTGATTTTCATTTTTCTCTGAAGTAATCTTTGTTCGTTGTAAGCTTTGTTCAAAAAAATAATAAATGATGAAATATTTATTTCTAATGTCGCTTATACATTTAATTCATAGAGTTGTTCATACGAAATAGTTGAAGTAGATATATCTTGACAAGAGTTTGTTTTCATCGTTTTTTTTTTTACTGCCCAAATAGAGCCAATGAAACTATAATAAAACGTCTGTCACGCAGTGGTTGACTAAGCAAATTCTCTAAGTGCGTCACGTATTTGCATTTATCTCAAAACGTAAAAGCTCAATGAGAACAATATTTGGTATTTAGGCTTCAAATGTAAAAATACATATATAACAACATTTATAGAGCATTACACTTGCAATAATATTGGTTCGGTACAATTTTTTTTTCCCCCGATCCGAAGTATAATAACGGAGATATTAAGAATTTTCGAAATTCCCCCTCCCACTGGTCGTATTTCACCCATTAACGAACTTGATCTTTAGTTTGACATTAAACTTTTAAATATCGAGTTTGCTATCGATCAGGCAAAAATTGCGACGGCTAGAGCGTTAACAGTCATATATATATATATATATATATATATATATATATATATATATATATATATATATATATATATATATATATACGTAGATATAGTTTTGAACGGACCTCATTTTCGTCATCTCCTGTGTTGGATCGTTGAACAATTGAGGACATTTTTCGAAAATCATGAATACGACCTGAATAGCAACTCAACTGTAGAATTTAGCTGGTCTTGGTAACTGTGCTAAAATCTTGGTATCATATAGCTACTTCGAGAGTATTCTAGCAAATTTCCCTTCAGAGAATATCTGAGAAGATCAAGTAGAATCCTGCTGTATATTAGCAAAATTATTCCAGCTTTGTTATTCGGTTTGTCATATGACTGCTAAAATGAGCATAAGACACGAAGATTCGATCTTAACACAGAGATAGCTGAATAATTTGGTCGCTCGAAAGTCTACATTTCTATGTTTTAAACATTCTGTTAAGTGGGCGATGAACATTTATCTATTAATATTTAATGAAACGACGTCATTGAGGAATAATCATTGAGCACATTTCGCTTTCAGTATTAATACCCTATATCATGGACTCCAACATACGTTAAGGCATATCCTCAAATACAGAATTAAATAGTTATATATAGCAGATTCAGGATCCGAAAAATGAACTTCTGAGTTTGTTCGCAAGACGTGATTTTCTAAAATTATCTATAAATGATCTGATGGACCAAACTATTAGATGGCTAAAATGAGGTCCGTCCAAAAAAGAATATATATATATATATATATATATATATATATATATGTGTGTGTGTGTGTTTGTGTGCGTGTGCGTGTGCGTGTGTACTCTAGTGGCAGCAACTTAACATTGGTTACAAAACTAAATTTTTCTTTGATATGGCCGAAATCGGATTAGTGGAGTTAGATCAGGGAATGCAGTATAATTGTTAATTGGAACTATGGCAGTTGTAATATTTTTTCATCAGAAAATGTTTTTTAATGAATGAATAATGTTGTGAAGCGTTGTTCTATACGTTTCCTCTCAAGCTGGAACATTAACTAAATTATTTGTATTTTTTTAGTTGTCAGTATATCCCCCTCCCCCTCTTAGCTATGCGATTCATACATGAAGCTTATTTATAACTACATAACTCCATGAACTATTTAATATTTACTTAGGTTTATGATGGAGGATAATTAGATAATAAAGTGTGCGGGATATGGATTGCTGTGGCGTTTTTTTCTTCTTCTATCAGCAGATGAAAAAGCTGCTTAGTTTCCGCAGCTGTAGATTGGAGAATTTTAATATGTAAGGATTAGTTGTAAAATATTATGTGTTATTCAGAAAACTCGACTGTGAAAAGGAAAAGGTGTAAATACATTAAAAATGGAATGGCATGGAAGATGTGTGTGAAAAGCAGTTTTGATTTTACACTTGGGGAGGGAGTGCGTGGAGTATACAGCTTGGCGAAGGAAATGCTCTGACTTGAGAAGGAAGAGGTAGGAAATGTGATGGTGGGCATAAATAGGAAATGCCTGTGTAGATTTACCTCGGCCGTCTTAAAACCTCTATCTCCTGTAGCTTAGATACATCTTTTATATCCTTTCAGAATATGCCCGGCCAACTACATTTACAATTCGGCCCAGCTTTAGCTTAATATTGAAACATCCACCAGTCAATACAAGTCAAAAGCCATTCCAAGTCACGTTCCTATTGTAATTGTCAGAGAAATGAAAGAAGGAATGGAATCTATAACGAATAACGTGAAATCAGTTCATTTGGAGGCATAACTTTATACTAGTGGGGCAGTAAAAATGAAGAGAATTCTGCATTCCTAAGGGACGCTATAAATTAAGCTAAAGCCAAGATAAATGAGCTTAAAACAAACGTTTTATTAGCTAATATATCAATACATAACTAGAAATATGTACTCTATATAGTAACATGGTGAAGTCAAGCAATTGAAATATCTGATTTAAAAAAAAACACCTTTGTTTGAAGTGTGCAGTTTTATTTCTATGTCTTTTATTTGGAATATGCTTTTATATGGCAGAAGTTGTTCATACTTCACAAAATGATTAGGATCAATGGAACTTCGATCGATGAAACTTAGAAGTTCCAAAGTAAAATTAGAACTCCTTTCAAAGCCATGGCAAAAATGAATGGCGAAGTATCATTTCCTTAGGCTAAATGATTACATAGAAAATTAATTTTATAGGATTATTTGTTGTAAGGGCAGAGAAAGGTCAAGAATGTCATTTTTTTTTGGAGATATCAAATTTTTGATTTTTCCTAATGTCTCCCTTTCCTAACTCACACTCTTTCTTGTTTGATTTTGGTGATTAACGGGCTTGGGGTTAGATTCATTCAAGTATAATTAAAATCAATAAAGACCATAACTAGACAAAACAATGTGTTAAGACCTGTTTTCTTTTGAAACATGAAAACCTAAAGGCCCGTTTCCTTTTGGCTCATGAACGTCTCCATAGCACTTGTAGATCGTGAAAGAAGAATTCATAGATAAATATGTGCTGTGGAAAAAATAAACATAGCACTTACTGGCTTATGACTAGTCATTGTATACAGCGTTGTGTTTTTGGTTCTGAGCAGATCATATGTCTAGGTACATTTGAATGATCTTCTTGTAACAGTTAGTTAGTTCTTTCGGAATGGTATTCCGTGGTCAGGATGACCTTGCAGACATATGGACGAGTGTTTGTCATTGTTCAAATTATGATTATTTGATTTCCTTACTTAAGTTCTAATCAAAGAAACACGTTTCTTGTCCTCTTCTGAAATGTCGGTCCGCAGATCTGATGACGATTCTCTTTCGCAACGTTAGTGGTTTCGCGTTCCTTTTTCACGGTTCATTATTCCATATGTATCTTACTTTTATTGAAATTCCCTAAATAAATTAACGGTTTTTTTTTTTTTATATCTATGTAATGGGAGCGTACTTTTGACTCTGCCAATTACCCACATTGGATAATGTTTCGTCGTCTTTGGAAGCCCAATTTCACACTCCATAGTTTGGTAATTGGTTCGAGAGCATGAGTGCGTTAGTTGTTGGGAGCTTCGAACCATGTACCTGTTTCAACCCAGTGGCCTAATTTTAAGTTAAGCCTTGTGCTAAGTCGGCCGTACTTATCTTCTTGTCGTACAGCTAATCCCGCAACAGCCTGGAGGCGGTTATTCCCTTTAGCAATTTTACGCCCTCAAAAATTTTAAGCTCAAATTTTTGTTGTACTTAAACGTTAGCCCATGAAATCAAATTAATTTTAAACTGTGTTCTGTTTAACCTATAGTCTACAAAGAAAGGGATATTTTTCTATTGTGAATTTCTGATAGATATAATAACACGAACATATCTCGTAGCAAGGTGTACATGTCGAGATTATTCAGACAAAAAAATACTCCATCGTGGAATTTCTATATGTGGTAAGTTAACGCGAAAGTTTTAAAATGACCATAGAAAAAAAATAGAGTGGAACTTCTTGGGCATATCATAAGGCACAGCGATTTCATTACGATATATTTGAAGGTATGTCCTTGGGCATAGGGAAGGAGGAGGCCTAAAAAATCCTATTTTGAGGGCATAATAATAATAAGAATAGTATACAAACTGAAATCTGTCATAGTTACGGCTATTATATTAAGTTCAAATGGACTCGTGCCAAAAACCACAATATCAGGTACCAAGAATTTAAATCTGCCAACAGAAATTATAAACGAAGCACAACAAAGAAGTACTTCTTGATACTGCAAGAATTATGCGGAAATTTTTAAATTCCCCTTAACATGTGTCACAATTACAAGCTCCATATTGGTTGGATTTTCCCCCGATATGTATTTTACTCCAGTTTTACTGATTATAAATTTCCCCATAATAATAAAGTATGGGAACTTTAGAACATAATCAAAATAAATGACAAATGTACACGTTTTTAAAATAATAAATGAAAGAAAAAAATTTGTCACAAACGTACATGTCCGTTGAGTTCTGTCAATTCAATTATTTATGGTTATATTCATGTATACATTTATACACAGAGAATATTTAATTATTGTACTCGTCAGTTAGGAATTTTCGGTAGCTTTGTGAGACACACAAATACTTATACAATGCCTGGCAATCTTTACCATTCAAAATTAAAATTTAATCATTCTAACTTAATTTGGAAAACCAAGAAATTCTTCTGAATTCCTCAAGTACTAGACATACTGCTATGAAATGAAATATATTCTCCAACTCAATCATTTTGCATAGAGAGCATACCTATAAATTTTTCAGTTTTACACACCGAGTAATTCAAGTTCTCTCGTTGCTCTTGAAGCTATTTTGAAGTCATCAAACATCTTATGGATTTCGGTGGATATATTAATATGAAAAGAGCAGCATTTAAAAGAACACAATGGTTCCAACTGCAAGGCGTAGCCTTTAGATCTTGATGGCTTTATAGACCGTAACGTAGTATTTTCTAGGAACGTTTCGCTAGTTATTATTCTTCGTACTTCCTTACTGTATATCAACTAAGGATGAGGATCATCTAACTGCCGTATCTCGTGTATTTATACTTCACTGATTGGGTGTGCAGTACCCATGGGGCCGATAATTGGATTTGTCATTCGGGCCTAAAGTCCTGGGGAGTACCTCTTCAAGTTCCCCAGGATTAATTATTGATTTTTTCGGTGCAACAAACGTCCACCGTCTCTCCTCAACTTTTTTAGGTCGTTTTGCTATATCGCCGGTTTCTGTGTTTGATATTGGCTTCCTACACTTTAATTCACGTGATTAATCGTCTTTGAAAAACAGCAATATGAAATTTGACTACCAAATACTATTTGGAGTTAAAGTTTTTGCCAAAACAATGAATTCTTAAGAAAGGATTATTGCATAAACTGCTTGACTGCTCCAAAACATTTCACAGTCACTGCTCTTACTGCCACCGTAATAACTACTATGTTTTTTTTCCCTTAACATTCCAATTTTTGTACTATTATAAGGTTTAGGGGCTCTATGCGCTTACATATTCATAAAGTCACTCTCTGAGGCTGCTTATCTCCCAGGAAGCGAATATGTTGACGAAGAATATGAAATTACAGTCAATATCGGGAGACCTAAACGGTACCATGATGGCAATCTCTGAGAACACTTTTAGTCCATAGGTAACTCTGATAATAGCCCTGCGGTTTGGTTTTTCTGAGTCATTGTAACATGTAGTTTTTACAGGCTACACCTGGTAATTGATCTCGTGAACAGGTAGACCTGGTTTTCACGGGACCAAACAAGGAAGTAAGAGGGCCACAAGAACATGCGGTGGTTTCCCATTGCCTTCTTCATCAGACCATCCAGCAATGAAGGCATCATGAGGAAAATTCCATTCACACCAGTAAATGAGTGGAGAAAATTCTATTCAAGGCCAGAGTTGTTGGATAGCCATCCCTTGGTAGCCTGTAGCCCTCATAAGCTGACTATTAGCCAGTACAAGTATGCAGACTACAACTTTAATCTACTCTCCAGTCTTGCCCCATTGACATGTTGCAAGTGAGACTTTATACAGAGAGGGGACATTGTAACATATTTCTTGTATATTTCCGCTTGTATTTCTCTTAGAATTTACTACGACTCCGTCACTTTTTAGATATATACACTAGTGCATTCTGAAGTGTTTAGGCGAAAGACTATCCAACTTAAGTTCATTTTCAGACATTATTTAACTTGTTTTTTTGTTTGTGCCCCCCCCCCCCCGCATTACTCATCCGATTTTATCTTTTATAGTTTTCCACCTTTTAGTTATACATATCAAACTGTTGGGGAGTAGTGATATACACTCAATTCTTCTTCATAGTTACTATAATTTTTAATTGGACGTAAAGAGTTTCATCTTCACTTTAAAACTATTTTTTCTCTCTATTTTTCCACACAGAAACATATTTACTTTCATTTTGGAAAATGTCGGGATCTCCTTGAACCCTATTTCTAACATTTCGTGTCCCATTTGGAAATTTTACTTAAATTCTCAGTCCTTTTAGCAGATTTCCCTTAAGACAAACATTTATATATAAACAGGAGGCATTTATTATACGAGATATACGCAAATATGTTCTGGTGACCCCCTCTTCTTAAGTTTTTGGACTACTTAATTTTGATTGATTGAGATAAAAATTATTCTGATTCATTATAAATTACAGTACTAGTTATAGTAAATAGTTGCCAATCAAATTAACACGTTATATGCAGATATATTACAGTAATTGTTTTTCTTTCCGGCAAGAAGTTGGCAGAACTGTTTGTTTACGTTTCAAATGCTTTCCATCGGGAGGTTTCTTATTATCGTTTGTATTTATTCACTTAATATTCACGGTGGTGTTGTGTTGCCGGTATGTAGATTTATCTATTGTTAAACTTCATGCGGGAAATCTGCTTAGTTTACGCAGCCCCTGCGTGACGGACTTTTTTACTTATTTATTCGATTTGGTTTCCAGCTAAGAAAGCGGTTAGCTGGCGGGAGCAGAGAATTCCGTTAGAATCCCAATCTATTCAAAAATATTTTTTTCTTTATTACTTTACGCCAAATCAGGTAAATAATACATAAAGGAGGTTAGATGACGAACTTTATGGGTTAAGGGTAAGAAAGGGAACTGAGATGTTAACGGTCGAGCTGGTGGTCAAGGTGTTGAATCTTCCCTCTATCTTCCAGGTGGATAGCTCGTGGATTCGCCCTTCACTTACCACCAAAATAGTAACACTCTCTCCTTTTCATCCCTTCGCTACAATAAATCTTATTTATTTTTATCTCATACGTCAAACTATTGTACGTCACCCATAGAGAAAATACGACCTCTCGGATATTTTAAAATTTTCATTGACACATTTCGGTAAATTGCACTTAATCTTCCTCTTCTATGGAAGTCATAAATCTGTTAGAGAAAAACATATCATTTGAAATTTCCTTCAGTGAAAAAATTTTACATCGTAGAATCGATTGTTTGAATTCCCCATAAAACTGTACGATTTTAGCAGATTTCCCTTGAGGGAAATCAGCTATTGAGGTTGTACTCATGACGGAATTTTCGAAATTTTTCTTCAAATGTCCATCGATCCTACCTAGTAGATGACGAAAATGAAGTCCGTTCAAAACTGTATGTATATATATATATATATATATATATATATATATATATATATATATATATATATATATATATACTAGCAAAGGGACCCGGCGATGCCCGGGAAATCATTCTTGACTGACTAATGATGGTTTCTTATAGCAAGAATTCAATGTGTACAATCACACTTCCCTCCACGACGTAATGATTTTCCGAAATAGCCAACCCTGAAGGGTAACTTTTGGGGATTAATAGAATAGAAATATTATGTTTGAAGGATAAATGAGAATGTGTTCCTAAGCTATCCCTCTACACTTTTTGACTCGCCGTTTTTCAAAATTCAAACCATAATTATGGGTAGCATTTATTACAATGAAATATCCTCTACAATGAACATATTTCCTTTAAAAACCCAATCCGAGCACATATAGTTTAAGGAAAGTTTAGCACGTAAGGTTATATTCGTAATAGTGGATCTCAGTGGAAATTACTTCCCTTAATTTTACAGGAAATAAGAAAATTCAATTAACTTTATTAGCTTCCCGTCTGTTTCCGCTCTCGCATTAGAGTTATCAACATTCTTCTCCTTAAATTATTGGTACAAAATATTACTGTCATAATTTATCTACCTGATGGAATTAAATAATAGTGTTACCCTACAAATAATTTCATTTATATTCAAAACGCTAGTCAAGGGGAAGTGATCGTAGCCCTCCTTGGAACCTAAGTAATACTTATAGCAATCAAATCGAGTTTAAACGCATATTGTCTTTTGTCATTATGGCATTACCATTAATATTTAATTGTTATGATAGCACATATTTATTTCAATAACATGAAGGTATCGGAAATAAGATAATATATTACCAAAATTAAAGAGTTTGATTCCCTACTACTTCCGATATCACTCCTTGGCCAAATTCAGGATGATTTTGCTTACATAATACATTATACAAAATAAATAATGGAAATGAGGGGGGGGGGCGGAGATTTATAATCTCACTAATCCGAATCATATTTAGAACTAAATAATCGAAATAGATAAGACTAAAACATAACATCATTTGTCATAATATGCCTATATTAAAACCACTTCAATAAGTACTAATATAATCGTCGATTCCCGCTATAGATTTAGCGTATATCCCGTATTTACTTCAGTTTACGACAAAAGTAAATGAAACAAAAGTTGCTCTAAATAACAAAAGTAAACAACTTTTGTTATGTGCACGTTTGCCGAAAAACAAATAGAAAATGAAATATCACAAATTTTTACTTCAGGCCTCCCGCATAACTCCCACTCCCGTTCGAACCTAAAAATTTTAATATAGCTTATTATCATGAAGGAAATAGTGCTAATTCACATACGGAGTTTTGTTTAGTTCCGTTCAATCGTTTGTGCCCAGCAAAATTGTTGGCATCCGCTTTAGTTTTTAATGTAAATCTCGTTTATACTTTGTTATACGGTAAAAGTGAATATAATAAATGTTACTTTAAATAACAAAATAAACAACTTTTGTCATGTGCATATTTGAAGAAAACCCAATGGAAAACGAAATACCACTATTTTTTATTTCTGGTCTCCCTTACAACCCCCACTCCTGCCCGTCCAAGGAAATGTTGGTATGGCTTATTATAATGAAGGTCTCACTGCTAATACACATACCGAGTTTTATTTAGTTCGGTTGAGTCTTTTTTGGCAAATAATATTGTTGACTCCCGCTATAATTTTTAGCGTATAACGCATTTAAACTTCGGTATACGACAAAAGTGTATATAACAAAAGTTACTCTAAATAACAAAATAAACAACTTTAGTTATGTGCATATTTGCCGAAAAACCAATAGCAAACGAAATATCGCTATTTTTAATTTCAGGGTTCCCTTATAACCCCCACTCCTGTTCGTCTCAGAGAAAATTAATATAGCCTAAAGTCTAAGTTGGGTTAGTAGTAATATACATACCAAGTTTCATAAAATTCAGTTCAGCCGTTTATGCGTGAAAAGGTAACAAACAAACAAACAAACAAACAAACAAACAAACAAACATACACGAAAGAAACAAAATGCAGATATGGTGTCTATGACATGTGAAACGAAAAGTTATCGTGAAATTTTGCGAAAAAAATCAATGTACAGACAGAGGTTACAATTTTATATATATATATATATATATATATATAAAATTGTAACCTCTGTCTGTACATTGATTTTTTTCGCGAAATTTCACGATAACTTTTCGTTTCACATGCCATAGATACCATATCTGCATTTTGTTTCTTTCGTGTATGTTTGTTTGTTTGTTACCTTTTCACGCATAAACGGCTGAACCGAATTTTATGAAACTTGGTATGTATATTACTACTAACCCAACTTAGACTTTAGGCTATATTAATTTTCTCTGAGACGAACAGGAGTGGGGGTTATAAGGGAAGCCTGAAATTAAAAATAGCGATATTTCGTTTTCTATTGGTTTTTCGGCAAATATGCACATAACAAAAGTTGTTTATTTTGTTATTTAGAGTAACTTTTGTTATATACACTTTTGTCGTATACCGAAGTTTAAATGCGTTATACGCTAAAAATTATAGCGGGAGTCAACAATATTATTCGCCAAAAAAGACTCAACCGAACTAAATAAAACTCGGTATGTGTATTAGCAGTGAGGCCTTCATTATAATAAGCCATACCAACATTTCTATGGACGGGCAGGAGTGGGGGTTATAAGGGAAGCCTGAAATTATAAATAGCGATATTTCGTTTCCTATTGGTTTTTCCGCAAATATAAACATAACAAAAGTTGTTTATTTTGTTAGTTGGAGTAACTTTTGTTATATACACTTTTGTATACCTAAGTGTAAATGAGTTATACGTTAAAACTTTAGCGGGCACTAACGGCTGAACCGAACTTAACAAAACTCGGTATGTCAATTAGCATTAATTCTTCCATTATTATAAGTTATATTAAACTTTTTAGGTTCGAACGGGAGTGGGGTTATAAGAGAGGCCTGAAATAAAAATTCACCATATTTACATGTATAAGAGACGGGAAATATAAAAATATCGAAGACTGTGAAGCCTTATCGAACAAATAATTCTATTATTAGCAAATCCACGGCAAAGACGGGTATCAATCCTAAACACTGGGACGGGTAAATGTCAAAATATTGTGCAATGTAAAGCCTGCTAAAAAATACCATCACCATTCAGCCTCAAATGAATTCCCGGGCGAAGCCGGGTATCTGAGCTAGTATATCTATATATTTGTCTGTTATCGCTCTAGCGGTCGCAATTTTTGTTTGATCGTTACCAAACTCGGAATTTAATCGTTTTATGTAAAAAGGAAGATCAAGTTCGTTAATGGCTGAAATCGGACCAATGGGAGGGGGGGTTTAGAAGGGAGGAGTTTCGAAAAGTCGAAATATCTACGTTATTATGCGTCGGAACGAAAAATTATATAGAATGAATCTTATTGCAAATTCAATTTACTATAAATATTGTTCTATACATTTATTCTGTATCTTGAATATTAACCGAGATATTTGCATTTGTATTCTGCGTGTGGTCGGCTATGTTCGGCCTTTCCGCAGAGAGCTCTGGCGGGCGTTTCTGTAACTATTCGTCCGTTGTGAATAGGTTTAGAGGTTACTTACTATTACAGCTGTTATTAGGCAGATTTCTCTATTGTAAAACTTCACGTGGGAAATCTGCTTAGTTTACGCAGCCCCTGCGAGACGGACTTTTAACGTATAGAACAGCAGCATTCCCCCAAGGAATCATATACATCCTGTATAGCTTGCAATTAGGCTTGGGAACCATCTTTGGCCTTTCTATGAGCTTTCTTAACGTTCATTGCCCACATCTTAATTTTTCGACAGATTCGCCTTGTAGTGTCTTCATCGGAGCATACTTAATAGTTGCCTGCTCAGAAATTGAGAAAGAGAAACAATTTTATCCCTAGATTGACAGAGATAATAATGGATATAAGTTTGGAATTTCCAGGTAGCCGCAAACCACCGATTTAATAAAACCTGTTGATTCGTTCCACCGTCCCCAGAACAAAAGGTAGGGCTTGATGGGAAGACTGCTTAATATGCATTAAATCTATATAAATAAAACTCTTAAGATTTATCTGATTTTCTATTTAAATTTCGCGAGGACTCTTTTCTATTCTATTTTCTATTAGCAGATTTCCCTTAAGGACTCATGACGGAATTTTCGAAATTTGTTTTCCAATCCTACCCAGTAGATGGCGAAAATGAGGTCCGTTCAAAACTATATATATTTGTCTGTTACCGCTCTAGCGGTCGCAATTTTTGTTTGATTGTAACCAAACTCGATATTTAGTCGTTTTATGTAAAAAGAAAGATCAAGTTCGTTAACGGCTGAAATCGGACCGGAGGAAGGGAGGTTTAGAAGGCAGAGAATTTTGAAAATTCGAAATATCTCCGTTACTATAAGTCGGATAGAGAAAGTGTATAGAATACATCTTATGGCAAATTAAATGTACTATAAATATTGTTAGATATATTTATTCTCTATCTTGAATATGAACTGAGATATTTGCATTTTTCAGTTTTCAGCCATCAGTAAACCCCCTCTTCTGCTTGTTACATAAACAATACTCTGTAATATAATAAACCATATTCGAAGCTTAAATACCAAATATTGTTTTCATTGAACTTTTACTTTGTGAGATATTTGCAAATACGTTCTGTTGACCCCCCCTTCTTTTGTTTTTGGATTACTAAAATTTGAGTAATTGAGATAAAACTGATAGTGATTCATCACAAATTTCTGCACTAGCTTTAGTAAATTGTTTTCAATAAAATTAATATGTTATATTCAGATATATTTTATTTATTGTTTGTCTTTCCGGTCTTTCTATGCAGTGCTACGAGGCTGGTTGCCTGTTTGTTTACAATTCAGCCGCTTTCCGTTGTAGAGATTATTAACTTCTATTGTAAATTTACTGAGCATTCATGTTAGTGTTACCTGTATGTATATTTATCTATTGTAAACCTTCGTGTGAGGAATCTGCTTAGTTTACGCAGCCCCTGCATGACGAACTTGTTTTTGGGCTATTCAGACCATGTTTGCCTGTCTGCCTGCTTTGTTACTCAGTCACTCAAAAACGACTCAGAAGATTTTTATTTCTTGCATATTCGTGCAAAGAATCCTCCTGCTGACATGTACAATGGAGGAAGATCAGAAATAAAAGAGCAGCTCTATAACAATATTATTTTGGTATTCATATTTTGGTCAGTTATGAGGTTATCTAGAAAAAAATAAATAGAAAACCTTTTGGTTAGGTTCCATTCCACCATTTCATGTGTTTGGTTAAATATAATTTATCTTTGAGACAAACCTAATGGTAATTCAATTTTAAATAGAAATTAAAATATAAATTATCCGAAATTGAAATTATTTTCTTAGAATTTTATTAATTATTAATTATTTTAACAATACAATTTTTTGAGTAACACAAGATAACATAATTTTTTGAGTAACACAAGATTGAATTCACTGAACATTAATACCTCCAGAAAAAATTGTCTTTTTATAATAATTAGCGTCATCTCATTTAGATTCTACGGAGTCTTAAAAAATGAATCATTTTGTAAATTTAAATAATAAATAATATAGTAATACACTTAATTATATGTACTACAATTTACTTTATTCTTCTTCCTAAGTCCTAATATTATTTTTTTTTCTTTTCAGGAAACAGTATCAGTTTGAGAAATCCATTCACTTTTAACTATGGTTTGCATTACTTAAGACGACCTGAAAAGAAGCATACAGATAAACCGCTTGATTTGCCATTAACACACATTTGAGAATAGTTATTTAATCCTTTGGAAATGGGAAAATGAGTCTAAAACTCAGTGATGAAGGGACAGGAGGAAGGAACAGATACGAAGCAAGATAGTTTACAGCTTTGAGGGTAAGTGCTTCCTCTCTCTCATTCTCTCTCTCTCTTTTCACACACACACACACACACACACACACACACACACACACACACACACACACACTCACAGACGCATACTCACACTCAGTATCTCTCTCCCCCTCTTTTTTTCCTTTCTTTTAATTTAGAGTAATTTTTATTATAAATTTTCATAAATGTGGATCTAAATTATTAACATTGTTAAATTATATTCCTGACAATTCCAATTCCCGTTCATGAATTGAATCACGCCGAGCATTCCTTCTAATTTTAATAAATTAAATCCCATAACAAGTAGCAATCTCTTTTTCCGTACAATATAATTCTTAATATTTATAGGACTATATCTATTTTAATGATTAAGTCCCTGATTCTTATTGCTTTATTATAAGGAGAAGAGAAGGGGGGGGGTGTACGTTAAAATAATTAGGATACAAACAATGAATCTTACAAATTTCAGCTTATATTAAAAAGAAAAAAGAAAGAAATTAAAGATACCACTATACTCTTGAAATTATCATTTTTATTTTTTTGTTTAAAGTATGCTGGAAAAGTCTTATTTATTTTTATGAACAGAATGTTAATTTTTATTTAACTTCTTTGAATTTAACCTTGTTTTGTTACATTTATTTTTATAATTCATTTACTTATATTTTGAGAAGAAATGATTGTTCCTAGTAATTAATGAATGAATATTCCTATAAAATGGGAAATTATCTGTGGCAATCATAATCATTTATTTGAGTATTTATAATTGGGAGTGGAATCCTATTGGGCTTAATATTACGTGCAATACTCTTCCAGGTCAAAGGCCGTACTTGCTATACACAAATAAAGAATAAGAAGACAATTGGTAAATGGTATATGGTAGGTACTTTGTTTTTTTGACGCATTGAAATTTTGCCCTCAAATACATTCCTCAAAGTAATCAAACATTTGTTGAACCTATGTGACTATCAATGTTATTAGTTTTACAAAAAACCAATTGAAGTTATTTCTTATGACCCTTAATATTCCCAGTATTACATTTTCTAATTTTCAATGTTGTACAGGATATACACCACTTGTCATATTGCATGATGTCTGTAGTACGTAGATATAATGCCAATTTATTTAATTCCTTCACAATACTAAATCTAGCTATTCATATTCAATTCAGTTACCACTGCCTGAGCCTTAATACGTTAAACATATACTTGAGCTGACACATTCGACCTCCCAGATGGTGGCACATTTTTTTTATTACCAGTCTTCTTCAAATTAGTTTACACTTCACCTTGTAGTTTAGAATAGGCTTAGGACCTTCGATAGTCCGCCCAGAATAGCCCTAGAAATGTAATCTAGAGGCATATACCTGTTTTTTACATGATTAACGTGTCTTACACTTCTGGTATTTACTTTGAATAGATAGTATGTGGTAAGATGAGATCGCAAGTGTTTTATACCAGCACTTGGGAAATTTGCTTAGTTAAGCCCCTGCATGACCGACTTATTAAAATCTCATAGATAATATAACATTAAATCATACATATGTTTTTTAAATTAAAATATATTTCCCTTAAGGGAAATAAGCTATTGAGGTTGAACTCTTGACGCAATTTTCGAAAAAAAAAATTTTCAAATGGTTATCGATCCTACTTCCCAGGTATGACGAAAATGGGGTCCGTTCAAAATTATATATAATTGGACTGTTTACTCACAAGAGGTTGCAATTTTTGATAGATTGTTACCAAACGCGATATATAAGCATGTTTAGTAAAAGTAAGGTCAAGCTCATTAATTGCTGAAATCGGACCAGAGGGGGGGGATTTCAGAAATTCAAAATATCTCGTTATTATGCCCCGGATTGAAAAATAGTCTACACCAATCTTATTACAAATTTAATGCCTTATAACTGTTATTATATATGTTTTTTCATTATCTTGATTGTAAACCGGGATGTATGCATTTTAGCAGATTTCTCTTAAGGGAAATCAGCTATTGAGGTCGTACTCATGACGCGATTTTCGAAAAATTTCTTCAAATGTCCATCGATCCTACCCAGGAGATGACGAAAATGAGGTCCGTTCAAAATTATATATATATATATATATATATATATATACATTTTTGTTTGATCGTTACGATACTCGATATTTAACCGTTTTATGTAAAAAGACAGATCAAGTTCGTTAACGGCTGAAATCGGACCAGAGGAAGGGGGGTTTAGAGGGGGGATTTTCGAAAATTCCAAATATCTCCGTTATTATGCATCGGATCGAAAATTTGAATATAACCAATCTTATTGCAAATTAAATTTACTATAAATATTGTTGTTTATTCTCTTGAATATTACCCGAGATATTTGCATTTTTCAGTTTTCAGCAAACCGCCACTTCTACTCATGTTACGTAAACAATACTCTGCTACATAATAAATCACATTATTGGAAGTTTAAATACCAAAAATTGTATTTAAAAGTACCTTTATTATACGAGATACATGCAAATATGCCCTGGTGACTCCCCCCCCCCCATCTTAAAGTTTTGGACTACTAAAATTTTATTGATTGAGATAACAATTATTCTGACTCATTATTAATTACAGTACTAGATATAGTAAATAGTTCTCAATAAAATTAATGTGTTATATTCTGATATATTTCAGTAATTGTTTTTCTTTCCGGTGTGAGACGGGCCGACCCGTTTGTTTACATTTCAAAACCTAACGCTTCCAGTCGGCAGGTTATTGAAATTGGATGAAACATTTCTTATTTCCGTTTGTATTTATTCACGGTGTTGTGTTAGCAGTATGTATATTTATCTATTACCTCACGAGGGAAATCTGCTTAGTTTGTGCAGCCCCTGCGTGACGGACTTTTTTAGTTTTCAGCCTTCAGTAAACCCCCACTCCTACTCATTTCATATTAACAATAATCTGTTATATTATGAATCGCTTCATTCAAAAAGGAAATACCAGATATTGTCTTCGTTGAACTTTTACTATGTGAGATACATAGTTTGATAACGTTGCCAAATAAGATTTTCCGGTTTTGACCCAAAAGTGTATATTTGAGCTATACCATTCTGAATATTTAACCGTACCTTTGAACTCTAAGGGCCATAGTTGTTAATGACTGAAATGGGACCAGGAATAGAGGGGGGTGTAGGGGGGAGGGATCCAAAAATTTCTAAATATCTCTGATATGCGCCGAATCGAAAAATGTTATTAAACAAACTGGTTAAACTATCGATCCTCTACAATTGTTGTCCTATTCAATTTTTTCTAACTCAAATATTAAGCGTGCTATTCATACTTTCTTGTTTTCAGGCTTCAGTAAAGCCTCACTTCTACACATCATATTTTCATTTAGAAATTTAGAATATTTGGGGAGTAGAAATAAACATTATGTCATACCAGCATTTGGGAAATCTGCTTTATTTACAAAGCCCCTGTGTGACAGACTTTTTTAGGGGGGATTAGGGGTGGGAAAAATATTCGAAATACCTTCGTTATTAATAGTCAGATCAGAAAATGTTATGTAATCAATCTTATTGGTAATGTAACTTCTTTCAGTTTCAAGTTAATCGATAAAAAAAGAAAAAAATGTCTTAAGATTCCCATTTGTATATATTTATGAATATCTTATTAGTTACTTGTTATTGATAGATAGATGGTGAAATGAATTTCTTTAAGATGAGTCTATGAAATACAGACCCGGACTGTGTAAACTGCGCCCCCTGCGGACAAAGGTTTGGATTTTTAAAAGGGTGCTTTAGTTAATTTGAAATATATATGAAACATTAGTTGATCAATAAAAGCACAGTTGCATTTGTTCAATTGCTTTTATTTTGGGTGTTGTTTACCGGCCCAGGGGTCAAATGCAGTGCCCTTACAGGGGCCACAGTCGATCCCTGATGAAATACATTAAGGAAAACCAATGTTTCTACTGTATTCTCAGTTTGGCCTGTAGTTAGGGCCCAACTGATGGCCCAAGGCTAGCAGATTCTCACAGAATAAGAAAGAAGGTACATGTGTTTCAACTAAAACCAAAGGATCGGGTACACGTGTGGTACTCAACAACAGCGAATGCTGGCTTCTCATTTTGAGGAGGTAAATAGAATGAGGGACCAAGAGAGCGGCCGGTAGAGGGAGAATCCAGGGGTCTGTAAATCAAGAAAACCCATGCACAGTATTACTACATACAACAAATATTTGATTACCTCTTATAAATAAGTATCATACATAATAATGAAATATTTTAATTGAAACAAAAATGAACCCATCATACCAATATCCACATATGCAGAACTTGTCTTTTTATTGAACTAGTAGTTAATAGACCATCCTGTAATAGATTTTAATACAATGTTAAACTTTAATAATGTTTGAAAGAGCTACTTTTACATTATTTAAATCTATTTCACATTAAATAAATTAGTAGAGAACCATAAAATGTCTTGAAAGTGGAAATGCTGAAAAATAGTTTGGGGATTATAAATTATGATATTCACAAAATCAAGAGGTAACTCGTAAATTTTTTTTTCACAATATTCCACTTTTACAAGTTCATTTATTTTTAATTTGTAATACATATCTGTTGAGCCACTCTATATCTTATAACCTCATTAATGTTGTATGTTTAATTCATTATTATCATTCTTTATTTTACTTTTTTAGACAGAAGTATGGTTGACTGTGAGGGAGTTTCTCTGGGATCATCATGTGCAAAGCTGCCTCACTCCCACTCAGCGGAGATCTCCAAAACCCCTCCTCCAGGGGCTCCAAAAAACCCTGGCAAGATGCTTGCCATCCGTGTACAAATGCTAGATGACAATGTTACCCTCTTCCAAGTCCAGGTATATATTTATACAATGTTTTGAGTATTTTTTTCTTTTGCAATTGCTTGTGCTTGAAAGGGATTTGTGCCATTTTTTTTTACAATAATGTGTATGGCTCCCTTCATTATCTGTGATGATCTGTTTTATTCGAATGAATTTAGTTCTCTTAGGTATCCTGTTGTCAGTGATAGCATTATCTTAAAGGGCCAATCTGAATACACCAAAACTTTCATAGGAAGTATGTGTGTGTGCACGCGCACATGTTTGTGTGTGTGTGTTGGTGCGTGCGTGCGTTAACGTATATATTTATATAATGAAAATTGGGGATAGTTTAATGTCATGTTTGACGTGTTTTGGGCCTTGTTAGAAAGAATAATGAATGATATGAGTCTATGGCTTACCCTTTCTGAGTTCTGGCCAGAGCAGCCAGATGGGGCAGATTTGAATCCCAGTAGATTTAAAGTATTTTTGCATCAAAATAAGTATATAAACCACATTAAAAGTATATTAAGATGTCATTACCCTGTTCTCAATGTTATTGTTTGCTAATTAAGTTCCTCTATTGTGTTTTTATCATAAGTAGGGAAAAAAGAACCCTTCATCAAAATTTTTACATTCATAATTTTTTAATAATAGTTCAGCAAATACAATTTAGCGGTTCAAAATAAAAATCATTGCTTAAAAGTGACAGTACTATTATGAAATGTATAAAAAATAATACTGTTTTATGTGTGAATTAATCATTATGATTTCGTATAATAATAATGGAACTCGCCATAAATTAAATTTGTAACCAGACTTATTTGGTTATGTTGAAAATATATTAAAGGAAGTATTGTAATTGCAAAAATTTTCAGTTTTCAAATTTCAACTGAATTATCTATTTTTACCTTCCCTGAACCCATTTCGATATGGTGTCTGTATGCATTTCTCATAATTCAAAAACGACTAGCCTTAGAATTTGAAATTTTAATATTTAGGAGTGTTGTACCGAATAGTTGTGCACCTCTCCTTTGCACAAAATCTATTAAGGAGATTTTAAGGAGGAAGAAAGAAGAACATATAATTTCATGTCTATTAGAAATAAACAATATTTTTTTGTTTTGGTTTTGATAAACCATTCTAGTTTATCATGAGAAGATCTATAAATTATGTTCTGACATTTTTTGAATCAATAAATTGTAATGGAGAGATCGTGTGTTACTTTCAAATGAAATCATTTTAAATGAAGTGCATCAATATATTTTGTTTGTTTGATTTAATAGGAGTTGGAAGAGTCATGAGGCACCCCGCCCTCATCAGATTTGTTTCTTAATTTTCATTTTTATGCCTATTGTTGTTTTTATTCAAATAGCATATTTCTATATATCGAATTATGAATATCTTATTTTAACTTGATTCTTATACTTTCAATTTAGCTACTTTTGATTAGTAATCATTAAGAGTTGCTATAAAACCCATTTTCTTATAACTTATATTTCTTTAAGGCGTTATTGTACTTTTTCAGGCTAAAGCTTTGGGGAGAGTCCTGTTCGAGCAAGTTTGTAAGCAGCTGAATTTGTTAGAAGCTGATTACTTTGGCTTGGAGTATAAGGATCACAATGGCACTAGGGTGAGATAATTTAATTAATATTGGAATCAATTATATGGTAAATGATAAAGAAAAGTATTAAAAAATCTGAAAAATTCTACATTATGATATCGTAATTGTACATTATGATGTGGTACATAGGCTGATGAGCAAATTACTCGTTTAAATTACTTGATTTATAATCCTCATTATTCCTTCCAATTTTTTATTAATGAGTTTCAGGAATTCACACGATATTCTTAATTATCTGTGAACATGATGGCTTATTAATTAAACTGTCATTACTCAGTTAATTTATTTTAAGGGGTTTAAAAGTTCTTTATTTGACAGATGTTTTATTGTTACATATATACTTTTGAAGACAATGTAAAAAATATATTGTGTATTGTATCTATGGTATTTGTTTAATGAGGGTTAAAAATTATAAAATTCTTTTTAAATTATTTTAAGTTTAATTGTTAATTTTAAACTGTTTTTCAGTACTGGCTGGATAATGAAAAGCCATTGTCACGCCAGGTTGGACTTTCTCTTGTGGAGCCCATGCTGTATTTCTGTGTTAAATTCTATACCCCAGACCCTGCACAATTGGAAGAGGAGTACACACGCTATCTTTTCTGCCTTCAGATTAAACGAGATCTTGCTCAGGGTCATATACAATGTAATGATAACACTGCAGCTCTTATGGCTTCATATATCGTGCAAGGTAAAACTAATTAATCTTCTTTATATAAAAAAGTATTTTTTTTTTTCAAAGTTACCCTAGCCTATTGTTACGTTTATTACAAAAACAGAAATAAACATTGTTCATTAGAGTTCTTTTGGATTGCAAAATTAAACACACAAGCTTTATCACTGCACAATTTATTTGACACTACACACTTGATAAATTATTCGTAATTATTACTGACAGTATGCACTGATAACTTCACTTCTTATTGCACAGTACATTAACTCACGATCACTGAAGTTCACAAAAACACGGCACTGCACTTCATTACATAACACAGCACCACTACACTGTTCTTTACATAAACACGGTACTATTCTGTCCTTTTCATAAACACTGTACCGAAACTAAAGCACTGTTCACTAAAGCTGTACTGAACTCACTGAAGAACAAAACTAAACTGATGGAGCGAGCTGGGCTGCTTTTATAGATGGGTGGCGGGATCAAAAACAAAGGGCCAAAAATGGGCTAGATTCCAGACGGGGGTTGGGACACTTCTGACGCCAACGGTCCTTCCCTCAGTCGGCTCCTATCATCTACTTCATACTTCTTAAATATATGATTAACTCAGTTTAATTTTTCATGTATGTAGTTTTTGCAACACTATTTATCTGATTATTTTAAATTTTTGATAAGTGTTGTCTGTTTGGCTGTGAATGTTTCTGAATTGTACAGCCCACTTTACAATGAAGTGGAGTGTTAGTTGTAAGCGGAATATGAACATAAAAATAAAAAAAGTTATTTGCTTTGATATTTAAAGTAGTAAAATTTGAAATATAAATATTCATACAAGATATGCATAAAGCGCTATAGTCTTACTTAACAATTTAATAATGGTTGAAGGACTGAACATCATTGTCTGAAACATGAATGAATGGGTAACTCAACTTTAACTTCCACTATATTAATATTCTTTCAGGTCCACTGGTAATGAGTTTGTAGAGGTGAGTTGAAATTTTATACCAGAGATTTTATTTCCTGATCATTTTTTGATAAATATTCATATGAAAAAATGCATCTTATTTACTCATTAATACTCAGATTCCTCCCTAGAGTTTCGGCATTTGCCATTACATTTCTTTCAGGTTAAATGTTCAAATAGAGAAGTGAAAAATATGATTAATGGTAGTTACAATCAAACATATTTTTAAACAGTGATATTACTACAATACTGTTATTCAGTGGTATTATAGTATTTATAATACTATCTGATTAAAAACATTTTTATTTTAAGTATCAATATTGTAATGTTAAGAGTAATAATTAAAAATATATTAAGGTTTAGTAAGTAAATTCTATATCATAATTTCTTTGTTTTTGACTGTGGATATCAATTATATTGGGAATAGATTTGGCTAGCTGGTGAGAAGCTATCTTGATTCCTGTCAGTCTTATTATGACTGCTCTAGCTCTTGCAAAACATATACATAACATTTTGTCAAAAATGTTTTTATTTGAGGCACATTTATTCCTGGTGAGTCATGTACTGTGAAGCATGGAGAGCTTGGGATTAACTCATTTATTGAGCTAGGTGTTTTATTCTTTGCCTTTCAGTCTACACTCACTTACATTGCCTGTGTGCACTATCAAGGCATAATATTTTTTGGGGAAGTCTTGTTTGGGAGCTTTCTATCAACAAACCCGACAGTGCAGTCTCATCAGTTTAATTGATCATGACATCCGTTTTGCCATACAAACAAATTAGTTTGATATTGTTCTGATCATCCATCTATACTGCTCTTTTGTACTTCCAAATTTCTTTCTCAAGACTCTCTTCCCTCTTACCAAGAGAACCTTCTGTTTTCCTTAGTGAGAGTCCAATGTTCACATCTTTCATAACTGTTGGTCTGAGACCATTTTGTAAATTTTTACCTTTGCTTTCTTGATATGGTCGATTTATAAAATTCATTTTTGTTTTTGCTTTTAGCTGAATGTGGTGACTATGTTCCTGAAGACTATCCTGATTCATCTTACTTATCGTCTTACAAATTTGTTCAACATCAAGACAGGGAATTGGAAAAGAAAATTATGGAAAACCATAAAAAACATGCGTATGTTCAAATTTTAATTACATGATATTAGATCTTACCAGATATATGCACCTCTGTCGTTCATGTCATTTCACAAGCTGCTATGAGTGAATAAATAAATGCAATTGGGATGATTTTATTTTTTTTAGAAACATTGGTCAAGTTGATTTTCCAGCTACCCAATAAAGTAATAACATGTACCATTATGAATATGAAGTTTACTTTCCAGACCCCCAAAATCCATCCCCAATTGCAGTATTCCAGAGCCAGTTTTTAAGGTCTCTTTCGTCTCTCTCTCTGCTGGAAACTCTAGTACTAGAAGGTGAACAAGACGACCAGGATTGTACAAAAATGCATTATTCCTAATCCTTCACAATGATTTATTTGGTTGAGTACTTTCAGAGTGCTCAGATGTCACTCTGGTTTGAGTGGTTCACTCAAAAGAGTATGTTAAAGACAATGTGCTCTAAAAGTGCTCCATGCAAATAAATCATTTGAAGGTTTAATGCCTATTTCTATGATCTTGATCATTATAATTATTTTTTATGCATATATTTGTGTATCTGATGGGCAGTTACAACCATATTTTTCAGAAAACTTTATTTTGCAATCCCTGTCAACTATGTTATACATTCATTCAATAATGAATAGTAAATAAACAAATTATAGTCCGAAATGTTTATATATTATTCTCTAAAATATATTAAATGAAGTTATTTATTCATGCTCACTTTGTGCTACTAAGCTTAATTGGGATGGGTTATCTTCATGTTGCCATACTTTCCTAGCCAAGGTGGGACTAAGGATTTATTTAATGAATGTAGGATGAAAAAATTGTTGGCTGATATAATAAAAGAAACACAGAGTACTTCTTGATTAGGGCAGAATGATCCCGAAGGTTTTCGATGTTGACCTGACGGCTCTTGGAGCTAGACCGGACTATAATTTGTTTATTTACTATTCATTATTGAATGAATGTATAACATAGTTGACAGGGATTGCAAAATAAAGTTTTCTGAAAAATATGGTTGTAACTGCCCATCAGATACACAAATATATGCATAAAAAATAATTATAATGATCAAGATCATAGAAATAGGCATTAAACCTTCAAATGATTTATTTGCATGGAGCACTTTTAGAGCACATTGTCTTTAACATACTCTTTTGAGTGAACCACTCAAACCAGAGTGACATCTGAGCACTCTGAAAGTACTCAACCAAATAAATCATTGTGAAGGATTAGGAAGCGAGAATCGAACCCATAGCTCTAGATTTGCTAAGTAGAGAGCTTGTCAATGCAGTTTGGTAGTAAAATGAATAATTTTTGCTTTACTTATTATTCACATCGGGGGGGGGGGGGTATTAATCAATATAAAACATATTTAGTGATATTATAGATATTCAAACATTTTTACATCATTCTGCCCTAATCAAGAAGTACTCTGTGCTTCTTTTATTATATCAACAGGCGAATTTAAATTCATGGTGCCTGTTATTGTCGTTTTAGGTACAATCCATAGCTGTAACTGTGGCAGACTTGAGCTTGTTTAGTTCTTTAAACTCAATAGGTAATTTTTTGCATTTTCTTAAGTTTTCAGCATAGGATTTTTGAATATTCTCATCATTACGAACTGGAATATCAATAATATCGGCAATCAATTGGTCCAATCTAGTCAATAATGAGAATATGCAGTTGGTTATGGTGCACAATATAATCTGTTAACACCACTTCATCCCAATACATACATACATTCTTACATTATTTTTTCTAATAGTCTTTGGGAATTATAGCGATAATAAGTGACCTTCCTGCCTAACATGCCAAATTTCTCTGCTAGAGCTCATAGTGCGTAATGTGTTGAATCGATTCATAAGTTTTGTTGTATAATCTACATTCGTCTTGAGAAACTACTGTCTCAAGAATATGGTGTCTGTATTTTCTGGTGGGAATCACTTAGTCTTGAATAGCAATAATGAAATCTTATGCTTTTGTAAGCATCATTCCAGACTTGAGCCATCCAACAAAATAAGCCAAATCCAGTTTCCTTGTCATGAAGGAGACTGTAGTTACAACTATCAAGTTCTTTACTTTACCATTCTGAACAAAAATGGGACTCCTTTTGAACTTCAGGATTATTACTATATTTTATTACTACTTGTCTTCATCTACAATGTCAGAATCCTTGCTTGCACAGTTCAACTGGGTACAAAGGTTTCCCCTTGCCTCTTCCTTGGCAGAGGCTCTGATTGTTTATTTTATTTATTTATTTACGTCCACTTTATACTACTTTGGTTAATTGGGACGGGTTATCTACAGGGAACTACCCCTTCCTAGCCAGGGTGGAACTAAGGAATTCATTTAATGAGTCCGTCACTAAATAAATTTCTACTGCCTAGGGCGGGAATCGAACCCGTCACTCTAGGTTTACTATATAAGATTAAGACCAACGCCTTAACTCACACATCCAACCTGAGCCCCGGCTCTGATTGTATGGCTCAATTGTGGAGAGGTACAACTTATATCCCAGAGTCAAGGAGCAAATAAAATAGTACTGGGAGTCTCAATATTATCTCAATAATTTCATTTTCTGCTATACAGCACTTTACACTAATTACTGCAATGATTTTGCTTTATACTGAAAATAACCATTTTTGATCATGAACAATGATTCTAAGCATTGGAACCCTACAAAATATTATTCCTGAGAACATATTATAAATTAGATATTTACCCTTTTTTTCTTTTCTTTTTTCTTCCAATATCGGAATATTGAACCTAAGATATATAAAAATTGCCTTTTCATTATTTAATTTTGGTATGAATAATTGTCATATTAGACTTCACAAAATGAAATTTTTACAGGGGACAATCACCAGCTGAAGCTGACCTAAACCTCCTGGAAACTGCTAGGCGCTGTGAACTATACGGAATGAAAATGCACCCTGTGAAAGTAAGAAATAATTTTATTCTGTAATCTAACCAATATAGATTTGAAATACACTTTTTTATTGTTTTTTTTAATATATTTTTTTTGCTCCTAAAACAAAGCTTGTTCTAATGGAATTTACTATTAAAATAATCTACTATAAAAGTTTATATTTATTTATCTTATAATGAAAGTTTTCCAAATGAAGGAACTCAGTCAGGTAAGTAAATTCTTGATTGAATATACTGTAAACAACACTTTATTATGGAATTGGATAATGCTCGAAGCTTACAAATTTACACATACAAAGCTTCAGCAAATTCAGTTCAAATGATCGCTAAGCTGGCATAACTTAAAATATAAAATCTAAGTCCATTGGCCAGTGAAACATGTAATGCAATGTCAGATTCATTACAATCTTCTATTTTGAATTTTTTTTAAGAAATTTGTCAAAGGATTTAAGATTCCTCATTTTTATTTTCAGCTGGTGGTAAGGGTAATGAATCAGGTTAACCAGAAACACTTTTGTGTGACTCCCCACAATTTATTTTTTACAAACACTTAGCGCTTCAGGGAATTAAATTCCCTGAAGCGCTAAGTGTTTGTGAAAAATAAAAATGTGAGAAGCCACAAAAAAGTGTTTCTGATTAACCTGATTTTGAAGATTCATAAATTATTTTAGTAAAGTGGGTTATTATTGACTGAAGCAGTTTTATTTAGTAGTATAAGTGCTTACACTTACAATAGAATTAATTAAGTAACCGTTTAGTACATTCTAATTCTGCCTATTTGATTATATTAATAAAAACAAATTTAATTCAAAAATAGGTATTTAAATTTTTATATATATAAATAATCTGTTATTGTACTCTGTTTTTAGGATCATGAAGGTGTTCCACTGAACCTTGCAGTTGCACATATGGGCATTGTTGTCTACCAAGGATATACGAAAATTTATACTTTTTCGTGGGCTAAAATTAGAAAAATATCATTTAAACGAAAAAAATTTCTGATTAAATTACACCCTGATGGTTACGTAAGTATTGCTTTTCTTTATTTTTATTATTATTTTTTTCATTCCATAAACTTGTAAATGTTCATTATGACAGCTTATTTTGTACAAATTCCTTTCCTTTGGAATATAATATGTACATACATATGTTCTAAAACGCAAGTCAAGCTCAAGAATATACATTAATCATTTACAATTCAGATCAGTCATGAACATTAAAAAAATAATAATAGTTGAAAAAAATGAAAATGTATAATAAATAACGAAAATGTAAAATGAATAATACATTATCAAGTAACGTTTAATAGTAATAAAAAGTACATAATTATTTCAATAACATCAACATATTGGAAGAAATAAGATTATATATACCAAAATTAAACACTTTGGTTCCTCACAACTACCGCTATCAAACATTGTTCAAATTCAGCGTGACTTTGTTTAAATAATATATTCTAAAAATTAAATAATTAGAATACTTTTATAATTTATATTTCTATTGTAAATAAATAATGATGTTAAAAAATAACATCTTTATTTTCTAGTTAAAATAAATAACAAAGGAGGTTAGGGGGCAACACTTTGAAGGAAAAATAACTGAAAATTTTAGTAGTTTTCAATTATAATCAGCCTCACAATCTACTTTGTTTGTAAAAATAGTAATGCAGCCTATAGATCTATCCAACTTTCTTGAAATATAATTATTAAACTCATTAAATTAGAAAAGCGACGTTTATTGTCGGCTCAATTCATACATTTATGAGTATATTTTGTTTATTCGTAATTATTTGCCCAAAAAGGTATATAACATTAGTCACTCTATATGAGGAAATAAACAACTTTTGTTAGGTACAAATCTACTGCAAAGATAAATAGGAAACAAAATATCACAATTTATTCCACTCCCCATTCCTCTACACCCCTAAAAATGTTAATGTAGCTTTTATTATAACCTAAGAAGAGATAATACTAACTCACAAATTGAGTTTTGTTAAGTTCGGTTCAGTAGTTTATGCCACATAAAATTGATGACTCTTACTATTGTTTAAGTGTATTATCTTATTTATAGTTAGTTATATCGCAAAAGTGTTTATAACAAAAGTTACTCTAAATAAAATAAACAACATGTATAAGGTACATATTTACAGTAAACCCAATAGGAAACAAATTATAGCGATTTTTCATTTGATGCTTTCCTTACAACCACCACTCTTGCTCGTTTTTGAGAATATTACTATAGCCTAAAGTCTAATTTAGGCTAGTAGTTATACACATACCAAGTTTCATAAAATTTGGTTCAGTAGTTTAGACATGAAAAGATAACAGACAACAAAGCCAAAAGTTGTTGATATCAATGACACATGAAATGAAAAAGTATCTTGAAATTTTGTAGAAAAAAAAATCTATTATCTGTGAGATTTTTAAAAATATTCTCAGAAATTATAGAAGGGCAGACAAGAAATATCTACTTTTGCCATCTATGTATTCAAAAAGGAAAAGGTTTTGAAACGATACTTTTTATTTTAATATTATTATACCAGTTTTTCAATGGGTTGTTTATCATATTTTCGAACGAGGGGCTCTGGGTAGCCATGATTGTTAATTCATAGATCCTAATGCTCGTGGTAATCCTTTCTGGGTTTGATTTCCGTGTTTATTCTTTAGAAATGTTTTTAGTGGTGCATTTTGTGTCAAATCCTCATAAGCACACTATTTTTAGAGAAGGTTGGTAATCTATAGTTAACCCATCCCAATTGGCATTCATTGCATAAAGTGAATTTTAATTTTAATACAAGAAAAAAACATATACAGGATAATTCAAAGAAGTCTGTGTTATTTAACTTGCATATAATTTCCTGTTAAAAATCTATAAAATAAATCGACTGAAGGTAATGCATTATCTACCTGGGAAATTGTGTTTTATAACATTATACTTGCTGGACTACCTGAATGTTATATGGTAAGCAGTGTTCTCTGTAATGAATAAAATGCTTAAACAAAATAAAATGTTATAAACTCTTCTATTAAGAGGAAGAAGAGGCATCATTCTGTGTTTCTCTACTTTCATTTCAGCCAAAGGGTCAATGAAAACAATCATTTTAGTTTAATGTTTAATTCAATGAAATGAGATTTTTTGAAACCCAAGGATGAAATGGCTGCCGCAACTTATATTTTCATTTGATTGACTAATATATTGATTTATACATAGTATAGTTATTGAGAGGACTTCGGTTATCTGATCCAGTGGTTGGAATGTTTGTTGGCTTGCAAATTTTGATGGAAATGCGTCCATCTTCGTTAGGCAATAAATTTGATTGCAATTCCAACCGCTGGAGCAGATAGCCCGAGGTCCTCTCAATAAAAATACTTCCCAGCGACGCAGCCTCAAAAATAGAATAGTATAGTTAATGAATTGCTCATATTTAAAACTTTGAATTCTAAAACATAGAATCTCAAGTTCCAATTTAATTTTATCTATTTTCCTTCTCTTAGTAATACATTTCATTATTGGCATTTCAGGGGTATTACAAAGACATTGTGGAATTTTTCTTTGAGAGTCGCAATGAATGTAAAAATCTTTGGAAAAAGTGTGTAGAGAATCATGGTTTCTTCCGATGTAACTCAATCAAGAGGGTACCTCGGCAAAGGACTCGAGTTCTCAGCAGGGGCAGCTCTTTTAGGTAATTTCTTTAAGCAGTGCTTTCTTCAGGCATGAAATTTGTTATAATTACTTTAAGTAATTATCATTAACTGCAAAATTAATTTTGCAAATAAATGAATGAACTAAATTGTCTGTTAAATGATACTTCCTCATATCTTTTATCAATTTGTTACATTATAAATATTTATCTTTTACTCAAATTACGGCCGCTGGCATCTTTTTTTTAGCTCATCTGGCAAACTAATGCCTATAATGATATAATTAATGAACAATTATTTGTGGTATTGAATCTAAAGACTCAAGTAGTTTGCTGTATTATTTCAATTGCTAAGACTTTCTAATTCACTTTATTTACTTATTAAAAGAAAATTTCTCATCCTTCACTAAAGTGTTTAATTATTTATGTCGGAGTTAAGAAGGTACCAGTTTGTGTTTTTTTTTACTATTATATATAAACTGAAATTGATTTTATTCTTTTGGAAGAAGTCTGGATAGTATGGAATTTTTAGTTATGCTTATCATGAAAGTAGTTTATATTTTCATTAAGATGTGAATCACCTTTCATAATATCAAATATCACTGATAGTTGTGTATGAAAGGTTTTTAAGAGAAATATTCCTCCTACTCAAGTGGGAAGGGAGACAGATGCTTTTGTTTAGATACCTTTTCTATATGTTTTAATTTATTTTACAAATAGAGTAAAAAGAAATAATCCTTTTACCTAATCGTGCTCAATCGGGAGTTTTTGTTAATCCATTTGTGTTCAGTGCTTCTGAATGAATATAATCCTTATAGGACATTTGAGGGACGGAAATTTGGAACTATCAATACCAAACTAATCAAAATTGAATATCTTGAGGGAAGTATAATTAATGACTACTCTCTGTAGAAAAAAAAAATAAGAAATAGGTAAACTACATAGGAAGATAAACTTTTTGAAAATATGAAATACCTTATACACTGCAATCAAATATAATATAAAATGATTTACCAGACTTCTTGCAGAGATAATCATCTATTAAGATTATAGTCTAGACCCATTCTCAAAATTTTCTTCAGATGTCCATCCTGCTAACACAATGATGAAAAGTCTGTTCAGATTTTTACATCTATCTTTGGGAGTTCAAGGAAGAAGTAATTCAGAATATTGTAAATTACTTCATTGTTATACTTCACATCAAAAAATATGCTATTGCCAGTCTTGTGGATCACATTATTTCCTACAACTGTTTTACGTAGCAGGTGTGTTTCCAATCGATGTAAGTAAATAATAGTTGGATAGAACCAAGTCTGATGAGAGGCATCTTATCAAATTTCTGATAGAAAAAAGGTAAGAAAGTTACGAAATTCTGATTCATCAACATATGGAAGAGATGGTTTACAGAATCGGAAAGATGGAATTAAAGAAAGAACAGTGAGAGATAGGGTTGAAGAAGAAGGTCCATATAAATCCCATTCTACTGTTAAATCTCTGATACTACTTTCAATAAAGTGATATTAGTCAAAATGCTAATTCATTACACCAGCATGTAAGGCAACTAACCTTAGTATGAAGTTTTTCATAATTACTGTGTAATTTATAAAATTTTAAAAAGCAATACTGTAATGCCAGTCCTCTATAGTTTGCCTATTAAAAAAATGTATAACTAACCTCAAAACTTTGATAAAATAAAAACTGTAACTGCATCTTGAATGTTGAATATTAATAAAAACTGTAACTGCATCTTGAATGTTGAATATTTAATAAAACTAAATTAGTAAACATTATTAAGAAGAAATGGGCATTAAATGGAAAATAAAGGGAATTCAAAAATGGAATGTTAACAAAAGATCTTAATAGAGAAATTATGAATATCTATTTTTAATACTATGATAACAAATTGTCTTTTGAATTAGTTTTCTGTAAATTTTGATTACAGACTGATTTTGATTCTCAACAGCCCAGAAAAAGTTGATACTTATTTCCTTTCCCCATGTTTTACTTACATGTACAAAATATTGTGTCTACTAGAAAATCAGGATTGCCAATTTACATGTTCGTTTACTTATAAATTTTGGAACTTTTATAAACAACTATGAGTAATTCTGTACATTTATTGAGTTTTATAGATGAATTAAAATGTATTTAGGTATAGCGGGAAAACGCAGAAGCAAATGGTGGAGTTTGTGAGGGAGAATTACGTGAAGCGGCAGAATTTTCAGAGGTGAGTAGCAATTGTTCTTCCTTTATATTGTCTTATCAGATGAAAGCATCATCTGTCTCTTCTTAACATCTCTATCTCTCAATCCTGATTATTCTTTACCTTCATTTCAAAATTAAATTGCTTTGGCTTTTGCTGACCCTTTTCTATACAAATTGTGGATTTGGTTTTTATGATAGTGGCTATGTTTGTGGTGTTCTTGAGCAATGTAGTATTATTCTTGTAGTTATTGAATCCAAAAATGAATGTTGTTGAAATTTTCTATTTCATTTTTTTCTTTTAATTAGTAGTTATTATTTAAAATGAATATAAAACTTATAAATAATAAATCAATAAATGTAAATGGGCCTTTAATTTTTTAAACATATATTGCTACTTATTTCCTGCTTGAGGGTATAATAATTAATTTTTAAAAATTATAAATTCAGTAAAAATAGATTTTGTTGCATTGACGTAAAAAATAAGTTGGTTTCGTTTGTCTCATGAATCTGTTAGCCTGATTTAAGTCAATCTAAACTGCATAAAGCACAAATGTAGAAGTAGATTTTTTTTTCATTCTTATTGACAGTATTATTGAAAATTGTGTTTTGTATTAACCAGAGCTTAATTACCATAAAAACTAATATGTAGTCCTCTGAGTTGATTGTTCCTTACTTAGAAAATTTGTATCATACAATAAGTAAAATAATTCACACATGAAAGTTTTACAAAGTTGTTTACAAACAATAATGTCTTATAAGTAAAAAAATGAATATTTAGCAATCACAGACACCATGAATAAAACCACATATTTTTTGCAGGAACTGTCCATTATCTAGGTATGTACTTCAAAATGACTTTTTTAGATATAGTAAGGGAACTAAAATAGTTCTAAGTCCTTAGGTAACGTTGTACATAAGTCCATAATATTAAATACTTAAATAATGTAATGCACGTTCGAAGAAACGTAAATAGGAACCCACAATTTAGTTTATTTTATGTTAATTTGTTTTAATTGAGCTAATTACATATGCATGTCTTAACTATTTAAAATGCTCCTCATCTCTTCAATATGCAGAAATACTTTCTCTTAAAATACTCCTTCTTATATCTCTTCATAAAGTAATGGGAAATTTTGCTCGACATGCATGACTCATTTTCTTGTGGGTTAATTGTTAAATAAGTGTTTTATTTTCAAAGCCCAAGTATTTTTTTGATTAACTTATCAGTGTTTATTCATATTATAAATGTTGAGCCTATTAATCTTATAGCTTTTTTATTTCTTTTCTCAGATCTTTGTAAATATTTTCACAATGCTTTGTTTTGTTTGATGTTTTTAAATTTTCTGTAGTATAGGAAGTCTTAGTGCGAAGTAATGTATACTTATTTTTTTTTTTTTTTAATAAGGGGGTTCATATAATTTAAAAACTTGAAATCAGTAGAGATGTGGGAACTGTTGAAGTATCGACTGAAAAATTAACGGTTAATTTGTTAAAATGGAAAGAAACCTAGTAATTTTTAACATGTAAATGCTAACAATTTCTTTTCCAGGTCGCAATCTTTCCGCCAATCTAGCTCAGTTCATTCATCTGTAGCCACCAATGTAGGTGGGAGTATTTCAGCCCACCCGCTCATTCCTCTTGGGGACAACAGCATAGGTAGGTGGTTCCCTAAGGAAGCATGAATGCATGCTGCACGCACTTGTTTTACACTTTGTTTTATTTTTTTTGATTTTTTATTGTGTATAATTTTTTTTTATTTAGATAGTTGTCTAATTTAATTGTAGTGTAGTATTATTACAAACACAAGGGACTAAAATTTAATTACACTGGTTTTCATGAACCAGTTGGTTTTCTTATTATTAAAACCAGCAAAGCCACTGTCAATGCAACAAAATTGGTCTAAGGGGGTAATTTTTGAAATTACTTATTTGGCTTGAATTATTATATAAAATTGTTACCTAATGTACTTTATAATTATTTAATTTATGATATGATTAACTAAATTTATACAGTGCATCATAAACTGTGGTAGACAAAAAATAGTGTGAATTTGAAATCATAGGCTTATCTGAAAACAACTTTAGATTAGTAATTATTTGAAATGTCTAAAATTTAGCTACAAATTTGTCTATTTTTATTTTATTTCATTCTATTTTTAACTTTTATTTTAATGGTGTCCTTAAAAAGAGCCATCTTGATTTTTCGCCAGTGTTTGTTTTTGCAGTGAGTGATTCAAAACTTCCTTCATATCTCTTGCTTAATTTGGCTAGCTTTTTCTTTGTGAATGTACTTCTTTATTACTACTGATTGATTCTCTCCTCTCTTACAAATTGTTCATAGGTGATTTGGTCCCACCTTCATATTTCTAAAATCATTTTACTTATGGTGATTTATTTATTATAAGTTCATCACATTGTTAATATTTTATTTTTGAAATTCACAAAATTTGTATGTTTTTGGTCCCAACTATTATTTTTTTACTTTCACAATTACCATGGGCTCCATTCGTCTGTGTTTAAATTAATCAAATATTAATTTAGGATTGTGTATTAAAAACATCTCTTTCAGTTCACTATTTTCAGTTATTTTGTTCACTTCTAATCATGTTGGAGGCTTTAATACTTAGTCTTAGTTCAATTACTTTTCTTTAAACATTGAAGTAATAGATTTATTTTTCTATTTTAATCCTTCTACAGTATGTATTACTATTTGATTACTGAGGATTTTCATTCAAATTGATATAAGTATATTTTTCAATGAGAAGTATTTGTTGAAAACTGAAATAGGGCATCTAGATCCTTAATACTCATATAATTTATATATATATAATGAGTAATATTAGGTTTTTAATGGTATTAGATATTTCAACTCTATATACTAATGTTCGAACTACAGACTACTGTTCGTGAGTTGTGTCGATGAACAAGGTGTTCTAATTATAAAGAAATGAAAAGTGGGATGAACAGAATCACTAGGACTGACTCAGTTTCTCATTCCCTTCTTTATAAGACTATCCAACAATAAAGATATCAAGAAGAGTTGAGGGAATTTTATTTCGTCCATGGACTGCATACCTCAATAATGATAGCATTAGCCAATGTGAGCCTGCATAGTAGTAGCTAAGAGTATGCTTCCACATACATAATTTCACTGTAAAATATGAAATACTAGGCTTTTTCAGATGATCATTATTTCACCTCGGATAGACTTGAGCATTAGTGAATTTGAGGCATTTTCAAAATTGTAGTAGTAGGAAGTTAGGTAAGAAGGGGGAGTGCCTGGGTCTTATTATTTAAGTATCCTTCCTTGACGAGAGCCGCATCAGTCAAACTAGGCTAGGGGTACATTCAGAAGTTATTTTGATAATAATGCTTTAAGGCCTGTCCTTTGTCAGTTTATGTGGATTTCTGAGATAAGGCTGTTTTACAACTTTGAATGTAGTTCCTTCCACTCTTATTAATGTTTTCATTTTTGGTTTATCTCATGCAGAAAGCAAGGGGAAACCTCTGCATCTCCTTTTTAAAAATACCTGATGTTGGTGATCTAGAGGTTGTCTATAAAACCCATTGAGAAACGTATCAATACATAGGAAGTATCATCTGATTACTAGCTAGGTCATTTTGTGTTGGAGAAAGTTAAACACAATAACTAAAGATGGTTTTTCTATTAATATTACACAATACATTTTCAGTTATTAATATATTTACTTTTCATTTGTATTTGCAACTAGCTATAGAATATAATATAGCATGAAATGGATCCTCTTTATTTCATTGTCTCCACATTAACTAGCACAAAAATGATTTTATAAGGCTTTGAACTCTTCCACAATGCACTTTATTCTATCTTTTTTCTTCACCACAAGGTTCTGTAAAGGACTGGAGCTCCTTTCTGTGTACAGGCAAAATGTTACTTCACCGTTAAATGATTAGTGATTGAAACAATAGTAGTTGCAGCTCTATCTGAATCAGGAAGAAAAATATTATCTGCTATATTATCTTCAAAATTCTGTAAAAGCATAGTTTTGTGAATAGTGTTGTCCTCTATTAGGATTTGTTCTTGAAAGGATGGATTAGCCATCTCTAAGGTGATAAACAGAAACAAAAGCATTTATTACAATAATAAAGAAGTTACACAGTTTATTTAGCAATCTCGCTAGTTCTCCACTGGAGTAACGGGCTGGCCGTCATGAAATGGAAAAGGCAGGAAAACTATTGTATCATTCTTTCTCTCGACTTTAATAAGCGACTGTCAGAGTAATCATTAGTAGTGTAACCAATGAAATTCAATTTTTTCCCATCCTATGTCTCAAACTGTAAACTAAACTGATTCAAATTACTCCTTTTATAGGTATCAATTTGAAAATGTCTGAGTAAGGCCCTTGAACATGCCTTCAAAACACCATTCTTGTCAATACTAAGGCTGATATTGTGAACACATTTTTTTTTAAATTACAAACTTCTTCATTTGGTATGCTTTGGCTAACTATTCCAGCAGCCTCTTCATCAATACACAAGCTAATTATTGGCAGCCCTCCGGTTGGCTTCTTAAGACTGACCTTGCACCCTGTTTTTCTTCTTCTTTACTTTTATTTTATTTTGGCTCTGAACTGCATCCCGACAGGAACAGAATAATCAGCCTGAAGAGCAGCTGGGTAGCTGCCAAAAATTAGCTTTTAGCAGATTTCCCTTGAGGTATATTAGCTTTCAGCCTTTCCTTGTGAGATGGACTTTATTGTATTGATGAAAATACAGCTGGAGGATACAAAATGAGCAGTTTGCATTGTCAAAGAGTTTTGAAATCATATTACAAATATATTTATTATGAAAGGAATGTATGACATTCCTTTATTGTTATCGTAAAATTACATTAAAGAAATGATCCAATAATATTGAATTATTCATTGTAATTTATTGGGCATTATTCATGTAAATAGATACTTCATGTCCTTAATAATTGTTCTCTATCATCCATGACCTTAAATTTTTTTTTTGCAGAATTTAAAATTACTATTTTATTGGTATGGTAATATTTATTTTAATGTTCGTTGTGAAAACTTCAAATATATTTGTGACATAATAATCTACTGGCTCAGTTTAGACAGGTCATTTTTATCTGCCATATCCCTAATGATTCTAAATTAATGTTCATCTTTATTATGAGAGCAAAAGCACTTTTATTCTTTGTTTGGCAACTTCATTGTTATTGTTGGCTATCTTTTTGGTCCACATTTTTGTTTGTCTTGTTCACTTTGTGATTACTGTGCTTTATGTTTTTATTTAGGTGTTACTGATGAACTCATTATTGTCTTGTGAGCTCAAATTAGCATTAGAAAATATTACGAATGGAATATTACGTTTCTGCCCCGTAAAGTTATTACAGTATTTAGCTTTTTAGCTTGTGATTAATGAGCACAAATATTATTAGTGTGTTACATATATTTATTTCTGATGGTGATTTTTTTTATTTCATAAATATATTAGGGCTTTTGTGTTTAGTTCTTTTTAAGTTGCAATTAGTCACTATCTATTTATTCAGATATTTTGTTGCATATTACAAATAATGTTTTAGTCATACGTATTCGGTTTGGGATTATTTCTCTTGAAGTGGAATTCAATTGTTGTTTTGGATAACTAAATTTCATCAAGTACTACAATAGAAGCAAATCTTGACATTTGAGGTACACTTTTTTTAAGAAATATTATCAACTTATACTTGATATTTGACTTGCCTTGAGTCTTTTGGTCTATTAAGAAAATTTTATCACACTGGGGCTTTGTAAACTAAGTAGATTTCCCATGTGCTGGACATGCTATCTTCTACCATTTATTCTCAGTTTTTTCTGTAAACAAGACGCCTTTGTAAAAAAGGACTCAAAATATAAGCTGGACAATATATGTTTAGTGGGTCAGGTGTTCAAAATGAAAATTACATACTGTTGTAATTATTATTATATATTTTCTATATATTATTCAGTTCTTAGTAAATAGGCAGAAGATAAATGTTTCTGTTGAATCAACCTTTTCTAATCAACAAAAAGTAATGCTTTTTATTTCGTCTGGATTGAAACAAATTTTTAATAGGTTTTCTAAAATGTTCTAGAAATGTTCATTTGTAAGCTCACCTTTTGCATCTGCAATGTCTCATATATTCTGTTAATTGTACCATCAGTTGAGAAAGAAATAGTTTTTCTTCATGTTTAATTTAATTGTTTAAAGACTTTATTCGTGGTATAGAATAAGGCAGCCTGAAATAGAAGAGTGTCTGTCAGAAATAGAAGAGTGCCTCATTGAAAATAAGATGTAAACATTCTTTTCCAATAGTTTTGATGAACTTCTATTGGCATGATTGGTACTCATTGGTTACATTATTTATGTATGTTTTTCCAAATTGTTGGGTTTTCAAAGCGGATGCAGACTCCTATCAGTTCGAATCTGAACTGATGTTTTTATATTTCCACTTTCTTTCTTTTTTATAAGTGCTTTTTGGAATGACTGTCACTCAGAGCTTTCTCTTCTAATAGCTGTCTAGCTTTTGAGAAGTTAAGTTCTTTACAAACTGAGTCAGCTATCTTGATAATTCTTCAACTTTTCCAGACAGTAATCATATTCACACATTATGAAAAATTCTCTTCAAAAACTTTCAAGAAAGAATTTAATTTGGGACCAGTTTGTGAAGTAAAGTATCCTTTATTACTGTAGAGGACTCAAATTGTGAGCAACAGAAATTATCTCAACTACTGCTCTTTAAAAATAATTCATGCCATTGATGAATCTAATCTGCCTGTATAGTCGATACAGGATTACAAATTTTATAACTTGACCTAAGTTTATCGGGTGAAGTTTGTTTTTATTTATTCCAATTTTCATTTTTATACATACCATATCACCCTACTTTCAATTTCTTATTTCAAACAGCTGTTATGCTTAAATTATTTATTAGTATGAGGTATAAATTTAGACCCAAGAAGCAAACTTAGGCCTAGATAAAAATCTGGTCATTATAACATCCTAGGGTATTTGAAATATGATATTCCAAATTAAGATTAGCCTTAATAGGTTTAATTTAGAGAGCTTTTATCAAAACTCTTGGCTAACTTGTAGCTATGGGTTTGGTTCTTAGGTGTACATGGAATTTATTTTTTGATGGGTTGAACAAATAAAATTCACTTCTGGTCTACTGAATTAAGTTAACAAGATTTAAATGTTCAATAGTTCAATGTTTTTTGTTAAACTGATGAAGTATGATCCTTTATGAAATTTTGATGCATTTCATGTTTAATTTCCTCAATTTGTTTTGGATATACTTCATTGTGAATTTGTTTTTTGTTAATTTTTTCCATTAATATTATAATTTGAGATATTTAAGCTGAGTTCTGTTTTAGTGTCAGTGTCTTGCGGGTCGATGGTGCTTGCGGGGGTGGATTCTCCGAGCCGGATCTCTCCTGTGGATCGGATGAATCAGACTCATTCCTCCCCACTCACTTTCCGAGACCAGCGACAGCGCACAGGTCTGCACAATTCTTATAAACAATATAATACTACTTCTTCTCAAACTGATATTGTAGATTTTGTCGAACAAATTGAGGCTGAGCCAGAAATTCATACTCCTGTTTTTACCTGGCATCGGTCTGCCAGCTGCAAAGAACTACATAAGTCTGAAGAACTGATTGAAATTGAAAAACCTCAGCCGAAATATGAAAGGAATTTCATAATTACTGCATCTAAAACCCCTTCTCTTGATAGAACTGGGATAGATCAAGATGCTAAAGTGTATTCTAGTAGTTACCCTGGGACAACTAGCTCCCTTTCGACTGAAAGTGCGGACGAATTGGAACCAGGAGGTTCTGTCCTTGTCATGGACACAGGAAGTTCTCGAGAGTTTAGCCATGATGATTTAAGCCATGATTCATACGAATTATTAGAAAGAGAAATGCGGAGTTACGTTCATAGCAGGTCATGTTCATTAGGTTCGAGTGGTGAAGTTCTTCCTGATGATGAAATGTTTGTTATCGAAGACTATAAAGATGATGTAGAAAAGCGTTTAGGATATGTGGAACCTCGCTACAGAGATATTGGTTTTAATGAATTTAATGAAAAATGTAAGCAGAATATAGCTAAGAGTCGAGAAAAGAATGTTAATGTTGATTTTGATGAATTTGATGCTAAGTGTAAACCAGGAGTTGTGATAGGTTATGAAGATGTAGAGCGATATCCTGTTGAAAGAACTAAAAGTGAGCCTTATGTTTCCGATTTCTGGAAAGTTGCTCGGCAACATAGAAAGTTATTTCACCAAAAAAGTTTTGATTACACTCCAACTGAGAGTATTGAATCTGAAAATAGAAGTCAAGCAAGTAAAAGTAGTGTAGATATTCCATATACATTGATAAAACGTCAACAGATGAATGGTACAGCTACTTGTTACGAATGTAGGTCCCCTGTTTCTCCCAGAAAGAGCCCTGAAAAGAAACCTGTCATTGAAATAGAAAGAAAAAAATCTGTCAAATCTAAAAATAAACTTTCGAAAACTAAACAAGATACTGACTTAAATTCTCAGGATTCAGGTCTTTCATTAAGCTTAGGAGCAGAAAGTGTCGATGACTTAATAGATCAAAATTCTAAAAACAGTGCTTTAAATTTGAAGACTGACGTACATATAAAAGAAGATTCTAACAAGAGTAGAGTAATTAAAAAAGATTTATTGAAGGTAAAGAGTGAAGATGGCCCCAGAACAAAAGGAGTTCTTGTGAAATCCAAGGCACTTAGTGCTGATTCAGATTTAAGAAAAACGCCATCTTTTGAGCGGAATCCTCCTGTTGAAGTAATAAAAATTGATTCTCAAGATGGTGAAGGTATTGTTATTTGTAGTTCTGATGACAAAAATATTTCTGTTGACACCAGTGATCCTGATGTGATAATTGTCGAATATAAAACCAGTAGAAAACGTGCTTTCCAGAAAAGAGGTTCATCAGATAGCAAGAGCTCATTTGAAGGAAAGAAAGTTGGCGGTAGCTTTGACTCGCAAAAATCTGATAGTGATACTTCTGGTCGTCGAGATAAATATCGCGACTGGAAGAGTGAATCAAGTTCCAGTTGTGATTTACCTGAGCGCATTGACTTCCGGAAAGAACGGTTCAGTAAAGAAATCAAAACTAGCATAGAAGGAAAAGTAGTGAGGGAAACTAGAGAAGAGCGAGAAATAAAGAAACAAAGAAGCGAAGAATTAGAACGCAAAAAGGCTGAAAAATTCGTCAAATCGAAATCGGAAAGTATGGATAGATCTCGAAAAGACACAAAAGAGATTGATAGAGTAGAATTCAAAAGATCAATGCTTGAAATGGCAGGTAAGTCACATGGATTTTGCACTTGTGACCATGATGATAAGAAACAGTTAGACACAAAAGGTAAGAGCATGGAAACTTTAATTGAAAACAAAGATGAACGCCTTGAGAAAAAAGACTTTTTAAAGCCCCCAGCTAGAACATTTTTATCAAATGCCCCAAAAAGTAATGATACCTTCACTACAAAAAGTGGTATTAAAATATATGAAATTAATACATGTGAGAGAGGAATTAAGCGAAGTGAAGCTTATTCAGATACTGACAATGATGATGTTTTTTTAGACACAAAGAAGCCTGATGAACTTTCAGAAAAGAAAGATGAGTCCACTAGGCTTCGAAGAGATATTGTAATATTAGAATCAGGGATCGATCTTAAAAATAGTATTCAAATATGTAGTGAAAAGAGGAAAGAAAAAGCAATAATTGAAGAAGAAATCAATGAATTTGATGTTGATAAAATGAAAGTTATAGAAAAGCCATCTTCTTTCGATGATAAGAAAGAATTAAAAATTGATTCGAGATCAGAGAAATTATTGAATAGTAATCAAAAACAAGAGATTGCAGTCATTCATAAAGAGCCAGTAAGTACAATTAATAAAGTAATAAAAGAAGAAGACGAAGAGGAGGAAGCAGAAGAAACACCTGAAAGCACCTCACAAATCAAAGACATCCCTGAAGTTATAAAAGTTGAAGAAAAAGTTCAAGGAAATGAAATAACTACAGAAAAAATTGTTTTACAAACAGATACCGAAAAAACATTAGATTTAAAAGAATCTAAAACAGATCAGTCTAAGCAAATAACTTCTCCAGAAATGGTATGGAAAAAATTTGGTGATTTACCACCTATATCTAACAAAAGGGAAAGATCTCCGATTCTTTTTGCCAGACTTGGTTTTTCTGAGGGTTCTGCATTCTCACCTACTCACTCACAATCCCCTGCTAGTTCTCGAAGAGCGAAATCCTTAGATGCACCTGTTGTTTCATTGCACCGGCTTCCTCCAATAACTTCATTTTCAAGTAAAGATGATACAGTTGACAATGATGAGGGTATTGAACTGGAAGAAAAATCTCTTCGATCTATTAAGCCAATACAAAAGGAGCATGTAATAGAGGAGGAAGATGCTGCTCATTTATCTCCTGTTACACCATATGCTATAATTCCTCCTACTGTTTTACAAGAAACTAGCTCAACGACTGAAAAATCTGAAGTCTCTCCCACAAAGTCTGGCTCGACACAAATTTTTCATGTAAAAGCTGAGACCACTCAAAAACTAGTAAGTCCTATACATACTCCTGAAGTTCCTCTTAGCCCTACTCTTTTGCAAGATGTTCCTATTAGCCCTACAACTCGTGCGTTGAAGCGTAGCCTGGAGCCAGCACCATTAGTTATACATGATAAAGTCCCATCAGAATCTGTGAATACTGATGATGATACCAAATCAAGTCCTTGCACTGTGGCCGAAATTTCTCCGGACTTTAACAAAACATCTCCTGAAAAAAGTAGTTCCAATGTATCTGAAACTTGTGATCCGGATCAGGCTTTACCTGAACCTAGAAAACTTCATTCTCATCTGTTACTCGAAATGGATAAACTTTCAAGTGCAAGTGATGAACAAAAAGTGCCAGAATCATCAGACTTCTTTGATTATGATAGTCCTAGAAAACCTAGTGAAAATGGAGTCTTCAGTTACGATAATGATGTATTTGAATGTGCTGACAATGATAAAGGTTTGAATGCTAATGGCAGTGTTGTTCCTTGTGTCCTTGAAATTACACAAGATAATTCTGTTCCTAGTGAAAATGTAATTAGTGATAATTTTTTATTGGGCTCAAGAGATGATGGGAATTTGAAAAGTTTGTCACCAGATGTTTCTAGAAAATCATCTGCATCAGATATTTCCAGAAAATCTTCAGCCTCTGATACCTCTAGAAGGCCATCAAATGCCTCGAGAAAAACGTCAGATTCTGAAGCATATGAAAGTGAAGTACCTGAGCCACCTCCAGAGAGAAGACCTAGTACTCGCCAAGAGAGATTAGACTCTTTCAAGAACACAAAGAGCTACTCAGTTGAAATCTGGACCTCTGAAGAAACTGAGGTTCCAGGTATTCCGACTGTGGACATTGAAGATGTCGACTGGGGTAATGATGATGATGCTTTTGCACCAGACCCTATTGAAGCTTTGAAAGAACATTTATCACCTAAAGAAATTAATGTTTCAGAGAGTGAACAGAAGTTCTTTGGAAATGATGATACAAATATTGATCAGACAAATGCCTCCAGTGAAGACAATTTTGAAGAATGTGAAGAAATTGTAAGTTGTGTTAATACTCCACAAAGTGTTGAAGAAAAACCTCTTGAAACGCCCCAGAAAGAAGACCCTAGAGTTCCTGTTGAGGAGCTCATTCCTCTTTCTGAGCTCTGTGAAAAAATAGAAGAACCGGCTCAACTAGATATAAAATTGATTCCTCCAAAACGGAGTTTTGATGAAGATGTTTCTAGCTCATCGAGTGTTAAGCCTGAAAAAAATGCATGGAAGCCATTTTCTCTAGAAAGTTCTGGATCCTCAAGCTTAGAAGAAGGTATATTTCCTCCTGATGACAGTTCACATTTTGCTGATGAAGAAGAAGGAAGTAGCAACTCAGCAAAAGAAGAATATCAGGGATTTGGATATTCAGTTGTTGGTGCTGAAACAATCATTGGAGGTTATACTGGTGGTATGTTTGGTCTTTCTAGAACCCTATCGAGAATTTCAGAAAGGAGCACAACTTCTGAACAAGAGAGATCAGATTTTGAGGATGATATATCTACAAAACCATCATCAAGATCATTATCTGTTGAAGATGAGTCTCTGATTTCGAGTGACAGACAGCCCAGCTTATCATCTGACCCTTCAACTAACCCTGAAATAGAAGAGCATCCTTTGCCACCTTTGCCGCCTGAACCACTTGGCTTTAAAATACCTCCTCCTCTTCTCAACCCTGAAGATGAATGGCCTTCTCCACCTAATTCTAGTTTCGAAACACCAATTATTAGTAATGTTGAAGCCTACTACATGGAACTGAAGCCAGAAGAAGCTACTAAAGTCGTTATTCCCAGAGATATCAAGCAGTATGACAGCTCTTCTGATTCTGACTATGAGAATAAGACTCTACAAGATGATGCTCCTGAATCATCGACTGTTGAAAGTACTGTGAAACTTGCTGTCAAACCCAAACGTCAAGGAAATTCGAGTGACACATCTCTCGGAGTTTCTGATTTTTCAAGCAGTACGAGCACTGTTAAACTTCAGTATTATTCTTGTACTGTTAAATCTGATGACAGTTCTTTGGCTGAATTTGGTTCTTCCCTTTCTACTGAAATGCTGGCATCATCTCGTAAGAATTCTGACGATTCAGTTTGCTTCAGAAGGAGAAGTTATCACGCACAGAGATCATTTGATGATTACGATTCTCCATATAGTGAATCTGATGAAAGCTGCAGACAGCATAGGCGAGGTTATATGAACCTTCCTAGTCCAACTAGTGGAGGGGGAAGTGGTGGAAGTGGGAGCTTAACACCTAGAAAAGCTCCAAAACCTGACAGAAGGAAAGAGGAAAGAAGGCCTGGAGTCAAGTCTATTGCTAGATCCAAATGCTATTCATATTACTCACTTGCTCGAAGTCCCCCGAGTGATGGATCTTCTTCATCCCTCGAGTTGGGTGAACCTCCCACTACGCCTAACACAATACCAAGGGTTTCTAAACGGAAGAGACATATTCCACCATCTAAAAGAAGACACAGGGCCTCAGCTGACTTAGATATTAGAGATGGTCATCTAATATCGGTTTCCAGCCCTTCTGTCGTTGCGTGTGGGAAATGTCAAGGAAGAGCAGAAGCAAATCGGTCTCAAATGTCAAAGCAGTCATCAGTTTAAAGGTGTTCTTCAGTTGTTCAATTTCTAAGATGAAAAATTGCTGGAAGGGGCACCAATGCAAAAAGCAAGTAATGTGGATAACATTGGAAATGCTCATTTGCAAGGCTGTACTTGTATGCTCAAAAGACTAAGTGGCTTCAAAATATTAGTAAATAACACATGACTTTCTTCTAGCCATAAAGAACTGCAGTAAGAACTTCAAAGTTAGATTATCTCTTTTACTTTTTTAAGTTCCATTTATTTTATTGTTGAATAATACTATGAGTCCTGGCTTTTAACATCTGGATGACTTTATTTGCTTACTTGACCTAACATGAAAATACTTTCTCCCATGTGAATAATGGATTTCACTATATTTTGAATAACTATAAGAATAATACAGTAAGGACGAATTTATATAATAATTATACAGTTTAATATAGAAAATGTTCTCAAATGAAATCACAATAATCCTTGGCTTGATCACAATTCCAGTCCCCATTTTTACTTACTATTTTTAGCAACTCATGTTGTGTGTAAGTGTATTTTTAAATTTGTAATTTTAATTATGGACTTAACAGGTATCTAGATAGTTATCATTATATCAGAAATCCATGAAAAGTAAAAAACTGCTTTTAACTTACCAAATTATAGTGATTTATTTGTATAAAAATATACACATATGTTTATATACACAATTCATATTTTTAATCCGTTTAGCATAGAGAAAAAATTTGAGACTGTAAACATTTCACAGGCACTAATTATTTATTTTTTGTTATTTTATTTAAATAACTCAAAACACTTCTTATATTATATTTATTCTAGTTATAAGTTCATATTAATTTATCCTTTATCGTTTCCTATAAAGGTTTATTTGTGATGTTGCGAAATTGTGAAGTGTATTAAGGTTTTTTTGTGTGTGTTGTGTGCACATCTGTGCTTACGTGAATGTATGTGTGAGATACTTATTACTTCTAGTAGGTCTGATTTTGTTCTGGAGTTACTCCTATACCGTTACTCATTTGGCTTCTTTATGTCACTCCTACTAATTTTTTACTCTCTCTGTTTTTAGTCAATTTTGGCCTAAAATTTAATTTTGAAAATGTTTTTTATTATTTTTTCTATGCTTGTTGTATGTTTACCTATCTTTTGTTGCATAGTATTTATTGCAGTCTTTGTAAAGATGCTTTCATTGATATATATTTATAGTTGTTGATGTTGATTGAATGATTATGAAGGGTTGTTGAAAGAGGAATTGTTTTAAACAAGTTTTATTGTATTTTTATAATTAGCTGTGTAATTAATGGAATATTTATGCAAATTGTACATTTTTTGAATTCTGTTGTTAGTGATATATTTATTCACTTTATACTCTTTAAAACTTACAATGTTTATACTAGAAGAAAGTAATTAAAATTTCAAATTTTATTTAGATTAAATAGAATATGTGATAAACTCCTCAAACCTTATACTATGTTTTTTATAAAAATGTCATATTACAGCATTTAACCGGGGCCTTATGAATAAGGTATGAAATAATAATAATTTCATCACAAAACATTAATTAATTCAGAGGTAGTATGAAACTGGAAAGTGAGTTCTGTCAAAAGTAAAATGATTGGGCCTTTTTGTCAACCAATGTGCTCTTTAAGTTAATGAAAGTTTGTAGTGCTAACTGATTGTGACATTTTCTATACAAGTATATGAAATGGCATTAGCTATTTTATATACTTTTCGTACTATGACTACAAATGCGATTCCTACCAAGTTAATACTGATGTCCACCACTCAAACCTATATTTGATGTTTGATGGTTTTAAAAGAGTTCAGTACTCAAAACACTGGATTTTTTTAAAATTTGTTTAGAAGACAAATTATTTTAATGCTCAATAGTAAATAGGGGATATTTCATTTAATAGAGAGGCAGATATTCTGCATCTGAATTATATGAAAAAAATTCATGAATGAGTATTGTTTAAACGTACAATGTATTTATAAGAGAAGAATGGTAGTAAAATAATTTAAAGAATTCTTCTGAAAAAAAATTACCTCATTTGTTGTAATTACTTATTATTATAAAAGTTTTAATTTTGGGAGCCTAGTACCTAATCCCAGTTGAATTAACTAAAATATGTTTTAGACTAGCCATAGAAGATGATGGTTTAATAGACAAATTGTGAGATATAAATACACAATTGAATTTTGGCTCATGCAGAGGTTTAGAAATCAAATATTGTAATTTCCTTTTCTTAGTTTATGCTGTGTGTATCACTTCAGTGTAATTATAAAAACAAAATATAATAATTATTTATTTTTAAATTTGTAACTATTTTGAAAATTGTACACACATTTTGATTTATGTTTTAACATGTTGTTAAACCATTTAGTTAAGCTTAAATGAATTATCTGTTTTGGATTAATTATTTTAAAGTTTAGTAAACTTCGTGGAATCTGAACTTTGAGAAGAGTTAAATCTGTATCTCATAACCTCAAACTTGTTGGACATTACTCGACAATGTTTTCATTATAGAAGTTGTGGATATCCTCACAACAAATGGTACAGTTGTGTTCTCTGATTCTCTCGTCTAACACATTCTTTCCCGTGGGTCGTTATAGTTTTGATTTAATATGTTTTTCCAAATGTCATTTCTGAACAAATAGTGGATTCTATTCCCATTGAGTTTGCATACTCTTAATGTTTATGGGGTTGTTTGATTTAGTATAAAGTGTAAATGCACTCAAGATTGAGTGTACATTCTACAAACATTTCAAAAATAGCCTTAGTTCTTAGCTTTTTTTTGGTATATTAGGAGTGTTGGTGTTAGTCTAAAGAACAACAAAAGAAAGTACAAGTTAGATTAAGAATTGACCACAACCACTTGTCTTATTTTTGTTTCTGCATTATTAAAACCAGCAAATGAAAGGTCAACAAAATATTCATTAGAATATCTAATTAGATAGGTTATTTATTATCTTTCTCTGAACAGATGGATTATACAGTTTATTAAAAGACTACCTTTTTTTATTTACAAAATTTGAACTCTGTAACAATAAATTTCTTGAAAAATAACAATCTACCATTTGTGGTATGCCATGACTAATCAAAATACACTGAAAATTACACTGAACTGTGATTTTAGACAAACATTTTTCCGTGACGTTTAAATGTTAACATTTTTTAAATACTACTAACAGATCTATTCGTGGAGGCCATCATTATTGGGTGGTTATTGATCAACACTTTCTATGTGTATGTATGTGTATACATACTTACATGCATACATTCATTCACACACATACACAAAATATAACTGCAGATTTTAATTGGGAATATTACCAATGAAAAACTCAACACCAGCTCAGATACAATATTTAGACCATTGAGAACATCATACTGGTATAAAGAAGGAAAAAAATATTCACCAGATGGTTTGTCGTACTATGATAACAGGCAGATGAAAAGACAAAGAAATATGTTCATTTAAAACAAAATTAATAGTTAAAAAAGATGGAAACATTTTATAAAAAAATATGTATAAAATGAAAAGAAGTATCCCAATTGAGAAATCCAATGAGATGTCTGGAGACTTATTTTTTACCTCCATTTACCCAAGACTAAGTTGGAAAGGACACCACATCTGTACAGTCTTATAAACATGTAAACTATTTGAAAAACTTTAAACTTCCCCATCCTAAATTTAAAAACTACTAGCTGACCATTGCATTACATGAAAACTGGAGATTTTACTATTACTACAACTTTTGACAAGCTTCAAATGGAGTCCTTGTACCAAAAGCACTTGCCACGTGCACAGCCATTAATGACGGCATCTACCGACAATTATTATTATATATACTGGCAGAACCAGCCCACTACTTGATCTTACTACATGACCTCAGAGAGGAATCGCAGTAGCACTTATAAACCATCATATAATATAAGATTGCCAGTAGAAAGTTCAAATTTCTTTTCTGAAGGTGGGTAAATTAGTCATGGCTTTACGTTTCCTAAAACAAAATACTTTAAAACTTCATTAGGCCTTTGGTCTATTGGTTAGGCATGCTAACACTCATTCAAGTAATTCAGTTGTATATTGGTTATTTTAAGAATCGTATACAAGCTCTGAAAGTGGTTGTGGCATATGTTTTACTGGCTTAAATTATATGCTATTTAACAATTTTGAAAACTGCATTGATGTAAACTAATTTATGTATTAAATAATTATATGCACTTATTTTTATGTAACCCTCTTTTTGTGACCATATTAATTATGATTACGTATTTCAATTATGAATAAATTATTGGTATTTTACTTAATTCTGTTAGAAATATTATTTCTGGTAAAATTTAAAAATGATATACTTTTTTATGTTTTTGAGGATTCCCTCTATTCTAAAAGTCCCATGAGGAAAGAGACAAACTGATTATGATAGTAAAATATATAACGATGATTAGACTAGACACATGGTTATACAAAGAAAATTAAGAAAGCTCTTTTGGTCTGGGGAAATAGTACATTTTGTAAAATAAAATATTTAGTAAGGTTTGGGCTTCTTAACCTAAGATATTAGTCTACAATACACAAAGAGCATTTTCAGAATTTTGTAGCTAACCATAGGTAAAAGTTGTTAACTTTGATTAAGAAGATCAACAGTCATGGGAGGAAAGAATTATAAGTTAACTGAAATTCCTAAATCAATAATCATATTTATTTGGATTTTCTAGCTATAGTTTTAGGTAATATATTTAATACTTGTTCATAGCCAGTGAATGTTTAGTTTTTGGTAATGTACTTAGTATTTTTCTGAACCCAATAAAAGTTTAAATTAACAATTAATAATTTTGAAAAAATAAAGTTTTTACATCAATGAAAATGAAAATATAAAGTTTGTGCTAAACCTCTGCATTGTTAATAGACTATCATATAAAAGATGATTCCATTGTTCTTTGTATAAATTTGTATTTATATTTTTTCATTGAATAATTGTTGGAAGATAGACATTCTCAATTAATCACTTATATTCCACTAAATTTATAACTCATGTATATAGTTAAACGTGCCAAAATGGGTCTTGTCTTCCAACAATACTAATATGTTAACTAGTTCATGAAAAAAAAAAAAAAAAATGCATCTTCTTCCATTGGTTTGGATGATATAATTTCTTTGTGACAAAGAGTTGTGTGTGCCTTAGGATGGGGGTAATTATCATTTTCTATGCATTTCTTTGGATCAGTATTAATTATTATGAAATTAATATGTATTTTAATGTTTTAATTATTATTTTTTGTATTTTTTATTTAAATATGTTAAAAGTCAATTTTTAACCGAGAGGTATTATTTATTAAGTAATTTTGTTTATAGCTAATAAGAAAGGAGAAGTATCATTAAAGTGAAATTTAGTCTAAATTCAATATAATAAGTTGTATAAACCTTTATTTTAATGAAATTATGATTATGATTGGAAGTGCCTGAAATGACATACTTCTTTTATTCTGTATGACCTTTTCATTGGACTTTAATTATAATTACTATTTATGAAAGAAGGTTTGAACATGTTGAATAAAAATAGTTGTAGATTTTGAATATTATGTTACTGGTTATTGCATTTGTTTTAAATACAGACTGTTATTTAAAATTAATTCAATATTCACTTACGTTTCAAAACAGTAGACCTCAATTAATTCCACATGAAAATTCTTTGGAAGGTATAACCTTTTTTTTTTTTTATTATTAGTTTTTGAAGAGAGAGGACTATAGGGTTTCTTTCCTTGTCTGTTATATTCCCAGATTTTCTAGGAAGGATTTATATTTTCGCATGTATGGTTTGGTCGTTTGAAGGAAAATCCCCAAAAACATTATTTTTATTATGTTGGGAAAAAATACTATTCTCATAAGAGTGAGGAAATGATATAAGTTGAATATTAGTTATGCCCCATTTTGTGCTGTTCCTGGAATTTTTGAGCAATGTAAAAAAAAAAAAAATGTATCACTCTGCTGAAGATGGTCCCGAGAGCTTAAACACCAGCCTTTATGAAAGTAAATTGCTCATCATACCCCCTTCCTATGCTTTCATCACAGGATTAACCACATCATTATTGCAATGCTGATGGGAAAAATGTTTGCATATTGCCAGGAAGATTACATTGTAGACTCTGTTGACTACCAGATATCCGGATTATGGCCTTCATGCTAATTCAGTAAATAAATTGAAAGTACCCTAGACATAGACCCTATGATGAGATACAAAAGTAATGACAAAGACCACTTCCTAATGATTCAATTTGATTCGATTCAATTGTGTCTAGTTATATAAAGAGTGAAATCTCTCTTTATATAACTAGACATAGTTTAATAATAAATTTTATAAAAATATTTATAAAAAATATATATATTTTTAAGTTCACTCCATTAAATATTTACTGTCTACTGTTTTGAATGGATTATAAATCTTAATAATAATTTCAAAAATATTATTTTATATTTTGATTAACTTTTAGGGTTACGTCCGAAATGGTGATCTAAGTCAAGTGCAATTTTTACTCCTAATGCCAATTTTTATTTAATTCATTACTAATTTTATGGCCATCAACAAAAATTTTGATAAAATTGTTTTAAGTGTCTGGCTAGTTATAAAATTGAAAAAGATTTGTGATAGCTTTATCTCCTTTAATGATGCAGAAATTGCTAGACTAGACATTTAACATTGTCCCAGAGTATATTTTAAACATAAACTTTCTAATTTATGTAAAGGGATTAGAAAAGTGCAGTACTAAAGGTTACATCTTATAAAGTTAAAAAATGGTGGGGGGGGAGTATGATCATTTTATTTTTATTTTTTATCTTAAGCTTATGTTAATAATCACTGATCTTTAGGGTTTAGGGGGAAAAAAGTTATATGCTTGCTTTTCGTAAGTGTTTTTGAGACTAAATTAAAATTATATCCACTTCTTGATCTTCTCCTTTAATGGTATAATTAATTGTGTTATATACAAATGAATCTATTAAATTATTTGGAAGAATCTCCTTTTCATTTAATTTTCTATATAGGCTTTTTATTGGGAGAAATCTGCAACTTTTAGGATAAAAACGTTTTTTATATTCTTCTTTAGTGAATAAGGGGCGGCTGTTTAGAATTAATCAAAGGAAGATGTGTTTCTAGCCAATGTGATGATTGTTGGTGCTGTGCACATTTTAGAAAGGTGGAAAGGTTATAATTCTTTCCATGAGATTAACTGGTATATGTATTCAAATGTATGTACAAAGAAAACAAAATTAAATTAGTGTTGTAATCTTGAAAAATGTAATACCTTTGAGACTATCTTATTTCCAACATGCCTACAGTTTGTTTTATATTAAAAATTAGTTCTTTAAGATGTTCTACTACTAATAAACTCATATGTCATCCTTCAGCTCTTAATTCCTGGTAATTATTATTAAAATGTACATATCTTCATGTATCATATACGAAGTCACTTTTAAATTTTCTAAATTGTGTTGTATATAAGCCATTTAATTTGACATCTTCCGTCTCCTATAGAGCACACACTGCAGAAACCTAGCTTTTATAAAGTTTTTCAAATGAATAACATTCTATCTTTGCATCTAGGCAGGAATAATTATCGTTTTTTTAGTAAAAATTATTTAAGTAAATGTGATAACTGAAGTAGTTTTTAAAATCTTTGTTATATTTTATAAGTAATGTATATTAAGTTTTTACTCTAAGACTAAGTTTTGATTACTATTCGAAGTTACATACCGCAGTATTATGTTGTAATGTGTCAGTATTCATTGAAGTTCCTAATGTTTATTTTTAAGTCAGATTACTTTATTTGTTTGTTTCATATTAAACGCTTAGTTTACATCGGCTTAAGAAATGTTTACTAAGTGTCACAAAGAAATGGCCCTACTCATCATTCTACTACTTTCATAAAAGAGAAGGAAAACTGTGTTATCTATAAATAATTAGTTATCTTAGAATATCACCACAGTTTGTTTTAAGCTAAAAGAATTATTACATGATAATATCATGTTTTTACATGCAATTTTCTAAGAAATATAAAGTGTAATTTCAAAATCTAATGTAAACAATACCATGTTATATATTATTGTAGATAGAGTTAATATTTAATAATTTTCTATATTTGTCTTTCATTGTCGTATTCCATCAATGTTAATTTGAATTTTATAAAATATTTTTAATGTTGTTTAACATTGTTTTTTATGATTGGTTCATTTTGAATAAAAGCGTTATTCAGTGAAATGAATTTTTATTATTTTGCAAATTACTTCTATATCTCATGGTTTCTATTATTGGGAAAAAAAGTGAGTACTTCATATTAATGAATTTTTCACTTGCGCTGTTTAGTTCTGTTAGTTGAATGAGCTTATTTTAAATTTTGTTTTTGTCATTGTCATGATATTAATATTTATATTTATTTATGTTCCACATTCTATTTGTGTTGTTGTAGTTTCTATTTCTATAGTTGCACCTCTTGTAGTGCATTAAAACACATTACCATAAAACTCAACTTGTTCTGTTATTGCATTGTGTTATTTATTTTAACCAAAGGCTGCTCTCAAATCAAGTGATTATTCTGTGAAACATTTGGTCACTTGGTTATTTGTTACCTAATTATTATAATTTAGAATTATAAATTGTTTATAGATGTTTAAAAATTATGAAAGTCTTTGCATGTGATTTATAGCTAATTTTGCCTGCTTTACACTAAGGTTTTTGAAAAATAATAAAAAGGAAGCCTAGTGTGCAGATTTGAATATATATACCTCTGATTCATGTATGGCATGATGCATTTTTGACTGAATTACTAAGTGACTGCAGAAGAACCCAGTTTATCCAAAAAAATGTAGAAGAAAAAGATAGTAAAGTCACCTTGAAATGAATATATTTACTTGGTTTATGTAATGAATCGTAAAAGTAAAGGTGTTTTACTTACCTTTGAGTTAGCAGTCTTGGAAGGTGAATAAAATTCTCTGTAACATGAGAATAGGTTAACTTAATGGAACATGGTTCATCTTATGGCCCTCCATGCCGAAAATGCTAATTGCTCAATGTAACCATTTTTATGTTTGTCATTATATATGCAATAAATTTAAAACACACACACACACACATACAAATATATATATATATATATATATATATATATATATATATATATATATATATATATATATATATATATAATGGCAACTACAAAGATGTTTTATTGGATGATTTGTATTCAGTATTACTATTATTATTTTTACTTCCACATTTTGCTGCTAAGGCTAATTCGGACGGGGGCTATCTACAAGTTACCATCCTTTACTAGCCAGGGTGGGATTTTATGAGTCCGTCACTAAATAAATTCCTATCGCCCAGGTGGAAATCGAACTCCCCTCTCAACCGAGCGCTAGCTCACGTGGTTAACCTGAGTCCCTTTTATTCAATAGTCATTGGGATTATAGTTCAAAACATTATACTATTACAATGTGGTTGGAACTGTGGCATAATGTACCTTGGAAAGGCTTATTTCATTTGATGTATTGAATCTTTACTCCTATGACTTCCTTCTACGAAGGAAACAACAAATTTTTAAGCATAAGCTATTTCGGATTTCAACATAATCCGATTTGACTCTCCCTGATTCCATTTTGACCAGTTACATATGTATGTATGTATCTCGTATAACTCAAAAACACCCAGCCTTAGAGTATTGAAATTTCATGTTTAGGGTTGGAAGATCTAGTTCTTCACTCCCTTTTTTGATTGATATTGCCTAAGGGGAAGGAGGAGGTTGAGAGAAGAGTGAAAATAAAACAAATACAAATTTCCTCATGAAAAATGAATATTATTGTGTTGTCATACCTGTCGGTGGAGACCGTCGTCACTGGCTGATGGTCGAGTACAGCTGGCAAGCACTTTTGATCCAAAGGCACCATCTTCAAGCCTGTCAAAAGTTGTACTCTGTACTGTGAGTAGAACTTTTTGACGGGCTTCAAGATGGTGCTATCACTTCGGAAGTGCTTGCTAGCTGTACTCGATCATCAGCCAGTGACGACGGTCTCCTACGACAGGTATGACAACAGTATCATTTATACTGGCGGTTCTAACCCTTTATTTGAATATTATTGTTATTGTTATTCATCAACCAACCTCCACTTTGTGTTAGTGAGGTTAATCATTATGATTTTTTTTCTACCAAATGACCTATTGCATACAAATGCATCGAAGATGAAAAATGAATTTTCCGTCTTTAATAGGTTAAAAGAAATTTGCAATTTTTTATTTATTTTTTTATTTTTCTCCCTCATCTCTTCATTAGTCGATTCAGTCACAGAAGAAGTGCACAACTAGATGTTCTGACAGTCCTATATATTAAATTTATCCATTCTTAGGCTAGTCGTTTTTTATTTATTTCATGATATGCAAAGACGTAACACCAAAACTAGTCTTGATAGATTCAGGGAAGCATATAATTCCATTGAAATCGGAATTTTTTCCCATCCTCAAAACTTTGTTTATTTTGTACAAGGAAGTAAAAATTATAATTTAATTGTTTTTAGTTAAGAGGAAAAGCTCACACTTCAAAACCAAAACTAGGTATTGCTCGACCAGCTAAGCTATAGGTACAGGCATCGGCCGGTATGTAAAGCCTCTCTCTCTCTCTCTCTCTCAGCCAAACTCCAAATACAATTCCACTCATAGATTGTTTGAAGAGAGACAAATAATGACAATTTAAAACTTAAAATGAGAAACCAATTAATGAATAAATCAATGGATTGAAGAATCATTAATTTAAAAGTAGTTTTTAAAATTCAGTAAAAATATGTAAACTTATTTAGCAAATGGTTGTATATGGTTTTCTTTGCTTTCCTTCTTTTTTGTAATTAAGACTCAGTTAATTAATTTATTAGATTGCTTAAAATGAATACCACCAATCCCAAAAATTCCATGTAGAAATTACTGATTTCTAACCATCTGATAATTGATCCATTTCGAATTGCACTAAAGTCAGTCGCAATTAGCTCAAATGAAAAAATACAGAATATATAAATTAAAAACATCTTATAAATCAACATGATTCATTTAATGCAGTTACAAAACTTTAATAGCTCTGCTGTCAATTTATACACATTAATCTAAATTATTTTTCACAGGATTGTCAGATGTAATTTTTGATTTTATAAATTATTATTTCTGTTTTCTTTAATATTTTTTTCTTTGAGATTAACTCATGCCCTGTATCTCTTTCTTGCTATTAAAGGATTGATGAAATGATTTTACCTAGTCCTTGGGAATTTACAATATTTTAAGAATATAATACTTTTAACAAACAAGTCAATCCCAAAGCTCTGTGATACGAAATAATTGTTACAAATCCTTGAGTTTGGGTGGAAATTAAACTGGATCTTTTGATTGACTATATTCCTGTTACGATGAGTTTGTATAAACAGGGTTCTGCTGTGAGAAATACCTATTAAATAGTATTTGATTAAATTGTGTCATTATTGAAAATCAGGCAGCTTTTTATTTTATTTTATATAAACTATTATTTTATTCTTTTTTTTTATTAAGAAGTTTTGTATTTATATTTCTTATTATTATTTGTTACATTCAAAAAGTATACGACATAAGATCAAGATAAATAAAAACTCAAGTGATTTACGCAATCATTTTACTACCCGACAAGTTTCATGTACAGTTGACGCCTCATCAGGAGCACTATATTAACTACATTTTGTGGTACAACCTTACACTACCCAAGTCAAGTATTAATTAATTAAAAGCTAGTTATTTTAGTTAGTCTAGGACTTAGCTCTAGTGGAAGGTCAGTACTACATAATGTAGTTGAAGTTGAGCTCCTGATGAGGGTTCAACTATGCACCAAAAAACTAGTTGGTAATAAAATGATTGTATAAATCATTTGAATTTTTATTTATATTGGCCTTATCCCATACACTCTGAAGTGAATTTATTAAGCTCATTAATTTGTCATATTTTTTATTAGGCTGCATGATCAGCTAGTGTAGATTATTTGTTTCTTTCTTGATCTGGTATGTCAGCTAGTCAGAAATGACTTGTGTTGTGTTGTAAGTAATCAAAGAAGAAAGGAGTTGGGACCTTTTTTTTACCATTATGATAACCGTAGTTGAATTATGTATGAAAACATAATTTTTTTTATTATTTGTTAATTATGAAAACCATTTAGAAAAGTTAAGTATATTAGAGTTAAAGTAAAAGTATATTTTAATAATGAGGAAAAAATATTTGGCAGACTTAAGATTTTACACAATATACAATTGTTTTATCGGGTGTGATAAAACATTGTAGTGAATAATTTGATTACAAACAAAGTAATAAGCCAAAATCACATTCGTATTAACCTCCTTGCTTAGTAATACACTTATCTCAATGTTGAGTCCATGATGGGAAGTATTTCTGGAAAGCTTTATTTCACAAAGAGCCTTTAATTTCTCCATTGTGAAAGGTGTCATAATGTCTACATTTTTGTACAGTTTTGATTTATGTGAAGTGCCAGAAATTGATTGGTTCCAAATCTGGAGTGTAAAGCAGGCTTTTATAAACAGAAACACTTTTCTTTGGCCATGAGTGCAAGGTATCACTGTGGTACAGGAGGAAACCGTAGGCCTATTTCTCTGTACAATGCCTCACAAATATTGCAATGGGTGGGCCCTTGTGATTCACAAAGTTTTGAACTCTGATTGCACTATGCATAACCCATAACTCACTATAAAAAATTATGTCATGTGGGCACCACTCACATAACGTTGTACTCCTATGAAATTATATACATATTTAATATATACATTTTTTGAAACACTTCATCTGAAATTATTTTGTTTGAAAGTGACCTGTGTAATGGGTTGTTCGGAAAGTTTTGGCTGATTTTCTGGGAAATTCCATTGAAGTCTGAAAGTTCTTTTTGTCATTTCTATACTTACGAGGATGTCGAAACAAAACAATGAACATAAACTTGACATTTAACTTTGAACATAACTTCTTAAGCAGGAAAAACAAGTTTTAATTTTTGCCATGAAGTTTGGATCTCTGTCAAGATGATCGTTCAAACAATATGCTATTTTCATGTAATCTCATGTCAAAAGTTTGAGATCAAATTTCACGCTCACTCGTCTATTTTGCTTGTTATTGGTTAAAAGTACTTTGACAGGACATTTATGGAATGTTCACTTATTCAATAAACTCTTCAATAGTCAATTGTCTATTTGAACAAATCATTTTTGGCACTTGTTTGTGTTTTCTTCCATTTTTTATGGTTGGAGGTTCCCTCCTGACTGAACATTGCTTAACTTGGTATGTTATACATCCTATTACTTTAATGTTTTTTTGGGACTTTTTGCAATTAATTTTACACGCTGTTTGAAATCCATGACATGTAAGAGAAGCTGTAAACATGCCTTTTATCTACTAGCACAGGAAGCTAACTCACACATGACATGTTCAAACTTGCTGCTCCCTCTATCAATGAAACTGTTGGGCTTATTACTTCAAATAAATGTTGCATCAGTAGTTGTTATTAACCATATTTTTTCATTATACCTTTTATTACTATGGTTAATACAATTTAATATTATTAGTTAATCGATTCTTACTTATTTATTTAGTTAATTTTTTACCAGGGTGTAAATAAAGTTTATTAATTTCTTAAAGTGTCCCTCTTAAGCCTATTCCTCAAAGGTCTTAACATTCTATACTTTTACTTTTTTTCTGATTCATTATCTGTTACCTTTCTGATACTTAGATTGCCTTATAAATAAATTCCACAGACTTAAGGATCTCTTTACTTTTAGAGTATGCCTGGTGAATGCATTTATTTTATTTACTAAAGTGAGATATCTGAAGTAAGAACATTGATATTGAAATGTTTTGCTAGAAAAAAAGTTTATAACTTTTTGTAGTTATATTTTTTATAATTTATTTATTTCTATATTCAGTAGATTAGTTTAATGTATTTCTTGTTGTAGGATGTGTACGTAGTAGTGCATGTATAGTTTTTTAGCTTTTTAGATTAGTCATTGGAGTTATGGTAGAGTGTACAAGATGTGTCAGACCTTTTATTCTAATTGTTTAAGTGTGGCCCGCATTAGAAAATAAAAATAAAATAATTTTGAGTCCAAATTTCTTTATTTTTTGAATTAGCAAAATAAGTATAGAACAAAGGTATAGTGATGATAAATATCACTGAAGCCACTATAGTATGGACCCGTAAAATACTTGTTTTTCATGATGTTTATTAGAGGCAAAAAATGATTGGGGTAGGGGATGAATATTTTCCTCGCTACAAGTGATCCAACTTCGATTAATCATAAAATAAAAAAAAACAAAAAAAAACGTCTATTTTGTAGTTCTGTTCTATTCTCTCTATCCGCCACTCTGCACTTCTTATAATGGACTGTAGCATCTACAGGCTACAACTGGTAATTGTACTCGTGAACAGGTAAATCTGAGTTTCACGGGACCAAACAAAAACAAGGGAAATTGAGGGTCACAAGGACATGCAGTGGTTTCCCATTGCCTTACGCATCAGATCATCTAGCAATAAAGGCATCATGAGGAAAATTCCATTCACAATAATAAAGGAATAAGTGGAGAAAATTCCACTGAAGGACAGAGTTATTAGTTAGCCATCCTTCCATAGCCATTAGCTAACTAAAATAAGCATTAGCCAGTATGAGTATGAAGACTACAATTTTATTCCTATCAACTCCCTATTATTGGAAAGTGGGGGTGTTAGAGGAAGGCAAAAATGCCTATTGGAAATTTTATTTTGGAAGTTAAATTAAATAATTAGTCCCACTCTGGCTAGAAAAGGGGGTGGGGGTAACTTACGAGAATGAATAACCCATCCTAATTAGCCAAAGTAGCAAAAGGTGGACGTTAATTAATAAATAAATAAAATAATTTTATGTGGTCCCATAGATTTTCTCACTGGGTTAAATATTCCTCTGCTGCAGTGATCTCTTTGTCTCATGTAAAGTGCAACTTTTTGGTAACTCTTTGGCTACCTCCTTTATGCTACATGGTTAGGTCGCAGTCCCGGGACTATACTAGGTACAGGTCTTGGACTGCAAACTAACATGTAAAATATAATGCTCGTATAAAATATTTTTACAGCAGTGGTGATATGTAATCTGAAAAAAGTAGCCAAAGAGCTACTGCAAATTTGCACTTTAAAATGTGATGAAGAGACCAACCACTGGAGCAGAGGTAAGTAATTTTTAATGAAGTGTAGCAAAACAGTTTGTATATTGAATTTTAAGAAGTACAATGAAGCCACTATTTACGGTGGTGTCTACTTCAGATGTCTTAAATATAATTAATGGAAAAAAATGTAGTTCTAGTTTGCATGTCCTCTGCATGCTGTTTTCCTATTTATGATTCTTTGTTTATTGTTTTGTCAATATATAAAAAGTAATATTTTGAATTTCCTTTGATTATATAATCTGATATTGTTTTGTTCAAATTGTATTATTTGATTATAGTTGCTGTTGTGGAGGTTGAAGAAGGAAGGAATGATTCGCCTAAATCTGAGAAGAAACTAATGAACAGTACGCCAAATCACATTTACAGCAACAGTGTTAATGTCATTACATCAACACCGAAAGTGAATGGATATCCTATTTCTCCTATAAGGTACCTATTTCTTTTTTTTTTGTTGTTTGTTTCGTAGGGTTTAAGGGCGAAAAACTACCAGATTATCATCACCCTGTAATATCTATAATTCACATTTTGGTATCCTCATCCATATTGCCATTTTAACAATATAAACAAGGACACAAAAAATTGTACTTTAAATTTCTTTCTATTAATTCGTATTTTTTACAAAATTAAACAGTTTATCGAGTTTTTTCGGATCATCTCCAAGGGCCACTTCTATATAATTGGAAACATTGCATTTGTTTCTAATATCTGTATACTTATGACATTCCATCAATATGTGGTAGGTAGTCAAGTCTGTGTTACACTTCTCACAAATCGGGGGTTGATCTTTTGTCATAACCATGTGTAAATTTTGTGTGTCCTATTCGGAGTCTTCCTAATACAACTTCATCTCTTCTGTTGTCTCTTGTCGAATATTTCCATGGACGGATGGTGGTTTTAATAGTTTTTAGTTTATTGTTCTGGATTTCGTTCCACGTGTGTTGCCAGTTTTTATCAATTTCTTCTTAGAGTGGTTGATAGAGTTCTGCAGATGTTATTGTTGTTGGGGTGATGGAGTCGAGTTGGTGGGCTTCTCTGGCTGCTAAATCTGCTTTTCCATTTCCTTCTATTCCCACTATTTCTTTCTGGTCCCCCCTTTACTGATATGTTTGCATACCACAAAAAATATTTATAAGTATGGATTATTCACCTAATATTGACTATTGGTGGGGCAGGGGTTCAAAAAATTGTCATAATTTTTTTTATATATTTTATGAGGTGATGAGTTATGTCTAAGACGAAAAACATTGAAATTTATTCACTCAACAGCATAGCATTTCATGCTATAGGGCATTTATAGAAATCCTGTGGTCCTCTCCCTTCCATGTGTGCTATATTAGAGCTCAGAGCTATTTAGTCCTTTATTCGAGTAGCTACTCAATTATCTTATAATTCTGTGCCATCACTAAAAAATGGACAGAAGAAAATCCTATAAACCCAATTCCCATGTACTAAATAAAACTGGATGCGTACCTGGCAATCAAAGTCCAGTGAGCTTCTACCAGGCTATGCCTTCTTCATGTATATTTAATTTATACATACACATTTAAGTATAAGCATATAATAATATGAATTTAACATCTCTATTTTGTTTAGAATTGTATAACCATTTCCTAAATTATTTATACTTTTTTTTATTATTATTTTTTTTTTTTAGTGAGCTTAATTCACCTGAGTTAAGCCCTTATAAGACTCTTAAAGACAAAGGACCTGGTAGTGCTGACACACTCGATGGAGAAGTTAAAAAGAAAGTATGAAAAATCACCCTAGTTTCTTTACGTCTATCTACCTTTTATTCCTTTAAATTCAATGCTAATATTTTATTTTGTGTTTTCAGAGGTCTGCTGCTGACAAAGCATATTTTATTGCTAAAGAACTTCTTATGACTGAACGGACATATAGGAAAGACCTAGAAGTTATTAATTTGGTAAGGGTCAACGGTAAAATATGTTTACTGTTTGTTTTTTTGTCTTCTTGATGTCTAAATTCATATAATATATTCTTGGTGTAATGTTTCATTATCAAGAAATATTATGTCTTTGCTGAAGAATAAACCATTTCTTTTATCTACAACATTCACTTGATGGCTATAACATCAGAACTAAATTGAAAACATTTTATCACACAGGAACTGTGTGAACTAAGAAGGTTTCTCATGTGCTCAAATATGTCCATTTGATTTCTTATGTGCCGACATTTAAAATTTGATCATCTATTCTATCCTAATGAGAGCTATGCAATCATGTCTTAAAATTTTAGTTAAGTTCGATCTTGCTCAAAATAACTATAAATAAGACATTTAAATTTTTTTTTTTCATTTCCCCCCATGCCCCACTTCTGTTCTGATTATGATCATTAATACATTTATTTTTAATTTTTATAAGAATTAGTTTAATATTGAGTTTTTTATTGATCAAGTAACAAATTTGAAAGGTTCGATGAAAACAATATTTAAGCTGGAATTTAAAATTGGAACTGGTATTTAAGCTTAGGTAAAATATTTCATGATATATTGGCTTATTTTTAATCTGAGCTGAGTAGGAGTTTACTGAAAGTCCCTTAAAACTAAATAAAATACAAATATCTCAGTTAATATTCAAAAGAAAAATTGTTTAGAACAAGAGTTGTAGATAAATATATTTTTAAAATGGTTGGTTAAATAACATTTTTTGACCAGCCTTATAATGATGGAGATATTTTGAATTTTTTATTTCCCTCAATACACCCCTGTCCTCCAGTTCCAATTTCAGTCATTAACGAACTTGGTCTTTATTTTTGCATGAAATGCTTTGATATCATGTTTGGTAATGATAAATGAAAATTACAAACCCTAGAATGGTAACAGACAAATATGTATGTATACTGAGGAACTCATTTCGTTTCCTAGATAGGATCAATGGACAGTAGATTTGAAGTAATGTTTTGAAAATCGCATGTTGAGTACAACCTCTCATTTACAGATTTCCCTTTTGGGAAATTTGGTAAAAACATGCCTGTCCTAGTTTTTAAATTAACTAATTTTAAGATTATTAAGCTATTAGCGCTCAGTCATTTGCCAATTCTTCTTTGACTCTTATGAAACTCGTTATTTAAACATACTAAAGGTGAAGACATTAAATGTCAAAATCAGAGGAGTGGGTGTTCAGAGAAAGTGCAAAATGAGGCCTTAATATCACTTTGAAAAATGTTATATATTCAATTTTGTTAGTCACAATATTTATTACAAAATATTCCTTAGTATATATTTTGCTGTACATTGAATATTATGTTAGATGTTAGACTTATAATAAAGTATTGCTTTCTAGCTCTATAAACTGGGTTTATGGTAATGCTACATCACAAATTCCAAATAAATGGACTCCTCCATTGTGTGATCAAAAAGTTCATGTGTTTTAATGTGAAATCTATGTGGTCATTATTAGTTTTTTATTAATTAAGTAAAGAAGATGCAATGAAAAACTTAAAAAATGCCTATTGCTACAGATATATTATTATATTAATACATAATAATTAAAAGCTGTTATTTTATTACAGTGGTTGAGAGATGAGTTTGACAAATCTGAAGAGCGATGTATTTCTCAACTCCTCAAAATTATCGACCCTTTGCATGATGCGCATTGTGAAATACTGAAAGATGTTGAGCAAAGGTTACAAACATGGGAAACTCGAGGAGCAAACCATCATCGAATTGCAGATATTCTTCTCTCTGCTACCCAGTATTATTCTGTAAGAGTTCCTTCTTTATGATAAATCTTTTAGCACTTTCAGTTAATCAAAATAAAATTAATTTGGCTTATTTTTTGGCACATAATCCATTATGCTAAAACATGACGGGGGCTCAAATTACCCGTGGGTCAAGGCATTGGTCTTAATTTCACTTGATAAACCTTTAGTGATGGCTCGATTATTGCCGGGTAACAGGAATATATTTAGTGATGAATTCATTAATTAAAATCCTCATTCCCATCCTGGCTAAAAAAACGGCATTAACCTGTAGGTAACCCTTTCCAGTTAGCCATAGTAGCACTATGTGGAAGTTAGCAAATAACATATGAGCCATTAATTTGCCTGTTGGTTATAGTTACGAGTAAGGCATTAAAGAAACAATGTCATGTTGAAATCCGTTGTCTTCCAATTATGGAATTAGGCCTATAGACGACATTAGATGTCATTCATCACTTAAAAGTGAAATAAGTCACCTTAAGATTTCCTAATAACAGTTCCTTGTTTATTTGTTATTAGTGATTTAATTATAACTAACTCCAAAGAAATCATTTTTATTGTTTCCTGAATACCAAGGTTTAAACTTTTATGTAGTCTTCATTTTATTGATTTTAGAATGTGCACAAGTCCAAGATTGGGCTAAAAGGTTAAAGACCAATTTTCGAAAAGGAAAAAAAAGTTCTTATGGCTTTTGTAATGTGGTTGGTGATATTTAAAAGTTTATTTATTTTTTTTCTAAAAAAAAATATCAGATGAATGAGTTATCCTAAAACCCTCCTGGTCCTAAATATTTTTGCATAATGAAAACTCTACAGTAATTCTTTAAATGATGAACTAATTAGTTTACAACCTAATTATGAAACTGACATGTCAGAGACTCGCCTAATCGAGTGTTGATTATATTTTAATTAAGAATTATTCCTCTTAATGGATAATCATAACATGATTTTGATAATAGAGTAGGATTTAAAGTATTTTAATATTTCTATTATGTTTATTTATTTATTTTTAAATCACCCCTCATTATTGTTATAAATGGAGGCAAATCTGAAGCATTTTGCTTTGGTTATTTTTTGTTCAATGAATTTGTAAGTCGTTTTTCTCTTATTATTTTTTCATTACTTTAATTTCTCCTCTATTTATTATATTTAGACCTAATTAATATTTTGTGCTTATTTTTTTTTGTAGTTGTATGAAGATTATTTGCATGAACATCAGGATGTCCTTTCTCAGCTAAGCAAAGATTTGTGCAATGACACCTTTGAACAAATATATACTGGCTTTGAAAAAAATAAAATTTGTTACCTTCCTCTTACCTTGTTTATTTTGAAACCCATTCAACGAATATTACATTATACCCACTTAATAGATAGTAAGTTTTTTTTAGTTGTATTATCTTTTTGTTTTAAACCTACTCTTTTTCTCCTTTAATTGTTTGTTTTATTTATGCTCCCTTTTAATAGTTTAATTCTAATTATTTTCTTAATCCTATATATATAATTTCTCATCGCTAGTTTTCTTGATTACTTTTTTACACATAATTATAATTCATTTACCTTGAAGGAACCATATTCTTAAATTTTTTTTTGTAGCTCTTTTACTCAATTCCAACTTTTGGATCATGGGGGAGTTAGTCTCTGCCTAACTTGAACTATCTAGTTCAAGAATCAAAAAGTCTATCACATACAGTAGAATGGTACCTTAAGAGAAAATGCTTGAGGGCTAATTAGAGGCTGAAATAAATAAGTAATTCTGATGATATTGTTCCAAAAATTATATACATGAAAAATTAACAGAGATAGCCGCATATTTGGGAAGTACGATGTAGATGAAAGGAGCCAACGGGGGAGAGTCTGGCGCCGGCAGCATCTGGATTGTTCCAGACTAAAGAGTCCAGTACATTCGAGACCTTCGTTCTTTGATGTTGCCGCTCCTCTATATAAGCATGTGCAACTCGCCCGACAGTTTAGATGGTTCTCGGCTGTCATCAAGTGTGTTCAGTGCTACTACAGTGCAACTTAGTTGCAGTGCGGTAAAGTGTTTTTCTGTGAAGAACAGTGTTGTGCTGTGACTGTAAGTAACAGTATATTGTCGTGTTTAGTTTAAGGCAGTGCAGTGCCGTTAACTTCGTTAAGTAAGGGACAGTGCAGTGTCGTCTTTTTGTGTACTTCAGTGACCGTGAGTGAATTATTGGACTGTGTAATAACAAGAACAGTGACGCTATCAGCTCATTCTGTGAGTAGTAATTAAGAATGATTAACCAAGTGTATAGTGCATTGTTAAATAAATTGTGCAGTGATAAAAACTCTGAAGCTTGTGTGTGTTTAATTTTGCAATCCAAAAGAACTCTTATAAACAACGTTTATTACTGATTTTGTAATAAAACGTAACAATATTCTAGTCAGAGAACAACGTGTAGAGCAACATTTCTAGTGCATTACTTTATTAATAATTTTATTCATGCATCTTTCAGTCCAATGCATAATATGTAGATACACATGATTATGTATTTTTCTGCTTGTCTAAACCCTCATTCCTGGACTAATTTCTGTCAATGATATAAACATCCTTAAGCTTTAGTAGAAGCAGTTAAATATTAACTGTGGATTGTTAAAATAAAAATTCAGTCCTTTAGAATATAGGATATCCTCTTTCATTGTGTCACGTCACAAATAAATCCATTTATCTCACTTAGTTTAGGATTGATGAAAACAATAAATAGGTCATATTTAAGCTTGAGATAAAACGTTTTGTGTCATATATAGTATATAGGATTATGGCTAATGTAACATTAAGAGGAGTGGGGGGGGGGGGGGCTTATAGAAAGCTTTAACTGAAAAATACAAATAACTCAGTTTTTGTAAGTTGAGAAAAAAATGTGTAAAACAACAACTGTAGAATATTTCTACATGTTTGATTACATAACATTCTTTCTTCTGTCTTATATTAAGAGAAAAGGTTGGACTTTTTTATTCTTCGCCTGCCTGCATCCCCACCCATTTCCGCTATTAAAATACTTAATCCTTAGTAATATAATATTGCCAAGAAATTGTTCTCAGTAGTCGGACTAACCAGTTTAATATTTATACTAAGTGAATTTAAAATCAATAACACCATGACAAAATATTTTTAAATTATAATGTTTAATAAGAGTAAACTGATATTTTTATTATTACTTGTAGGATTGAAAAAACATTATGGTCCTGACCACCCTGATTATCCGGAATGTGTAGAAGCAGCTAAAATATTTGATAAGCTTGTCAAGCAAGTTCCAGAAGTTCTTCAGATGTCTGTAAGATTTTTGTGATTGCTTACTGGATTTTTCAAATTCATTACTCATAAAAAATTAATCTAATTCCACTTGAAATTATTTTCAATAATTGTTAGGTATTTATTTTCATTATAATTATGGGTGTTGAGAGATTGCAATTACTGTACATATAGTTTTACATTATATATGGTATGATGAAAAATTTCAACAGGCTTGAATTAGTCAGTTTAAACAGTTGTCTACTGACAGATTAAACAATAATGACAACATATCTAAGAACATTAAAGGGCTAATATCACTGAGGATTCTGTTGTTTTGGGAGAGTTGACTGTATTTAAATTGTTGTATTATCTGAGAGGACTGTTAGTGAAAACCAATAACAGAAGATAACACTGACGGCTAGAATGGTTGCAAGGACCCAATGTTTCTATGTCTTCAGAAAACTCTTCAGTTCATCCTTCCTCGGAAAGCAAAGCTAATTGTAAACTAAATAGTTATTAGACCCATAATATTATATGGGATTCATGGGTTCTTGAAAAAAGGAGATCAGAAGTACTGAGAAAGAAGGATCACAAAAATATAATTGAAGCAGTCAAAGAGTAGCTCACATAGCACTCTGGGCAACATAACGAAATAGCTAAATGGCTAATCTGATATTGCCTGTGCTGTAAAGGACAGACTCTACTGTTTGGAAAGGATGGAATGAGTCAAAGACTAACATTGAAGCCCAGTACCCTTGTAGCTCAATAAAATTTATTCATTGTACAATCTCCGGGTTCAAACCATGTCTAATGTTTGGGCTAAAAGTAACAAATTGCAAATTTCTCTGTACCTGTTGGAGATACAAACATTTGAACAGAACCATATAAAAACAATAGTATAGAACCGTTTTGTTTATGATAAAAAAATATAAAATTTTTCTTATATGACATTTTTTGACCCCATGCATTTGAGTGGAGGTATTATATTATAATAAAAAGTGTGTCACGCAGGGGCTGCCTTAGCTAAGCAGATTTCCCATGTGCACGTATTTGCATTTATCTCAAAACTTAAAAGTTCAATGAGAGCAATATTTGGTATTGATGCTTCTTGGTTTATTATATAACTGTGTGTTGCTATTCTGACATGAGTAGGAGTGTGGGTTTACTGAAGGCTGAAATCTAAAAAATCCAAATATCGCCGTTAATATTCATGGTAGAGAAAACGTGTATATGACAACATTTACAGGTATTTTTATTTCCAATAACTTTAGTTTTGTACACTTTCTAGATCTGACGTATGATAACGAAGATATTTTGACTTTTCGAAATTCCTACCCTCTAAATCTCCACTCCCGATCTCCAAAGTCCGATTTCTGTCGTTAATGAACTTGCTCTTTCTTTTTATATAAAATGCTTATATTTCGAGTTTGGTAATGATTAAACAAAAATTTCAACATAACACATTGCTGTAACAAACAAATATATATATATATATATATATATATATATATATATTATTTTAAACGGACTTCATTTTCGTCATCTCCTAGGTAGGATCGATGAACATTTGAGGACATTTTTCAAAAATCACATCATGAGAACACAACCTCAATAGCTGATTTCCCTTAAGAAAAATCTGCAAAAATGTTAATCATGGCATTTTTATTATTTCTATATTTTTGAGACTTTTTAATTTTGTGATTATAAGTGCATTCAGGTTTTATTAACATGTTTTGATTTAATTACATGATTGAATCTAAAGTAGATCTGTACAGGTTGTACAGTACCTCAGTACAGGATGAGACCTGTTAATAATCTATTTTTAATGAAGGTGCACAGCTAGAAAGTACATTTTAGCAGATTTCCCATTGAGGAAATGAGCTATTGAGGTTGTACTCATGATAGGATTTTCATAAACTTTCTTCAAATGTCCATCAATTCGACCTAGGAGATGAAGAAAATGAGGTCCGTTAAAAAAAAAAAAAAAAAAAAAAAAAAAAAAAAAAATATATATATATATATATATATATATATATATATATATATGTATATATTTGTCTGGTAACACTGTAGCTGTCATAATTTTTGTCTGGTCGATACCAAACTGGATATTTAAAACATTTTATATAAAAATGGATCAGGTTCGTTAACGGCTAAAATCGGACCAGTTGGAGGGGGAATTTCAAAAACAATGCAACGCAATATTTTCAACAACAATTTTCAATTCGCAATATCTCCGTTATTATGTGTTGGATTGAAAATATGAAAAGGGCCAATCTTATTGGAAATGCAGTGTTCTATAATTGTTGTACGTATTTTCATTATCTTGATTATTAACTGGGATATTTCCATTTTTTAGTTTCTGGCCTTCAGTAAACCCCCACTCCTACTCATAGCATATTAACAATAAGCTGTTATTTTATGGAGCACTTTATTTGTAGCCTAAATACCACATATTAATCTCATTGAACTTTTATGTTTTGAGATAAAAGCAAATATATAATGCACGTGGGAAATCTGGTTAGTTAACGCAGCCCCTGCGTGACAGACTTTTTTAAATGTGCGATGTCATCATTCTAAGACTAGACAATATGACAAGGGAGTAAAAATTATTGCTGCTAAATTGAAACATGAACTCTGACAACAACCCTTAGAGTTTTGTTTATAATGATTATTTCATTGTCTTGAAAAAAGTAATACCTTTTACATATTTATGTGCAATACTTGCCTGAGTTATCTAAAGCTGATTTAAAGTTTTGCAGTTAAAAACATTCATTCATTTTAGGAGAACTATGTTCAGTTAATTGAACTAGGAAGAGATCTAAGTGGATTTGAAGGTACATTAACTGAAGGTGATAGGCAATTCATCAGGCAGGGTTGCCTTGGAAAATTTTCTCAAAGAAAAGGCTTCCAGCAGAGAATGTTTTTCTTGGTAAGATTACTGTAATTTTCAATTTAAAATGTCATAATTCTAGTCTAATGAGTATTATTTATTGAATATAACTTTGTTATTCATTTAAACATTTTATTTCACCAGCTGTCTGATATGGTGTTATATAGTAAACTAAGTGGCCAAGCTTTCAAAGTTCATGGCCAAATGCCTGTTAAAAGTTTAACTGTTGAAGAACGAGTGGATAATCCTTCTCCAAATTCATTCACCATTTATTCTGGAACAAGGTTAATATAATTTTTTTGTATTTATTCTATATGTTATATTTAATCTTTAGGAGCTGAATAGTTGATATTTGTATTTATTTTTTCTCACATTTGAATGAAGAAGCAATTTGCTTTACTACATAATTGTTCTAGTTCTAAGCTTAACCAACTTGGCCCTATTTTTATTTAGGGTAATTTACTTTCAATTAATACAACTTTAATAAAAAAATAATATTTTTTTGCACGACTAACGGTTGATGGCCCATTTTAGTGTATTTATCTTGTTGTCTTAAAAAAAAAAAATGGAGGGTGCTCGCAAGAAGTTCTTCTTCTTCAAACAAATTCTTTCAAATCTTTGCTGAAGCTAAAGTGTGAAATGGAATATAAGAGTAAAATAAAGTGGATTATATATCTTCAAACATGTTGTTTAACCATTAATAGTTTCAATGGCTGGAGCTGGAATTTAATTTTTTATTTAATTACTGAGGCAACTCCATTCCATTTAAAATATACTTTATTTGTTTTTGCACTTTTTTGGTGGTATTAGTATTAGATAAATTGGTTTATTGTATTCATTATAAACATTTTTTCCCCCCTTCCAGTATTACATTTGTATTTTTCGTAATTTTACTGTGTACTTGAAATTATTCATAGTACTAGCTTTTGTTTACAATTGGCAACATAATTACATTATTAATCTGGTTTTACTTTCCTTTCTTTTATTGTCTATGTTATACTGGAATATAATTTAAAACTGAATTATAACCCCTAAATTCTAGGTGATTTATAAAAACTGCTAATTACGCAGCTCCTATCTGGGCTTTTTTCTAATTTTTATAACTTAAATTTGGTGCTTTAATATTTCAAATCTAAGGTTGGTTACTTTTTTGGAATGCATAATGGACCCTCTGTTTTCAGGGAGTGTGTTTGAAATAGTTGGTTTATTTTATATATTAAAATTAATCCAAGAATTTAATTTTAAAAGGAGTTCATACCTTAATTTAACTACAGTGGAACCCCGTTATAACGACCTGTTTGGGACTTGGGGTGAGGTCGGCCCCATGAAAAGGTCGGATTAAGCGGAGTCTGTTACGCTGGGGAATTAGACTTACGTATGTTCAAGTGTGAATGAAAAATACATAAAAATTAGAATACAAAACATCAATTTATTTAGTATAAATGAAACAGAAAAATTAAACATTTAAATACATACATGGGTATGTATGTAAACAAAATATACAATGAAAAAAAAAAAAGACATTTACGATGACTAATATGTACATACATAATGCGTAGATAGATTATAAAATTACCAAAAACTATCAATTTTTGTTTGTTTAACACAAGAGTGCCTTTTCATGGAGGCATAGTCCCTCCATTTTTTCAAAACAATGATATCAACTGGTTTTGTGACGGTTTGTTGTTCAGCATAACGAAGAACTGTCTCGAAAGCGTCGACTGCCTCTGAAGGGTTGATTTTTTGGCTGCAGGCTGGAGTGTCCGCATTGTCCTCATCATTGTCGTCTTCTTCATTTTCTACAGCTGAAACCGTTTGGATAAGTTCATCATCAGTCTTGTATACTGGGTCATCGCTGTTTAGCCATTCCTCAATCTCACGTTGGTCAGGTGTTTCAATGGAAGAGCTACTGTTTAAATATTCCCAATCGTACTGAATCGTACTGAACCACGGAATGCTCGTTCTCTTGAACCTCCGCGGTTTGATCGTCATTGATGCTCGGGCAGAGTTTTTTCCAAGATTTTTCCAATGTTGATGGCGGAAGCTCTTCCCAAGCTGCAGCTAACATATAAATTACATCTTTAATGTTAATGGATTTTACGGCTTCCATGAGACTAAAACCTGTTGCTGTTTTCTCAATCAAGGAGCTCATGAATTTTGATCGGTACCGTCTTTTGAGTGATTCGATCACTCCTTGGTCCATTGGTTGGATCAAGGGAGTTACATTTGGAGGTAAAGAAATGGTTCTTACCTCATTTTTCTTGAGGTCTGTGGGATGCGGAGGAGCATGATCCAGAAGGAGAATGGCTTTTTGGGGTAGATTTTTATCTTTTAAGTAGTTTGCAACTTCTGGCACAATGACATTATTGAACCACTCGGAAAATAATTCACGATCCATCCATGCCGACTTTTGAGCTCGAAGTGGACAGTTAGAGCAGATAAATTGCTGATATTCTTAAAAGCTCGTGGCTTGCGAGATTTGCCAATGACAAAAAGGTGCAATTTATGAATTCCTGATCCATCACTACATAAAGCTAGGGTCAGGCTTTCTTTTGCTAGTTTATAACCGACAATGTTTTTATTGTTTTTTGCAGCTAGAGTTTTATTGGGCAACATTTTAAAATTGAAGCCTGTCTCATCTAAATTATATACCTGCTCTGTTGACAATTCTTCGTTTACCAAGATGTTCCTGAATAAATCGATGAATGCTATCGCAGCTTCTTGGTCGGCAGATAATTTTTCACCGCTGATTGTAAACTGTTGAATGCCATGCCTTTTTTTCCATCTATAAAACCAGCCCTCACTCGTGTGAAAATCTCCTTCTGCATTAAGTGATGAATGTAACGATGTAGCTTTGGCTTTGATGAGAGGCCCAGAAAGCGGAGTTTCTTTCTCTCTTTCTTGGCAAAACCATAACCAAGCCTCTTCATCCAATACCTCCGATACAGGTTTTCTAAGTCTTTTTTTATTTGTTGGGTCATCTGACAACGCACTAAATGAAAATCAATTTTTTTTCCAGTCCTTCACAGTAGTAACGCCAACTCCTAAATCACTAGCTACTTTGATAAGTCGTTCACCCTTTTCGATTTTTTCAAGGGCCTCAAGTTTTTCCGCGATAGTACAAGACTTCCTTTTTTTAGACATCGTATAATGCTTTGATGTTAACACTGTGGAAGATAAGATTGAACTGATTTTTCAAACAACAAGGAGAGAGAAGTGAATCATCTTTCCAGGAAAATAGTTACAAAGTGCATACAGAGGAAACATGTAAACAAGGGGTGTTTCTTCTCAGAAATAGTCGGTTTATGGGAGGAGTGATGTTTGGACTATTGAGAGGGATTCTATCGAAAAAAAGGGTCAGTTTATGGGGGGGGGTCGTTATAATGGGGTTGGTTATATGGGGATAAGAAAAAAAAAATGTTTTCTATGATACATCTTTTATTTTTTATATTAGTGCTTATATGTTATGTAGTTATATATCATCAAGAGGATTTGCGGTTATTAAAATTGAATCACTCTTATATAGATACATCTTACTGGGGATAGATTAGCATTTTATTTGCGTTAAATACTATTGATAAGACCATTTGCCACTGTTAAATATTTTTTTTTAACTCTAACAAAAGAATCCATTATTGTTTTTAGAGCTATAACAGTTAGTGCATCCACCCAGGAAGAAAAAGACAAGTGGCTGGAAGATCTAACTTGTGCAATAGACAAAGCAAAAAATAGTTCCATAAAAACAAGCCTACTCAGTTTGAAATGTTCAAGTATGTTTGTTTTTTATACTTGTTATGTTTTTGGTCTTATTCATGTGAAAATTGTGTCTCATTTTGATTGCTTTATTATTAGGCTCAACTGATGATGTTAACGAAAAGGCAGCTAACGAAGAAACCATACGTGCTAGTCCACAACGAAGTAATACAACTGTACATGTTTGCTGGCATAGAAATACAAGTATTAGTTTGAAAGACCAAATCCGAGCAGCAGAGGTTTGTTTAAATAATTGATAAGATGTATTACAAGATGTTATTTTTTCATAATTGCATTTGTATCATTTATTATATCAAATTTTGGTTATACTTTCTTCACAAATAAATTAATATTTTAATTTGTCTGGGCTTGAACTTAGGTCTTCCAGTTGTCTAGGCCAGTAATCTGTCAACTATTGTTTCTGTCATTGGTTGGCAAATAAGTCCTTTTGGTTTCTGTTTATTTTTATGGTACTTTGGTACACTTATCTGATGAATTAGTCCCTAATGTGGATTGTTTGTCCTGTTTGTAATAAGTCAACAACTATATTTAACTCTTGTTAAAACTAGCTTAGTATTATGTTTGCTATTGCACTGTGATTATGGAAAAAAATATCATTCATTATCGGCATATTTTGATGTATTATTTTTAAAAAATATAAGCATGCTGTTGAAGCTCATAGAAAAATTTGTAGTTTTTATGGGGACGCTGCCTTAACCGAACCCACCTGTCAAAATTGGTTTGCCAAATTTTATTCAGGAAATTTTGACATCAATGATGTTCAACAGTCTGGTCGCCCATGTGAAATTGAAATAAGGAATGTTAAGGCCATTGTTAATCAAAATCCCACCCAATCAGCACGAGAGATTGCTATGGCCCTAAATGTGTCGCACACAAGCAATAAATTATTGAGCCTTGGATGGGATGGGATCTTTTGCCCACCCTCCCTATTCACCAGACCTAGCTCCAAGTGACTACCACTTATTCCGGTCTCTGCAAAACTCTATGAATGGAAAGAAATTTCAAAAGGAAGAGGACATCGAAAACTATTTGGATCAGTTTTTTAACAATTAACACCAGACATTCTATGTACATGGCATTATACGGGGTGTGGCTATTAAATAACGAGACTGACGCTGCTACAGAAGAAGTGCGCATGCGCCATACACCAGCAACTAACAGCTGTTATCGTGAAGCTTCCTCTTTCGAATATAGTGCCTCTCGCTTCTGTAAACAAATCAGTACAGCCGTAGCCTTTGTTCGCATTAGAGTTGTTTTTTTGTTTCGCCGGAAAAATGTTAAGTGTAACAGTATAGCAACGAATTGTTGTGAAATATCATGTGAAACTTGGAAAAACCGCTACTGAAACTTATAATTTATTGAAAGAAGTGTATGGCAATGAATGTTTATCGCGTGCACGTGTTTTTGAGTGGTTTAAGCGTTTTCAAGATGGCCGAGAAGACGTTCAAGATGATTCACGCCCGGGTCGCCCTTCTACGTCGAAAACGGATGACAATATCGAAAAAATCGGTAATCTGAGTCGGTTAAGTATTCGTGCGATTGCTGAAACTGTACGAATTGATAAAGAATCCATACGTCAAATATTACATAACAATTTTAACATGCAAAAAGTGTGTGCCAAAATGGTGCCTAAAATTCTCACATTTGAACAATTGGAAGCTCGCAAAATTGTTTGTACTGACACTTTGAATGCCATTGAAAATGACCCAAACTTACTGGAAAGGATAATAACATGTGACGAATCATGGTTTTTTATGTATGATCCTGAAACAAAGCGCCAATCCATGCACTGGAAGAGCCCATCTTCACCGAGAGCTAAAAAAGCTCGAATGAGCAAATCAAAATTCAAAGCAATGTTGATTGTTTTTTTTCGATATTCATGGGATTGTGAACCTTCACTGGGTTCCTGAAGGTCAAACGATTAATCAACATTACTACCTTCACATTCTTGTTGAACTCCGCGAAAGAATAAGGAAAAAACGACCTGAAATGTGGAAGGACAAGTCATGGGTTCTCCACCAAGACAATGTGCCGGCTCATTCCGCATTGTCTGTTAAGAGGTTTCTAGCCAAATTCAGGAGGAGCTGAGAAAGGGAGCTGACAGAAAAAGACTTCCAGCACTGTTTCGAACAATGGAAGGTTCGCATGGAGCGTTGTAGGGATAAAGGAGGGGTGTATATTGAAGGTGATAATAAGTAAAAATGTATGAAATACAAATAAAATGTTTTACAGCGTCAGTCTCGTTATTTAATAGCCACACCCCGTACAGTTAGTGGAACGATGGGAAAAAGTTGTATTAAATAATGGTCAATATATTGTAGATTAAAATAGATTTTATGACTATAATACACTGAGTTTTATTTCATGCTGAAAAACCAAAAGGACTTATTTGCCAGCCCAAGTAACAAAGACTTAGCAAACATTTTTTTGGTAGAGTACCGCAAAGATTTAGAAATGTGATTACAATTTTGTTGTCTTTATTTATTACTACTAACAAGGGTTTTTATGAATTTCCAGAACCAACTGAGTGGATATTTATTACGAAAATTTAAAAATAGCAACGGATGGCAGAAATTATGGGTGGTGTTTACAAACTTCTGTTTGTTCTTCTACAAAACATTTCAGGTAATTATTTAGTTGTCAGCTGGCACAATTATAACTACTTTTATTGTTAATAACAAAAATAAAAATTAATTGTTTTTAAGATCGATCTATTTATTCGTTTTTTTATGTGCTTTTCTATTTAACTAATATTTTACAAACTCTGGTACTGGAAGGTGAAGGATAACTGATCAGGATCTTAGAAAAAAGCTTTAATCCTTCATAATGATTTATTTGGGCAGATCACACTCTTTCATCTTCATCCCTCTGTCGAAGGGTGCTGAGGATGGAGCTTGTTAATTTCTTATGCTAATAAAGATACTTCTGTGGCTAAAATGAAATTTTTACTTTAATTAGAATGAAAAATTAGAAAAGAAAGAAGTGGAGAATGTGCATTCAATCCTAATTATCCTTAAGTTTAATTATTAATTATTTGTCATTAAATAAGAAGCAAACAGAAATTGTTCATAATATTTAAGATTTTGTGTTTTATCTAAGACACATCTTAGAGGAATAATTGGTTTAGATAACAGAGAAAATCTTTAAAAATATGTTTGTCCTAGAAGTAAAAAAGTCTATCACAAAGGGGCTGCGTAAACTAAGTAGATTTCTCACATATGCCATGTATTTGCATTTATCTCAAAACGTAAAAGTTCAATAAGAACAATATTTGGTATTTATGCATCAAATAATGCGTTTCATAATATAACAGCTTGTTGTTAATATGACATGAGTAGGAGGGATTGGGGGAGGGGGTTTACTGAAGGCCGAAAACAATAAAATGCAATTATCTCGATTAATAATCAAGATAGCGAAACCATGCACATAAAAACATTTATAGAACATTACATTTGCAATAAGATCATTTTTGTACAATTTTTCAATCCAACAAATAATAACGGGGAAATTATCAATTTTCAAAATTCCTCCCCTATAAACCCCTCCCCTCCCACTCTTCATATTTCAGCCATTAACGAACTTCATCTTTATTTTTATATAAAACGCTTATACATATGTTGAGTTTGGTAATGACAAAAATTGTGACAGCTAGAGCAGTATCAGACATATATATATATAATTTTGAACGGACCTCATTTTCATCATTTACTAGGTGGGATCGATGGGCATTTGAAGAAATTTTTTTGAAAAAGGCGTCATGAGTACAACCTCAATAGCTGATTTCCCTTAAGGGAACTATGTTAATCATATTAAGCCATAAATTATGGTCTACAGTTGCAAGGAAATTTTCTTTAGCTTTTTTTTCCATTGATAATTTGGTTAACCAATTTTCCAGATAATTGATGTTCTGACTTTGGTTTTCAAAGTAATGAATTACATAATTGAGATATTCTTTCTTTTCTTTTTTTTTTTACATGTTATTCCTTCTCATTTTTAGGATGATGCTCCACTTGCAAGTCTGCCTCTGCTTGGCTATAGTGTTACAACACCAAATGAAAAAGATAATATTAATAAGGATTTTGTTTTTAAATTACAATTTAAGAACCATGTTTATTTCTTCAGAGCTGAAAGTGAATATACTTTCTCAAGGTAAGTTGTCCATTATTTACTTCCTAGTATTAATAAACTAAATATATACACATATAGTTATAAATTAACTTGCATGAATAATGCTAACATTATCAATCAAAATAGACAACAAAGTACATTTGGTCTGGTTTCAAAATTCTCTTTAAAAAATCTTAATTTAATTATTACCCTAGATAATTGGTAAATTATGAAAGCATAGCTTGAATTTTAGTCTTGTGACTAACAATAGCCCAGTACATCTAATATTCATTGATCTTATGATGATAATTCAAATTAAATATCAGTATGCAATTATTGCATACACTGTCTAATTTTATATGATCCTAACTTTGCTACCTGTTGTTAAAGGGTTATAATGATGGTTTTCCATCAAAATATATAGGTTAACTTAATATGCTCTAAATATGAAACCCCTCCCATGAATTAGCTTTTTTAGTTTCCAAAGTTGATTAAACTCTTGGATAGATATAATCCTATCTTATGATTTAGCACACTTCTAGAAATGAATGCTTTTATTAATGAGATTGAAGTACCCAATATCTCCTTTAACCCTCCCAATACCACGGGTCCGGACAATCACAGACTACCACGGGGGTCCTTGCGGGACCCCACTCTTTTTTACAACTTTTTTCATATAAAAACATACTTTATTTGGATTTATTAGTTAGGAATATGAAAAATGACTACAATTAATACATACCTATTACAATTTTATTGATTGTATGAAATTTATTTATTAAAAGAATTTATTGATTGTAAAAAATTTATTGATTAAGAAACAAAATCCTTCGTTTATTGCCTTGGTGCACTGATTTGACTCATTGGAGTCATCATTTTACGTATTTTGTTAGCACAGTTGCCGTTCTAAGAATCAATTAGCTTCCCGTTTTTCATCAAAATACGAGAAAAGAAAGTAAAAAATAGGAAGGAATACCTTGTTTTTTATTCTTTTTCCTCGAGTTTGGTAACTTAAAACTTTTAATTTCTTTTAATCAATAATTTTTTTACAATCAATAAATTCTTTTAATAAATAAATTTCATTCAATCAATAAAATTGTAATAGGTATGTTTAAAAAAGTTATACGTGTAGTACCATGGGGTCTCGCAAGGACCCCGAACTAAGTTTTTTTAGAAATAAATAAATTATCAATGGTTTATCTAATAGAATCTATAAAAACTGTTAATACGATCTGATACAAAATCGTTTCAAAGGAAAAGTCACAAACAATTCGATTGGTCAATTTTTGCATAAAGTTTTTGTGAAAATTCTGAGAGCTGGGATCCTCGAAGGACCCCATGGAACTGGGAGGGTTAAAGTTGTTTTAGTGTTAGTAAATTACTTTAAACTGTTTTCTGTGTCTAACTAAACTATAGAGAAGTCTGTCACGCAGGGGCTACATAATATTTCTCACATGCTGTTATGATATAATAGCAATATCATTCGCCACTATCTCCCCATATATTCTCCATTTCTAAGTCAAAATTTGATGATTAGTAGGAAGGTGGTTTACTGAAGGCTGAAAACAAGAATGTTCTAATAACTCGCTTAATATTTGAGTAAAGAGAAAATGTATAGATCAATAATTGTAGAGCATCAATAGTTAACAAGATTTATTCTGAAACATTTTTCGATCTGACTCATAGTAAAGGAGATATTTTGATTTTCAAATTCTTCTCATCTCTAAACTCCTCCTTCCTATTCCGGGTCCATTCTAAGCCATTATTAATATGATCTTTAGTGTTTAAGAAATCAGTTAAGTATGATATAAAGCAAATAAACATTTTTTTAGTTAAGAATGTAAAATCTTAAATGTTTACAACATCATACAACGAACTTGCATGTACATCACACAACAAAAGTTCATTGAATACAATATTTGGTATTAAAGCCTCCAATAAAGAGGTTCATGATGTAACAACTTATTGTTAAACGACATGAGTAGGACTGGGGTTTACTGAAGGCAAAAAACTAAAAAATGTCAATATCTTAATTAATATTCAGCATTGATAGGCAATTAAATTTGCAATAAGATCAGTTCTATACAATTTTATAATCCGACATTATTACATAGATATTTTGAATTTTAGAAATTACCCTCTCCCCCTCCTGTCCAATTTTAACTGTTAACAAACTTGATTTTTAGTTTTACATAAAACGCTTAAACATCGAGTTTGGTAACAATTAGACAAACATTGTGACCACTAGAGTGGGAACAGATAACTATTTATATAATTTTGATTTGACTTTATTGTAGTCATCTACTAGACAAGATAAATGATTATTTGAGGAAAATTTTTAAAAACTGCATCATGAATGCAACTTCAAATAGCTCGTTTTCCGCAAGGGAAACCTCTTTAAATGCCACATCTAATGTGAGTATTTCCTGGCAAAGGCAGAAGCAATTAAAGGGACCTTTTACTGCTGAGTGAGCAAAGAATTTCTCAAATTCTTTAAACTTCCATTGTCCTCCGTCAACAGCTGTACCTGAGAACCACTCCGGTAACGTGTCTCGATGCCCTCAGTCTATGGGTTAAATCCATACCATGGGGTAACAAACATTTTGTAGAAAATATTAAATTCATTTTTAACTACTAATAATTCAGTTATTTTCAATTTGAAAGACAATTTTTCCACAATCACTGATTGCTGAACCTGTGTACAAAAAAAAAAATTCTCTCAAATTAAATTATTATCTGATAGTGTTCCATTTGGAAAATCGATAAACTATCGTATTTTTACCCAGGTCTGCTTTCCCTAGGTGTAAAAACTTGCCTACCAGATTAAAAATAATAAATTATTAATTTGTTTGACAGTATGACTAAAATAAGATATCCATCCTTATTCTGATGAGATTTTCTTAGTAGCCATTTATTTTTTGAACGCTCGTAATATTTCTTCAAATTTTATAAATTGTCATATTTCGTTATAATCCTAATTAAACACTGGGCTCAGGTTAGTCATGTGAGTTAAAGCGTTGACCTTTATCTCACATGGTAAACCTAGAGTGGCGAGTTCGATTCTCTCCTGGGCAAAGGAAATTATTTAGTGACGGAATTCATTAAATAACTTCCTTAGTCCCACCCTGGTTAGAAAAGGATGGTAACCTGTAGATGGGAACCCCGTTGCTTAGTTGCCAAAAGTAGGCGTTAATAAAGAAATAATTAAACACTACCCTTTTGGGAGCATTTGATGCAATTATACTGGCATATTTATACAATATTTATCCTGTTTTTATTTATTTTACAGATGGATGGAAGTTATTGGGAGTGCTACACTTCATAGCGGTAGAACCAGATTATTTAGCCGAAAAGACAGTTCACTAGAAAATGTATCATAGTCTATGTGGCTGGGCAAAACATTCCGTTTTTTGTTTTTTTAATCTTTATATTATAATAATAATTGTGGAGTTATTTTAAAAACAAGTCAACGTTTTAGTCATTTCCAATTTTTAATTTATTTATATTGTTAGTAATCTTGATTAATGTAATTTATTCTGGTGAAAGTACGTTTAGAGCTAAAGCTTTTAACCACACACCAAACTGTACTTTAATTTATTGTACCTTCTTTAAGTAAAATTTATTGACCTTAGTTAAGTAAAAATAATTTGACAGGAAATAGTGAAGTTTTAACAAAAAAGTGGCATCGAAAGTAGATAATGTAAAAGTTATTTATTTTCAACCAAGAGGACATTCCATGTCTTCATGTATCTAAGCATCCATGAAAGTATCCTTCATTCCATTTCTAGTTTTTTCTTTGTTTAAATGTGCAGGATCATAAAATTATTTAAGTGAGCCTTCCTCATCCTGCACTTCATATAATTTTTCCTAGATTTTTAAGTCAAATATTTGCTTGGAGGAAAATGAATCTGCCTGATAAGATCTTATATTCTTATTAGTGCTAGAAAAATGAGTAGACAGTTGATCTTGTACCCCATAAAGAGAACAATTTCTCTTATTGTTTGAAAGTAAAAATTATACATTAAAAATAATTACTAATTAAAAACTAAAAAAAAATAATATGATTTTGAAAATCTCTTGATGCATTTTTTAAATAACATTTAATATTTTCTTCTTAAAGTAAATGATATAAATTGGGGCTGTATTGTTTCAGCTGGAAAGTTCTTCAGAATAATGTTATTGCTATTTAACAGTCCAAAATAATTTAAGAAAAAGCTCAGTAACTATTTTATTTCTACAAAAAAATTATTTATATGAAACTAGAATTGCATTTCGAGAAAAAACTCTTGTAAAATATTTGTTCCAAATGTTAGATTTTAATTTATGATTCATATAAAAAGTATATCATTCTAGTTTTGAATTCAGAATATTATATTTCAATTGAAAATATTCAGAAAGTACTTTAGTTTAAAAAATTAATTAGAATAATTTAGTTGGGATTGTGAGAAACAATGAAATGTTTCCAAAAACAATTTTTTTCCTTGAAAATCTGGAAAAAACAATAAATTCTAATATTCGAAAATAGAAAGAATGATAGTCAATTGAATATTTGTATATAGCAAATTTTATTAAATTGTTGTGTTTTTCAATGTAATATTACTATTGTTTTCATCTTGTTTATATTTAAGATTGGTATATTACTAATAACAACTAAAGATGTAAATAGTAATCATTGAATACCATTAAGTTATTTTATTGTGAAAGATCATGTATTTAATTACTGGTTCATTGATAAATTGAAATTTTATACTTTGTTACATGTAATAGATATACAAATAAACCATTAGTATCGCTATTTTTTTACATTTACCTTTTTATTTTATTTTCCATTTAATGACGGGAATAAAGCAGAAACCAGAGGTTCTAAAGGAAGTTCAAGATCTTTTTAGAAACTAGTTCCTACTCTGACTACATCATTTCTGTAAATTTCAAGTCGAGTATATATACAGGATTACTTGTGCGTTATGCAATAACTGACAGAATTCAGGACTGTAATAATTGGTCATTGCAAACTTCTTGTAACTTATCAAAATATTTTTGACACTGTTTATCTATTGTGTAATGTTAATTACATCATTAGCTCCATTATTCAAACTAAGTATTTCCATTAGGAAAATATATATTGTTGCGAAAATTAAATAGATGAATAACACAGGCCAACAAAAAAAACCTTTTTGAAAACTTTTTTAATTTTAATAGCTGATCTTGATAGATTTTTATGTGCTGAATCCAAATCTGCTCGTAGTTTTTATGTATCACCCTTAGTTTCCAAGCAAAATGTATTTTATTATATAGTCTAATACCCATTTACAGTATATAGGGAAATCAATGAAACACTGTAGAATCGTAAAAATGGTTTGTATTTACAGTAAAATACTTGGAATAGTAATTTTATGTGATGATACAAGGTTCACTTGTCAACTGGAATTGCTTTATATTTTCTTTCCCTTTTTTCCTTGAAGCTTCTTGTGTAGCTTTTCCTGCGATGAATAGCTTGCTGAACTTCCCGGTGAAGTGACCAACAGTAATCCCCCATCATGTTGGTATTCCAGCGGCCCTAGTAACGTTTTTCCATCACTTTAACGTCCTGGTGAAAACGCTCACCTTGCTCCTCACTAACATCTCCTAAATTTTCCGGGAAGTAATCGAGGTGGCTGCTCAAGAAGTGAACTTTCAGGCTCATCAAACATCCTAACTGTTCAAATTTTTTTAACATGTTAGCAACAATAGCCTTATATTCTGGGTCTTTTTTATTTCCCAAAAACTTGGTGACAACTTGCTTGAATGAAACCCATGCTTCTTTTTCATTTGAGGTCATTGTGGATTCAAAGTTAACGTCAAACATCATTTTTCTAATATCAGGCCCGGTAAAGACGCCTTCTTTCAGTTTAGCTTCTGAAAGGTGTGGAAACTTCTGACAGAGATATTTGAAACAAAGCCCATCTTTAGGCAAAGCCTTTACAAACTGTTTCATGAGACCTAACTTAATATGTAGTGGTGGTAGGAGCACGTTTTTTGGATCTACAAGGTTTTTGCGTAAAATGTTCTTCTCGCCAGGCTTTAAAGACTCCCTAGCAGGCCAGTTCTTTCTGCACCAATGTTGATTCCGAGCTCTACTGTCCCATTCACACAAGAAACATGGAAATTTGGTAAAACCCCCTTGCTGACCAAGGAGCATGCACGTAACTTTCAAATCACCACATATCATCCAACCGTGTGCAGAATAACCTATTTTATTTAACACTATTTCTAGATTTTCGTAACTCTCTTTCATATGTACAGAATGACCGACAGGTACAGAGGCATACATGTTACCGTTGTGTAGTAAAACTGCCTTCAAACTATTTTTGGATGAATCAATAAACAACCTCCAATCTTCTGTTTTGTATTCAATTCCAAACTCATTCATTAAACCATGAATGTCTGAGCAGTACACCAAATCACCCTCTTGTTCAAAATACTTCGAAAATTGTTGTTCTCTCTTCCTATACACATGAAAGCTGGTTCCAGCCGCCAGCAAGTTCTTTTCTTTTAGCCTAGAGCCAAGCAGTTCAGCTTTTTCTTTTGTTAAGCCCAGATCCCTAACTAAGTCATTAAGCTCGACCTGAGTGAACAATTTAGGCTCTACATTTTCTGTAACACATTGGAATTCTTCATCGTGTTCATCTAACTCCGACTGTACATCAGAAAATACTTCTGTTTCAATAGAATTTAAGTCCTCTGGTGGTTCCGGGATTGGCAAATCTACACCGTGCCCTACTGGTCGGATGGCGGACGGAAGGTTAGGGTAGCTTATTACCTTCTTGTTCTTAGAGTTATGACCAGTAATATCTACACTGCAAAAGTAACAGTCATCGGAATGATTTTTTGGTTCCCTCCATATCATGGGAACAGCAAATTTAAAGTGTTTTTTCTCTTTTTTTGACCATTTCCTGAGGTCTTCAACACATACATAACATACCTTATGCGGTGCCCAAGGTTTATCCTGGTCTCCAAGTTTGGTTCCAAAGTATGCTAGATAAACCTTTTTCACAAAGTCTGTAATGTTTCTTTGGTGCTTTTTAATAAAAAACTCACCACAAATATAACAAAAACTGTCAGCAGAGTTTTTACAGCCGTGATGAGACATTGCACTGAGCACATGTACAGGAAACGTAAAAGTGAGGTTATGTTGAAAATAAACAAAACATCAGCTGTTTAGCATGTGTTTCAGCAGTGCTGCCAACATCATCTTTGTTCATTAGACCTATTTTTTCATGTTATCTTAACTATGAAAAAGCTGTTAAATTCTAAAAATGTTTCTTTATTTCATGAGTTTAACTATAAAATGTGAATAAATGGTGGGTGATACAACTTTTTAAGCATCATATTTGGATTCAGCAACCTAAACAACATAAGAATAAGGTATTTTCATTAAAAAAGTTTTTTCATCGTTGGCCTGTGTAATCCTTCAGAGAGAGAGAGAGAGAGAGAGAGAGAGAGTCGCGTATTTGGAAAGTGTGATGTAGATCAAAGAGACCGACGGAGGGTCGAGACGCTACTAGGCTCGTCTAGCCCAGCCTCGAATGAACCAGACAATTCCCCTTTGATGTATGCCGACAATCTATATAAAGGAGCTCGGGCCAGCCGTGAGCAGTCAGTTTTATGCTCAGCGATCTTGATGGTCACATCAGTGTTACAGTGCGACTTAGTGCAGTGCGGTAAAGTGTTTTAGAAGAAGAACAGTGTTGTGCCGTGACTGTAAGTAACAGTTTAGTGCCGTGACTGTAACAGTTTAGTGCCGTGTTTAAGACAGTGCAGTGCCGCGAAGTAAAGGACAGTGAAGTGGCGCGAAGTCAAGGTCAGTGAAGTGCCGTCTTGTTGTGAATTTCAGTGACCGTGAGTGAATTATTGGACTGTGTAATCTGAAGAACAGTGACGCTATCAGTCTATACTGTGAGTAGTAATTAAGAATAACTACCAAGTTTATTGTGCATTGTGAAATAAATTGTGCAGTGATAAAAACTGTGAAACTTGCGAGTATTTAATTTTGCAATCCAAAAGAACTCTTATTAAAAACGTTTATTACTGGTTTTGGTAATAAAAACGTAACAATATCAACATTCTAAGTTATTCATCCAATTTTGAAGTTATAAATTAAGAGTTTTGATCAGTACTCAGTGAGTACTCTCCTAAGATTTACCTGCAATATTGCAGTCATTGACTACATTTTTGTGCAAAGGCAGAAGAATTTGTTACACAATTGGCTGACTATTAATAATATATTAGAACAAATGCATGCTGAATTTTTCTACTTGTTATAAAAAGTGTTAGTTAGATAGACAATAGCATATCAATAGTACACAAGAAGAGGACAACTTTAGTTTTCATTACCAAAAGCACTTCTCAAGTCTCATGATTTAGTGCTTAGGAGATCTTAAAAAAGTGAGGTTTTATTTTTTAACTCCTTTTAAAATAAAACTATTTTTCAAGTATATCTGATTAAAAAAGGTGATTCAATTAAGAAAGAAGAACTGTTTGTTGCCTGTTGAGGCATTCAATCCAGACAAGTTTTATGAAATGTAAGGTTTCGAGAATGATTAGTTATGTTAACTTCACTATGGAGGTTTCATCATATATTCACCATAGTACAGAAACAGGATAAGCCACATTATTTTGTAAATGAAATATTAGAAGTCCACAATTCAGGAGCTGTGGAAACTAAGATTTCCTACGAGCTGGATAGGGACTGACTATTGATCTCTTCAAGAAAATAAATATAATTCTTTAAATATTTCTGTTATAAAAAAGTTCGTCATGCAGGGGCTGCGTAAACTAAGCAGATTTCCCACGCAAAGGTTTACAATAGATAAATATACATACTGGTAACACCACCACAAATATTAAGTGAATAAATACAAATGGCAATGAAAAATCTTACACTTAGAAGTTAATAACTCTACAATGGAAAGCATCAAAAAATGTAAACAAACAGGCCAGCCAACCTGAATTCTAGACTGGAAATGAAAACCATTAATGAAATATATCTTTATATATATAATTCTAGTGTATGTCACTGAACCTCTCCTAAATGGCTGGACCAATTAGAATGAAATTTTTTGTATGTGTTTGGGTAACGCCTTGGATGGTTTAGATTCACAAATCAGCCCGGCAGATGGAGCAGGAGTAGGGGTTGTAAGAGAGGCCTAAAATTAAAAATAGCGATATTTCGTTTCCTACTGGTTTTTCGGCAAATATGCACAGTATGAAAGTTGTTTATTTGGTTATTTAGAGTAACTTTTGTTATATTCACTTTTGTCGTATAAACGAAATATACACTAAAAAATTAAAGTTGGAGCCAACAATTTTATTGAACCGAACTTAACAAAACACTAATGTAAATTAGCATTAATTCTTCCATGATTATAAGCTAGATTAAATTTCTTAGGTTCGAACGGGAATGGGGGTTATAAGGGAAGCCTGAATAAAAAAATTGCGATATTTCATTTTCTATTTGTTTTTAGGGAAACGTGCACATAAGAAAAGATGTTTTATGTGTTATTAAAAGTAGCTATTGTTTTAAACAATATTATTAAATTTAATATCCTAATCACTAGAAATATCATGCAGGACAATATCTGTCGGGGCTAGTAACAAATTAATTTTATTGAATACTATATACTATTGCTAGTGCTGTAATTTGTAATGAATCAGAATAATTTTATTGTCAATTGCTTAAAAAAAAAGAAAAAAAAAAAAAGAAAAAAAAAAAAAAAAAAAAAAAAAAAAAAGGGGGGGGGGTCAACAGAACGTATTTGCATATATCTCACAAAGTAAAAGTTCAATGAAAACAATATTCCTTATTTAACCTTGTAATGAGGAGATTCATAATATAACAGCTTATTATTAATATGACACAAGTAGGAGTGGGGGTTTACTGAAATCATAGAACTAAAAAAAGTCTGTCACGCAGGGGCTGTGTTAACTAAGCAGATTTCCCACGTGTCACGTATTTGCATTTATCTCAAAACTTAAAATTTCAATGAGAACAATATCTGGTATTTTACTTCAAATAAATTGCTTCATAACATAATAGAATATTGTTAATGTAAGATAAGTAGGAGTGGAGCTTTACTAAAGGCCGAAAACTAAAACATGCAAGTATCTCAGTTAATAATCAAGATCGACCCTTATTAATGGAGATATTAAGAATTTTCTATATTCTCCCCCTCTAAACCCCCCTCCCCCAAACATTGATTTTTTTCGCGAAATTTCACGATAACTTTTCGTTTCACATGTCATAGACACCATAACTGCATTTTGTTTCTTTGGTGTCTGTTTGTTACCTTTTCACGCATAAATGGCTGAACCGAATTTTATGAAACTTGGTATGTATATTACTACTAACCCAACTTAGACTTTAGGCTATATTAATATCCTCTGAGACGAGCAGGAGTGGGGGTTATAAGGGAAGCCAGAAATTAAAAATAGCGATATTTCGTTTCCTATTGGTTTTTTGGCAAATATGAACATGACAAAAGTTGTTTATTTTATTATTTAGAGTAACTTTTTTTATATACACTTTTTTAGTATACCGAATTATAAACGAGATATACGCTAAAACCTATAGCGGAAGTGAACAACTTTATTTGGGACAAAAGACCCAACCGAAATAAATAAAACTCGGCATATGTATTAGCACTAACGCTTTCATTATAACAAGCCATACCAACATTTCTAGGGACGGGCAGGAGTGGGGGTTATAAGGGAAGCAAGAAATTATAAATAGCGATATTTCGTTCCCTATTGGGGTTTCGGCAAATGTGCACATAACAAAAGTTGTTTATTTCGTTGTTTAGAGAAACTTTTGTTATATACACTATCGTCGTATACCGAAATATAAAGGCGTTATACGCTAAAAATTATAGCGGCAGTCAACAATTTTATTTGGCACAAAAGACTCAATCGAACTAAATACAACTCGGTATGTGTATTATCACTAAGGCCTTTCTTATAATAAGCCATACTAACATTTCTAGGGACGGGCAGGAGTGAGGGTTATAAGGGAGGAGTGAAATTAAAAATAGCGATATTTCGTTACCTATTATGGTGTCGGCATATATGCACATGACAAAAGTTGTTTACTTTTGTAAAAGTATATTACAAAAGAGTAACTTTTGTTATATACACTTTCGTCGTATACCTAAGTATAAATGAGTTATACCCGAGCGAAGCCGGGTATCTGAGCTAGTATATATATATATATACAGTTTTGAACAGACCTCATTTTCGTCATTTCCTGGGTAGGATTGATGGACATTTGAAGAAAAATTTCGAAAATTGTGTCATGAGTACGACCTTAATAGCTGATTTCCCTTGAGGGAAATCTGCTGAAAAGGGTGGTAACCTGTAGAAACCCCGTCCCAATTAGCCATAGTTGGAGAAAGTGGGTGTTAATAACTAATTATATAATAAAGGTCCCTTGAAAACAGTATTTGGTATTTAAGTTTCGAATAACATGGTTTATTATATAAGAGTATTGTTTATGTAGCATGAGCAGAAGTGAGGGTTTGCTGAAAAATGCTAATATCTCGGTTAATATTCAATTTAGAGAATAAATGTATATAACAATAATTATAGTATATTTAATTTGCAATAAGATTAGTTCTATTCAATTTTACATTCTGATATATAGTAACAAATATTTTCGACTTTCAAAAATCCCCCTCTTAACCGGTGGTAATCAATGCAATCACTCACACTTGCTAGGAATTTATTTAAAAAAATTGAAATTGAACTATGAAATGTGTGTGAAAATAAACTCTTAAATTTATTCCAAGGCTTAATTTATATATACATTTTTCAAAAGCTGTTTCGTGTGCATTTTATAGATTATATATACATTTTGGTACTGTACACAACCCTAAGCCAGTGGTCGGCAAAGTGCGGCTCCAGAGCAGCATGTGGCTCTTTGGCTCCTTAATTGCGGCTCTGGTCTTTTCGGCTCAACATATATATTCGAACAATAATTTTCAAGCATGAACATTATCAAGAGTAAACCGAGAAGTCGTCTTATTGATGAGAACTTGGAATCTTGCCAACAAATTATAAACAGACAAATCCGACTTACTCAAACTTTCCAAGGAGATGCAAGCACATTGTTCACATTAATAAATATTTATTAAGTATGAAATTTAGTTTTATTTAGTGTAATAAACAAGCAGATTTTGGCTCCCAATTATTTTTGAAATTGTTGTAATGTTCATATTTGGCTAAAAAGTTTGCTAATCACTGCCCTAAGCCATGGATAATTGAAATTTTACTATATAAATTTTTACTATAAAAAGTTCCAACTTCCTTTTCTAGATCCTAATAGAAACAAAATAGGAGGTAAAATAAAAGGTGAGATATATTTTTAAATTAGCTTGAGTAGGAAAATAACAGCATTAACATTCAAAAGAAACAAAATTACAGAGTTTATTAATATAGTTCATATACAATCCAGTAATATAATCTAAAAGGGGCAAATTTAATACAATAGAACATATTTTGTACAAATACCTTTTAAAGATACATAATGATATAATTATTTTAAAGCTCGAGATTTCAGTTGCAGGTTCAGTCATATATATTCAACAAATGTCATTAAAAATATGTTAAACGTTCACAACATTTTAATAAATAATGCTTTTACTTATCGCTAATGGATTCACAGATACATGGTTTTAATGTGGAAAATAAAAGTATTTTCATTCTAATCTCAAGCACTCTTATGTGTAAACTGAGAATTAAGAGTAAATAAATTATTCTTATGGGTTGCTTTAAGTGATGTGTCTATGGAAAGGGGAGAATACTCTAATAGGAGGACTATTACTCACGATATTTCATAATTTCACAAATAACTAGTTTAACCTAGAGTTCAAATATTTGTCATTATCAATTGTCGCCAAGACAGCCTCAAAAATTCGACAGGAGTCTGGTCTCAAAAATATCAGATTAGAGAGTCGACTGTATTTAATAACTAAATATATACAAATATTTACACTTAAGAAGGAATCTTCCAAAAATCCTTTCTTGGGCCAAAGTTTACATTATCGATCCTCTTGTTCGTATAATTAAGTGCTTAAAAAAATATTAGTAAATATAGTTATTATTAAAAGGTTAGCTAAAGTGCGCTTTTTGTAATCAGAAACAAATATATTACACCATGTATAATAAATTTGTTCAAATACAGTAATGTTCATCACATAATTTGGATGCTCATTTAAAAAAAAAAAAAAATAGTTATACTTCAGAATATTTCATTCTTTATTTTCAAAATAAAAGCAGTTTTTAATTTGAGAAAACAAAATCTAGTTTTGGGGCTCAGGTTAGCCATGTGAGTACAGGCGTTGGTCTTAATCTCTTATGGTAAACCTAGAGTGGCGAGTTTGATTCCCGCCTGGGCGATAGGACTTTATTTAGAGACAAACTCATTAAATAAACTCCTTAGTCTCACCCTGGCTAGAAAAGGGTGGTAACCTATAGATAGCATGTCCCAATTAACATTAGCTTCATAACATGGATGCAAATAAATAACAAATCTATTTTTTGTAGTCGTGGAGATTTCAGAAAAAAAAAATGCTGTTACTTAGCATTGGGAAAACTTGTTCCCGTAAGAAAGAAAATAATATTTGAAAACGAATATATTAGTACACATACATTACAACCATATTAAAATATATCAAAATTACCCTTTTCAGTATCACTCCATAAAGCTGGAAGTCACAATGTTAACTAATAAATAATATTATTTAGTGACGGACTTGTTAAATGAAATATGTTTATATTCTGTATTTATTAATAAAACTTTAAATATTCTTAAAACCATTTTTTACCAGTAAAATGATTTAAATGTTATATCCTTTTATGAGTTTCTTTCCCAAACCTTTTATTATTCTATAGCTCGTGTATTAAATCTTACAGATTACCATTTTATTATATAATAATATCAAAGTCTAAGATATTCACCAATGAACTAGAATTTGAGTAATTAAATAATTTAAATCTTAACAATCAATGAGTACGTACCTAAATAAATATGTTATACTATGCTTCTCAAAATATCATACCTAAGATGTATATTAACCATTAAATTCAAATACATTTCCAAAGACCCTTAAATAATTCTGCTAATAGTTATTACTTCATCACAACCACATTTAAGAGAATATTATATTAGGATGAAACAAGATAACTCATTACAAATATATCTAAGGAACAAATACATTATTTCGATTGTAAGATATGTCATTAATAGATCTAATAAGTTAAGTCTTTACATAATGATTTATTATGATTACTATAGTGTTGCAAAGTAGAGACATAAGATATTCATGATACTAAAGATATTCTCAAAGGAGTATGCATTACAAATGGAGTATTGTCAAAATGAGCCAATTATTCTGATGAATTATACCCTGTACAGCACAAGCAGCTTCTGATTAGACTTATCACACCAACTAATGTCCCTTCTTTCGATTCCTTTCCAACCTGAGGGTCTAACCAATCTCATCTGTTGCTCTGGGGCGACTTGTAGCGGGGGAGTGTTCGTCATTTATCGCTTTTCTCCTTGGAGAAGTTCTGGCTCTTGGATAGATTCTGCATTGAGACGATGAGATGGGCCAGGATTTCTGGGTTGACACCCTTCTCGCTCAGCCTGATACAGTATGTGAGGCTCTCGGCGTCAAGATCTGTGTCTAAAAGCGTAGCTATTTCCATCAGTATGTGAAACATCTCCCGAGCTAAGCTCGCATTTTGTTGACGGTCTCCTTGGGGTTCACGGGCCATTATTAGAATCACAAAATGAAAAGAATAATATATAAAGCTCTCCGAAGACAGCCGACATAAATATCAATACTAATGCGTATCATAACAAACTAACCTTTATGAGGGAGGTTTCGATTGTGGTTAGGCCAAGCCCCAACAGATGGCAGCACAGGAAAATGTTACCGTCTTAATCCAGGACTTCTTTATTCGTTATGTTCCTACATGTTATCTTGTGCGCCCTCCCCAACCCATTCTCACATCTGTAATCCCAACCCAAATTTTAGCAGATTTTCTCTTAAGGGAAATCAGCTATTAAGGTTGTACTCATGTCGCAATATTCGAAATTTTTCTCCAAATGTCCATCGCTCCTACCTAGGAAATGACGAAAATGAGGTCCGTTCAAAATTATATATATACAAAACAGCGGTCGCAATTATTGTTTGATCGTTACCAAACTTGATAGTTAGTTGTTTTATGTAAAAAGAAAGATCAAGTTTGTTAATGGCATAAATCGGACAATGGGGAGAGGGGTTGAGGGGGAATTTTGAAAATGTGAAATATCTCCGTTACTATAAGTCAGATCGAAAAAGTGTATAGAATCAATCTTATTGCAAATTAAATGTACAATATATATATATATATATATATATATATATATATATATATATATTGTTATATTCACTTATTTTCTATCTTGAATATTAACTGAGATATTTGCATTTTCCAGTTTTCAGCGTTCAGCAAACCACAACTTCTACTCATGTTACACCAATAATACTCTGTTGTATAAAAAACCACATTATTCGAAGCCTAATACCAAATATTGTTTTCAAGAGACCTTTATTATACGAGATACATGCAAATATGTTCTGGTGACCCTCCCCCCCCCTTCTTAAGTTTTTGGACTTCATAAAATTTGATTGATTGAGATACAAATTATTCTGATTCCTTATAAATTACATTAATAGATATAGTAAATAGTTTCCAATCAAATTAATATCTTATATTCAGATATATTACAGTAATTGTTATTCTTTCCCCGGCAAGATGTTGGGAGAACTGTTTGTTTACATTTCAGATGCTTTCCGTCGGGAGGTTTCTTATTACAGTTTGTATTTATTCACTTAATATTCACTGTGGTTTTGTTACCAATGGATTTATCTATTGTTAAACTTCACGAGGGAAGTCTGCTCGGTTTACGCAGCCTCTGCTTGACGGACTTTTTGCAAATTTCGTTTAGTCACTCCGATTTTAAACATATAAATTTATCCAGTGTTTATCAATTTTGTAATTATAGGGTCAAAACTCCCTGCAGCCAAATTAAGCTCATCCATTACAACCAGGACTTTTAAATAAGAAATCTGTCAGGCAGGGTCTAGGTAGACTAAGTTGTTTCCTCACGTGCTGGAGTGACTACCGATCTCATCTCACCATTTATTCTCTATTTCTAAATAAAAATCCGATGCGTAAGAAGAGTGGTTTGACTGGAAACTGAGAACAACAAATTACGAATAACTCGCGATTAAATTTGATCTACGAAAAAAATGTACCTATAGATCAACAATTGTATAGCGTCAAAAGTTTGAAAAAGATTGGTTCTTTAGCATTTTTCGATCCGTAACATAATAACGGAGATATTTTGAATTTTCTAATACCCATCTTTATAACCCCCCCCCCCTCCCCAACTCGACTCTGATGTCAGCTATCATAGTCCTTTCGAATGTGTTTGAATATCACCTGGGCAAATAAGAATTTATTTAATGACGGACTCATTAAATTAAATCCTTAGTCCCACCTTGGTTGTAGCGAAAAATAAATAATAATAATAATAAAAAGAATAGACGGGCTCAGGTTAGCCGCGTGAGTTAAGGTCTTGGTCAAAATCTCATATGGTAAAGGCCGTCACGCAGGGGCTGCGTAAACTAAGCAGATTTCCCACGTGAAGTTTTACTATAGAGGAATTTCAGAATAGAGATTCAAACAGTTACGGGAACAGCCCGAACTAGCTCTTGACGGAAACTCACGACTAGACCCGAAGTTAGCCGATCTCATCTCAGAAGCTTAAAACAGAAAAATGCAAATATCTCGGTTAATACTCAAGATACAGAACAAATGTATATAACATTATTTATAGTAAATTTAATTTGCAATATGATTGATTCTATATAATTTTTTGATCCGACGAATAGTAACGGAGATATTTTGAATTTTCGAAAATCCTCCCCCTCTAAACCCCCCCTCCCACTGGTCCGATTTCAGCCATTAACGAACTTGATCTTTATTTTTGCATAAAACGTTTAAATATCGAGTTTGGTAACGATCAAACGAAAATTGCTACCGCTAGAGCGTTAACAGACAAATATATATATATATATATATATATATATATATATATATATATATATATATATATATATATATATATATTTTTGAACGGCCCTCATTTTCGTCATCTCCTGGGTAGGATTGATGGACATTTGAAAACATTTTTCGAAACTCGCGTCATGAGTACGACTTCAATAGCTGATTTCCCTAAAGGGAAATCTGCTAAAAGCTTAGAGTGGTGAGTTTAATCTCTTCTCTGATCAATAGGAATTTATTTTGTGAGATAAAAGATTTATCTATTTAAAATATGCATTTATCTGTTACCGCTCTAGCGGTCGCAATTTTTTTAATCTTTACCAAACTCGATATTTAACCGTTTTATGTAAAAAGAAAGATCAAGTTCGTTAACGGCTGAAATCGGACTAGGGGGAGGTTTAGAGGGGAAGAGTTTTAAAAATTCGAAATGTCTCCGTTACTATAAGTCGGATCGAAAAATTGTATAGAATAAATCTTATTAAAATTAAATGTACTATAAATATTGTTATATACGTTTATTCTCTATCTTGAATATTAACCGAGATATATGCATTTTTCAGCCTTCAGCAAACCCTCACTTCTACTGGTGTTACATAGGCAAATCTCTGTTATATAATAAACCACATTATACGAAGCTTAAATACAAAATATTGTTTTCCAGAGACTTTTTATTAAAATGCAGATATGTTCTTATGACCTCCCCCCCTCATCTTAAATTCTTGGGCTACTAAAATTTGATTGATTTATATAAAAGTTATTTTGATTCATTATAAATTACAGTACTTGATATAGCACACAAATTTCAATTAAATTAATATGCTATATTCTGATATGTTTCAGTTATTGTTTTTATTTCCGGTGAGCCGTTGGCTGACTTGTTTGGTTGCATTGTTTGTAGACACTTCCCGCCGGGAGGGGAAATATTTCTTATTACCGTTTGTATTTATTCACTTAATATTCACGGTACTGTTGTTAGCCTGTGTGTAGGTTTATCTATTACTAGCTCACTCAGATACCCGGCTTAGCCCGGGAATTCATTTGAGGCTGAATGGTGATGGTATTTTTTTGACAAGGCTTTACTTTGAACAATATTTAGACATTTACCCGTCCCTGTGTCTAGGGGTTATACCCGTCGTTTCTGTGGATTTGTTAATAATAAAATTTATTTTTTATGTAAGACTTCACTGTCCTCCATATTGTCATATTTCCCGTCTCCTGTGCATCATGCATAGCTTTGAATTATTAAGGTATATTAACATAGATTTGAATTAATTTTTCCAGGTGAGGCACCTGGTAGTTCATATTGGAAAGAATTGATGAGCATATCAATATTTCTAAGAAAATTACTTGCTTCATACATTGTTCCCGAAAAAATGTATAAAACAAAAGATACTCTAAATAACAAAGTAAACAACTTTTGTTAAGTGCACGTTTACCCAAAAACAAAGAGACAATTAAATATCGTGAATTTTTATTTCAGGCCTCCCTTATAACCCCCACTCCCGCTCGAACCTAAAAAATTTAATATAGCTTATAATCATGGAAGAATTAAAGCTAATTCACATACTGAGTTCTGTTAAGTTCAGTTCAACCATTAGTGGCCAATAAAATTGTTGGGTTCCGTTAAAGTTTTAGTGTTTATCTCGTTTATACTTTGTTATAAGACAAAAGTGAACATTACAAAAGTTACTCCAAATAACAAAATAAACAACTTTTGTTATGTTCGTATTTGCGGAAAAACCAATAGGAAACGAAATATCACTATTTTAATTTCAGGCTTCCCTTATAACCCCCACTCCTGCACGCCCCTAGAAATGTTGGTATGGCTTATTATAATGAAGGCGTTAGTGATGATACACATACCGAGTTTTATTTAGTTCTGATGAGTCTTTTGTGCCAAATGATATTGTTGACTCCCGCTATAATTTATAGCATATAACACATTTTCACTTCGGAATAAGGCGGAAGTTTATATAACAAAAGATAATCTAAATAACAAATTAAACAACTTTTGTTAGGTGCATATTTTTCCGAAAAACCAAAAGGAAACGAAATATCGCTATTTTTAATTTCAGACTTCCCTTATAACCCCCACTCCTGTTCGTCTCAGAGAATATTAATATAGCCTAAAGTCTAAGTTGGGTTAGTAGTAATGTACATACCAAATTTCATAAATTTCGGTTCAGCCGTTTATGCGTGACAAGGTAACAAACAAACAGACACCAAAGAAACAAATTACAGTTATGGTGTCTATGACATGTGAAACGAAAAGTTATAGTGAAATTTCGAGAAAAAAAATCAATGTACAGACAGAGGTTATGTATATATAGATAGATATGGATTAAAATTCACGAAATCTGCTTAGTTTACGGAGCCCCTGCGTGACGAACTTTATTTTCGTTTAGAACTAGAGAATATGTGGTGAGATGAGATGAGTAGTGCATCATTCCAGTAGGTGGGAAGTCTGCTTCGTTTTCAGTTTTGGCACTCTACTACGTGAGTTGAATTTGACATTGGAGCAAGATGGACGGGCGTGCTTGAGGTGTTGAGTGCTCCTGGAGGAATATGTAGTAGGGGGTGTTTCGGCACACATATGATGGTTAATTGCTTCTGTATCCAGCAACTAGACCGCGACTACGGCACCGAAGAGAAATCCCTCTTCTGCTTCACCATAGACGCTACTGTACCGCTATACATTATTTTTTTCCGGTGGAAATTGAATTATTAACTTTATTTTTATTTGTCATTTCGATAATACTGATACATTCCAAAAGGTCCCTCACGCAGGGGCTGTGTAAACTAAGCAGATTTCCCACGCGAAGGTTTAAAGTAGATAAATATGCATACTGCTAGATCATGTTTTCATAGTCCCCTTCCATAGACATTGCCAAGTAAGATCTGATAATATTGAATAAGAACTAAAATACAAATACATTTATAGCTACATGTAGAAAGTTAGTTTTTTAATATAATAGTACTGTATAATAAACGTTACTGTATGGGATCCTCTTATCTCAGTGAAATTACTACCAGAAAGTACTTTTCCCCAGTTCAATATCGAGATAAAGTTCATACTATCCATCCTACCTTTTGTTGAAGTATTCGATTCACCCGACGATTCGATTCATTCTTATTGTTTTTGCGATATTGAAAAGATTAATTTTTCCTTTTTTTCTTCGAAGTTTTGAAAATAGTTTATCACTAATAACTTCTTCCAAATTGCTCATTTTTAAAAAGCACAGCAACAAACGAAACTATCAAAATACAACCTCACAATTCACACTGCACTAAATAAACATGTAATTTCGTACAGATATAAAAGAGATATTACACTTGCAATAAGATTGGTTCTATACAATTTTTCAATCCAACATATAATAACGGAGATATTAAGAATTTTCGAAATTCTTCCCCTCCCCCTGGTCCGATTATAGCCATTTACGAACTTGATCTTTCTTTTTACATGAAACGTTTAAATATCGAGTTTGGTATCAATAGCTGATTTCTCTGGGGAAATCTGCAGAAAAATGTTCATATTTATATAATTACTCACTATAACTAGAAATGAAATTAATTACAAGATTGGTCCTTTATCAATTTTGATCCAACTCTTTTTTTTTTGTTGCTCCTCACAATTTATTTCTTTAAAACGCTTAGAGCTTTCGGGAGTTAAATTCCCTTCCTCAGAGCTACAAACAATAAGACACCATAATTAAAGAGCCTAAAAACTATTTTTTTAAAATGTATATAATTGGTCATATATCATAATAGTCAGTAACACTATAAAATTTATAAGTATAACACGTATATTTAACAATATAGTTGTAATTAAAATATAATAACTTAATAATGTCTAAGCATTAAAATTACATAAAACAAAATTATCGTCAGAGAATAAATAAAAATAAATAAATAAATTTGTGGGAATAATAATTTAATTCTACAGAAGAGTCAGTGAATTGAATATTTCATTTTGTCCTATTCGAGGTTTAAGCGGACAAAAGTTCCGTTTCTAGTTTAGGTAACTTACCCTAGTGTGCATATTAGAATCTCTTTATGTTTACAAAGTCTGATAAGGTTATAAGAGAAGAAGGAAGAAGGGTTGGTTACCTGCCGAACCGTAGGGTTGAAGGGAATTCCGTTGTAAAGGTTCCTCACTAGGTCAAGAACCCATGATATACAACCTGTCAGAATGTTGTCCCACTCCCGGAACCCTAAACCCTTGTCCCAATAAACTAGCTGTTCAAAAGAAAGGAAGGCACTAGGGATCACTCACCCCAACTTGTCACCACTTTAGTTTGTGGACAAAGTCCCTTTTCAGGTACCGTATCTAATGTCATTTGCTACATTGTCTTGCTCCTAAATGTTAACACTTTAGTCTAGTTGCATAGCTAATAATTTTCTTAAATATAATTAGACAACTGTTTTCATTAATAAAAAAAGTCCGTCACGCAGAGGCTGCGTTAACTCAGCAGATTCCCCAAGCGCATCACGTATTTGCATTTATCTCAAAAAGTAAATGTTCAATGTGAAATATATTTGGCATTGAGCTTCCAATAATGTGGTTCATTATATAGCAGAGTATTATTTATGTACCATGAGTCGGAGTGGGGGTTTACTGAAGGCTGAAAACTAATAAATGTACATATCTCGGTTAATAATGAAGATAATGAAAAAATGCACATAATAACATTTATAGAACCTTACATTTTCAATAAGATTGGTTCTATATAATTTTTTGGTCCGACGCATAATAACAGAGATATTAAGAATTATCGAAATTCTCCTCCTTTAAACCCACCCTCCCGCTGGTCCGATTCCAGCCGTTAACGAACTTAATCTTTCATTTTGTATAAAACGAATTTATATATCAAGTTTGGTAGCGATAAGACAAACATTGCGACCACTAGAGCGGTAACAGACAAATATGTATGTGTATATATAGTATATACAGTTTTGAATGGACCTCATTTTCGTCATCTCCTGGGTAGGATCGATGGACATTTGAAGAAAATTTAAGAAAATCCGTCGTGAGTACGACCTCAATAGCTGATTTCCCTTAAGGGAAATCTGCTAATAATAAAACAATTATATTGTTTTACAATCATGTAATCTTTTAACAAATCTAGGTAGAAGCTCGTTATCAACAGAATTAAAATTTATTCATTTATCAGTGGTATTACATACTATGTGATAAATATTTAATTATATATAGTACAAAATGGCAAAGATCAGATTATAAAGATATATAGATCTTTTAATTACAAATTGTAATGATTGTTTCTTCTTTTGTAAATTGTAGTTGGAAGGAAGTGTGAAAACACATTATTTCAAATGTTGTTATATGTTTCCTCTGAGGATGGAGACAAAGATCTTTCAAAGTGCTTAGGCACTTAAATAAAAACTTGACAAGGATTGGACGTTTTTATTCTCCAATTATAACTGTAGTATGATCAAATACTTCATCAGGTAAAAGAAATCATTAGTATAATGTTAAGTTATTGATGCTGCAGGAATCAGAAGTAAGAGGGAAGAAAGATCTAGCCTTACCGTATTAAAATTTAATTTAGAAATACAGCATCTTTCTTCTCCTTAAAATCATTATTTCCAAATTACAAGCATTTAACCTAGAATAGGTAAGGAAATTGGAGAGAAGTTCAAATGTAGATCTTTCAAACATAACTTTATTACTCAAGACATTATATGGAATATGCCTGTTTATGGCAGCGCATTTATCAACACAGAATAGAACTTTATCTATCAACACATTGTATAGAATAGACCAGTTTATGACTGAGCATTCATCAGCTGATTACTTTATTCTCTGATTTGTGTAAAACATTTTCAATGTCAATTGGTCACGTAAGTCAAACAATACAAAATGAGGAAAAAATAAAACCAATCAACTAAAAACGTCAGCTACGCAAGGGCTGCGTTAACTAAGCAGGTTTCCCACGAGTGTCACATATTTGAATTTATCTCAAAACGTAAAAGTTCAATGAGAACAGAATTTGATATTAACGCTTCAAATAAAATGCTTCATAATATAACAGCTGATTGTTACTATGACGTGAGAAGGAGTGGGGGTTTACTGAAGGCCGAAAGCTAAATAATGCAAATATCTCGGTTAATAATCTAGATAACGTTACATTTCCATTAATATTGGTTCTATACAGTTTTATGATACGACGCATAATAAAGAAGATATTAAGAATTTTCGAAATTCACCCCTCTAACCCCCCTCCCACCCCAGATATTAGCCATTAACGAACTTGACCTTTATTTTTACTTAAAACGTTTTAAATATCTAGTTTGGCAAGGATTAAACAAAAATTGCGACCGCCAGAGCGTCAACAGGCATATATATATAGTTTTAAACGAACCCCATTTTCGTCATCTTCAGTGTAGGATCGATCGACATTTGAGGAAATGTTTCGTAAATGGCGTCATGAGTACAGCCTCAATAGCTAATTTCCCTTTATGGGAAATCTGCTAAAATTAACACAGAATAAGAAAAATAGGACAACATACAAGATCAGTAAAAAAAAAAATCGTAGAAACATAAGAATCAAAATGAATATAATAGAAATATGTAAAAAAAATATCATATAGACATGGGAAAAGGACTGAACCATTTTATCTATCTTTATAATAAGTTGGGTGTACTCAAACTAACACATTGATGAGCAGTTACACACCCACAAATCTAGTCATTTAGGGTATACAAAAATGTTTTTTAAAAATGAAAGGTTTAAATGTATGTAATATTATAAATGTAAATGAGATTTTATAAACTGTGTAGGCGAAGAAGGTCTATTTACACAATATTTAGGCAATTATTGTACAGGCTATGGTGTATATTTATTGTACAAGCTATGGTGTATATATATTGTACTGGCTATGGTGCGTATATATTGTACAGGCTATGGTGTATATATATTGTACAGGCTATGGTGTATATATATTGTACAGGCTATGGTGTATATATATTGTACAGGCTATGGTGTATATATATTGTACAGGCTATGGTGTATATATATTGTACAGGCTATGGTGTATATATATTGTACAGGCTATGGTGTATGAATTTTATGAGTTTAATTTCCTATTATATTTACTGAGCCTAAGTATGTTTAAGTCCTTCCATAGTGTCCTCTTTCGAGGACAACAAGTTCTTCAATGAAACGCCCAAATTGGTCGTCCTTTTCATTTGTGCAGATGATTGAGAACTGTTTTTTTTTTTCTTTTTTTTTTTTGAAGGAAAGATATATAGCACGCGATATTTGGGAAGGAGGAAAGACCCATCAGAGAGCATTACGCATAACCAACCAAGAACCTATTTCACGTTTTTAGCGGTTTAACCTTTTCAATACAACTAGAATAGGACAGAACGCTTACATTCCAAGTGACCTGGAAAGAGGAGCATTGCACGCCAGTTAGAATCAGTACATGAGGGCTTAAATGAATGCAGAATTCTTTTACGGTTAGTTGAATCCCGTCTGCTGATAGGTCCAATAACAACGTACGTATTAATATTTCTCGCTCCTTTTATCCTTTGATTGAAGGGAAATGTCCATATTAGCATGTCGCTTAAGGGAAATCAGCAATTGATGTCGTACTCATGACACGAGTTTCGAACCTCAAATATACATCGATCCTATCTAGGAGATGACGAAATACAAAAGTCCATCACGCAGGGGTTGCGTAAACTAAGCAGATTTCTCATGCGAAGGTTTACAATAGATAAATATACATACAGGTAACACAACCGTGAATGCTCAGTAAATGTACAATACACGGCTGAAAGACAAACAATTAATGAAATATATCTGAATATAACATATTAATTTTATTAAAAACAATTTAATAAAGCTAGTGCTGTAATTTGTAATGAATCAGAATCAGTTTTATCTCAATCACTCAAATTTTAGTAATCCAAAAACCAAATAAGTGGGGGGGGGGGTTACTGAAGGCTGAAAACTGAAAATTGCAAATATCTCGGTTAATATTCAAGATAGAGAATAAATGTATATAACATTATTTATAGTGCATTTAATTTTCAATAAGGTTGATTCTATACACTTTTTCGATTCACATTTCGAAATGTCAAAATATTGCGCAAAGTAAAGCCTTGCCAAAAAAATACCATCACCATTCAGCCTCAAATCAATTCCCGGGCGAAGCCGGGTATCTGAGCTTGTAAATAAATAAAAAAAACCCCAACTAAAACTAAAAAAATGCAAATATCTCCGTTAATAATCAAGATAGTGAAAAATGTACAGAACAACATTTATAGAACATTTCATTTGCAATAGGATTGGTCCTATTTCATTTTTCGATCTGATGCATAATAATGGAGGTATTACAATTTTTCAAAATCTTTGTCGAAATTCAGCTATTAACGAACTTGATCTTTAGTTTGACATGACACATTTAAATATCAAGTTTGGTAACGATCAAACAAAACATTGCGACCGCTATAGTGTTAGCAGACATATATATATATATATATATATATATATATATATATATATATATATATATAAAATTTTGAACGAATCTCATTTTCATAATTTCTTGGGTGGGATCGATGGACATTTGAAGATTATTTGAAGTCACACACATACACACACACACACACACACACACACACACACACACACACACACACACACACACACACACACACACACACACACACACACACACTATATATATATATATATATATATATATATATTTATATATATAAATGCCATTTTGAATGGACCTTTTTTCGTCATCTCCTGAGTAGGATCGATGGACATTTCAGGAAAGAGGGGAAATCCTGAATCTGCTGCTTACGAATGCTTTCACGCGAAACGTGTATAGGACGTAATTAAAACTATTAGTAACTAATTGTTATTTATTAATCTCCACTATGGCTAATTGGTGCGTGTTATCTGTAGGTTATCACCCTTTTGTATCCGGGCTGGGACTAAGGATTTCATTTAGAGTCTTGATCACTTAGTTCTTATTACCCATGTAGTGATGAATCCCATGAGAGTAGATACGCCAAGTTCTTCAAGACCTACTCCTTAACTAATATTGGTAATTAAATAAATTTATTCATTGTAAGATTAAAATTATAGCTTTGTGTAAATTTTTGGCGGTTGAGATTTGGATTTTTAAGAAAATTGTGGCTGTTATTAGACATTTGTCACTGAAAAGGACATATTCAAGTTGAATACATGAATGGAGACAAACATTCCTTCAAATATTCCAGAATTGTTGGATATCAGAAATGTTGAGTTTCTGGTGTAAAATAGAATATAATGGCGTTGTTTATTCTTTTAGTTACAGGAGGCTGCCTGTTGTTGTGATTGCAGAAAAATGATGAATGAAAAAATGTGATGTAAAGTTGAATGGAGGGAAGATGGTTTATGCTTGATTGCAAAGCCTAGCTTGAGGAAACAGGAAAGAATGAGAAAGAGGAAAGATATTAAAGAGCAGGTAGGAAAATCGAAAGACAGTTACATCTAAACTAATTTAACAAGGATGGCTATCTTAAACTATTATTAGTCAGAGTGAGCACTTGGCTGGAAAATATAGATGCAACAGCTTGGGAGAAATATATCCCTTTCCAGGAATCCCCCGAGTGGGGATGTGGCAGTGGAGAAGAAGGGATTCGAATGTCGATGGAAGGAATCAATAATTTGGTGTAAAAAATGTAATGTCTCATGTATCTCTAAATACGTTATTCATTACATGGCGGGATCGGAGCATAAACCGAAGAACATTTGCAGGCCATGTACTATGGTTAGAAACACAATATATCCGCTTATAACAAGGCACTGAAGGGAATATTATCAATTACAGAGCTTCCCTAGTTTAATCTTTATATGTGTGTGTATATATATATATATATATATATATATATATATATATATATATATATATACTAGCTCAGGAAACCATTTGAGGCTGAATGGTCGCGGCAGTGGTGATTTGTGGTCGTGGTGGTATTTTTTTTTTAACAAGGCTTGAATTTTTACAACTACACTTCCCGTCGGGGCACATTGTTTCCCCGTAAGGGTCAGGTAGAGGAATTATAGAATAGAAATTTTAATTTTGAAAACCAAGTCCCTAATCAATCCCTCTCCACTGTTTGACACACCGTGAATAATTCAAATCATAATTATGGATAGAATTTATTACAGTTAAATATCACCTATAATGCACATATTTCTTATAAAAACCCAATACATTATATACATAATAGTAAATTTGAATAGAAAGAATTGCGACATTCTTGTGCAAAGCTCTAAGTTCTGTATTAAACTATCCACCAAAAATGTTCCCCAAAACTAAAAAATACAAATATAAACCCAGAAAAAAATGCTGAGAACTACAATTGTAATGGGTTAAATTATTAAAGTGATGAACCAGGTTATGAGGACACCGGGTTGGAGCTCCTTACAATTTATTTTTAAAACCGCTTAGCCCTTTCAGGAATTTTTAAATTGATTGAGACTGCTGTCGTTGTCTACTAATGATCCTCCGGGTAGTTGCAGAATAATTAAAATAAATAAAAATAAGTAATGAATTAAAGGAAGTATAAAGAAATGTTCATGTGGCTGCTAAATTTTAAATTGTGTTAGAACGAGGCACGGCGAGTGGGCAACTTCCTAATAAACATAAAAGTTCTTATATGCGGAGTATGAGAATTGCTGGTCTTGGTAATATTTTCGTTAACCCTTTCAGTCTGTAAATACTTTGTGCTTTGTCAACTAAACTTGCCTGTTGTCAACACCCGGAGGTCTGAAGGAAAAAAAAGGTTATAAAAGGCTTGATTAGGCACGGTCCACCTTTAGTGAGTCAAACCACGAAATAGGAACCATATCTAATGTAGGAAATATTTGACAATGCTATTGAGGTGGTGGGGGGGGGGTGTTGGTGTTGTGTTTGTGGGGGTGGGTTCCGGGAAGACAGTGACCCACTTTGCTGTTTATGTAAGGACTCCCATTGGCTGTGGTGATATACGATCCTGACCCGGTTCGCCTCACGACCTAGACCCCTCCTCCAGAGTACCTCCTATCTTCCTTCCCCCATCGAGAGAGGGAGCTGTCGTCGGTCGCAACTACCTCGTGACTCTCGGCAACCTCCGTGCTTGTTGCAAAGGGGAGGCATTTAGAAGAATCGCTTCGCTTCAGGTTCACGTGCTCATCCAGCTGACACGCCTCCGGAATCCCAAATGAGCCAGAATGATCTCGTTCTCTGAACCAGATCTTGAGGGCTCACTTTTGGGGTCATGAGCTCATTGAGACAAATATGTATTCATAGTAATTTGTATTCTACCCCCACTATTTTCTGAATCTAGAATGGTAATATTACTTGTATTTTTATATTGTCCTTCAGGGAATTCAACAATTGAAATGAAATGAATTCATTTCCATTTAATGCTAACATAACATAGTAGCAAACGTCAAGTATTTTTGAATTCTATAAAACTATCACTAATATTTTGTCAATTAATTTCTTCACATATTTTTAAATAGGATTTATTCTTACACTAGCGGACCCGACAGATGTTGTCCTGCATGATATTTCAAGCGGTTTAAGATATTAAATTTATGATATTATTTTTAAAATAAAAGCTACTTTTAATAACACAAAAGCAACTTTTGTTATGTGCACGTTTGCCCCTTCTCCTACTTGTGTCATATTAATAATAAGCTGTTATATCATGAACCTCTTCATTACAAGGTTACATATGGAATATTGTTTTCATTGAACATTTGCTTTGTGAGATATATGCAAATACGTTCAGTTGATCCCCTCCTTTTTTTTAAGCAATTGAGATTAAAATTATTCTGATTCATTACAAATTACAGCACTAGCTATAGAATGTAGTATTCAATAAAATTAATATTTTACTAGCGGACCCGACAGACGTTGTCCTGCATATTTCATGCGATTAGGATATTAAAGTTAATAATATTGTTTAAAACAAAAGCTACTTTTAATAACACAAAAAAAAACTTTTGTTTTGTGCACGTTTGCCTAAAAATAAATATAAAATAAAATATCGCGAATTTTGTATTCAGTCCTCCCTTATAACCCCCACTCCCCGTTCGAACCTAAACAATTTAATATAGCTTATAATCATGGAAGAATTAATGCTAATTGGCATACCGAGTTTTGTTAAGTTCGGTGATCGTTATTGCCCAATAAAATTGTTGGCTCCCACTTTACTTTTTTAATGTATATCACGTTTATACTTTTTTTTTATTTTACGTCCACTTTATGCAACTAGGCTAATCGGGACGGGTTATCTACAGGTTACCATCCTTTTCTAGCCAGGGGGGCCTAAGGAGTTTATTTAATGAGGCCGTCATTAAATAAATTTCTACTGCCCAGGGCGGGATTCGAACCCGCAACTCTAGGTCTGCCATGCGAGATTAGGACCAACGCCCTAACTCGCATGGCTAACCCGAGCCTCTCGTTTATACTTTGTTATACGACAAAAGTGAATATAACAAAAGTTACTATAAATAACAAAATAAACAACTTTTATGCTGTGCATATTTGCCGAAAAACCACTAGGAAACGAAATATCGCTATTTTTAATTTCAGGGCTCCCTTATAACCCCCACTCCCGCTCCATCTGCCCGGCTGATTTGTGAAACTAAACCATCCAGGGCGTCACCCAAAAGCATACAAAAAATACATTTAAATCGGTCCAGCCGTTTAGGGGTTCAGTGACATACACACGTACGGTAGAATTACACATATAAAGATAATAAATTCGTTATAAAATTACCTCAATGTAATTAGCAACCTATAAATAGTTTAACATATTTTTTCATTTATTCTTGATGTATTTGGAGGGGATTAGGCTAGCCATGTGGGTTAAAGCGTTGGTCTTAATCTCTCATGGTAAACCTAGAGTGGAGAGTTCGATTCCCGCTGAGCAATAGGAATTTACTTAGTGACGAACTCATTAAATAAAAGCCTTAGGGCCAGCCTGCCTAGAAATGGGTGGTACCCTGTAGACAAACTGTTCCAATTAGCCGTAGTATTACAATGTTGATGGTATTGAAAATCTTCCTTGGTTTTTAGACGTATGTGTATGATACAGTGCACAACACTCCAGAATACTGAAGTTTGACTTCAGTCTGTTGCTCGCTACACCTGTAAGGCAGCTTATGTGCTAATTGAATAAAGAAGTAGCAACGTTTGATGAGGTATGCTGCTACAACATGCGTTAAATGATCGCATAACCTCCCACCGAAACCCGGGCTTATCAGGAACTGTTGAGCACAACATATTTATATTGTACTAAATGTGGCTGTGAGGATATAAATATAAGTTTGGGAAATTTGAATTAAGAATATATATTCGGTTTGTAATGAACCTCATTTTCGTCATCTCCTAGGTACGAAAGATGGACATTTACGAAAATCGGGTCAGGAGTGCAACCTCAATAGCTGGTTTTCTTAAGGGAAATCTGCTAACAGGAATGAACCTTTTCTTGTCGGTACTTATTGAAAAATGTGCTAGTAAATATCTCCTGTGCATTCTGTTCTTCTATGTTTCTGTCACCTAGTTTGCTATGCTGGATATTATATATACTTGTAGGAGTTTTTGAAATCTCCTGTGATGGCATACAAATTGAAGTAATCTATTGTCAATCTTTATACATTCTATTCGGAATATATTGGGGCAAATATAGTTTTTTTTTTTTTCTTTTTTTTTGGACTTGATCTATTATTAATGGCTTGTCATTTCTAATTAATTCTCTCATTAAGTGTATGTTGTATTTTGCTTTACATTAAAGTACAATTTTGTTTCGAATATAAATAATACAAGGTACACCCGGGAATATATAAGTTGCAAGGTGGCGAAGTCAAGGCAATGTATTTTAATGCCAAGGAGAAATGTTTCTTGCCCATTGTAAATGGGTTTCGAAATTTCTCTTACGTCGAAGGAATAGACAGCAACTCACTCCCTCAAACACACGGACATGCTTACAGAAAAATATGACCTAGCGACGCCCCCTCCTCTCACGCATACTCATCACGCGTTTTTGTAACATATACAAACAAGTATAATTATAATCGTTGACATAACTGAGGACATTTCTCTGGTCGGAATCGAACTCGCATCTTTTTATTTATTTATTTTATTTTACGTCCACTTTGTGCTACTAGGCTAATTGGGACGGGTTATCTACAGGTTACCATCCTTTTCTAGCCAGGGTGGGAACAAGGAGTTTATTTAATGAGTCCGTCATTAAATAAATTTCTACTGCCCAGGGCGGGGATCGACCCCGCCACTCTTGGCATGCCATGCGAGATTAGGAACAACGCCCTAACTCGCACGGCACACCCGAGCTCCTAAACTCGCATCTTTCTACTTCCTAAAGTATGCCCGAGTGTATTACGACCAACGTCTTAACGTACTAGATTAACCTCAGCGCCTTACACAGACACACACACACACACACACACACACACACACACACACACACACATATATATATATATATATATACACATATATATATATATATATATATATATATATATATATATATAAAATTGTAACCTCTGTCTGTACATTGATTTTTTTCGCGAAATTTCACGATAACTTTTCGTTTCACATGTCATAGACACCATAACTGCATTTTGTTTCTTTCGTGTCTGTTTGTTTGTTTATTTGTTTGTTTGTTACCTTTTCACGCATAAACGGCTGAACCGAATTTTATGAAACTTGGTATGTATATTACTACTAGCTCAACTTAGACTTTAGGCTATATTAATATTCTCTAAGACGAACAGGAGTGGGGGTTATAAGGGAGGCCTAAAATTAAAAATAGCGATATTTCGTTTCCTATTGCTTTTCCAGCAAGTATGCACATAACAAAAGTTGATTATTTTGTTATTTAGAGTAACTATTGTTATATGCACTTTTGCCGTATACGGTAGTGTAAATAAGTTATACACTATAAACTATAGCGGGAGTTCACAATTTTATTTGGCACAAAAGGCTCAACCGAACTAAATAAAACACTCAGTATGTTTATTAGCACTAACGCCTTCCTTATAATAAGCTTTACTAACATTTCTAGGAACGGGCAGGAGTGGGGGTTATAAGGGAGGCCTGAAATTAATAATAATGATTTCCTATTGGGGTTTTGGCAAATATGCAAGTAAAAAAAGTTGTTTAATTTGTTATTTTGAGAAATTTGCTCAACACTTCTTTTCAATATGAATTACCAGGTACCTCACGGGAAAAAATTAATTCAAATGTATGTCAATATTTTCTCCTTAATAATTCAAATCTATGCATAATGTACAGGAGACGTGAAATATGACAATATGCAGGACAGTGAAGTCTTACATAAAAAAATAATTTTATTATTAACAAATGCTAACAACGGGTATTAACCCTAAACACTGGAACGGGTAAATGCCAATATATTGTGCAAAGTAAAGCCTTGCCATAAATATACCATCACCATCCAGCCTCAAATGAATTCCCGGGCGAAGCCGGGTATCTGAGCTAGTATATATATATATAAGTTTGACGTATTTACAGGCTACATCTGGTAATTGATCTCATGAACAGGTAAACCTGATTTTCATGGTACCGGACAAAGGGTATAAGGGGGTCACAAGGACTTGCAGTGGTTTCCCGTTGCATTCTTCAGAAGACCATCCAGCAATAAAGGCATCATGAGGTTAAATTCCATTCACACCAATAAATGCATGAGTGGAGAAAACTCCATTCAAAGCCAGAGTTGTTAGATAGCCATCGCTCCGTAGCCTGTAGCCTGCATAAGCTGACTAATGATAGACTATTAGCCAGTATTAGTATGCAGACTACAACTTAATCTACCCTCCAGTCTTTCCCCACTCACATGTTGTAAGTGAGAATGTAGACAAAGAGGGGAAATAAATAAATAAATATATACATATATATATATATATATATATATATATATATATATATATATATAAATTTCTACTTCCTCTTACGAAGTAAAAAAAAAATATTGTAATCGCAAAAATAATCGGTTTTCATATTTCAACCGAAATCGAAGCATAATTATTCGTTATGGCCCTTGCTGAACCCATTTTGACTAGTTTCGGAGTCTTCGGAGTCTGTATGTATGTAACAGAAATTGTAAACTTTTTACCTTTACTTGTATGACAAAATTAAAACAAGAAAGATAACTTTGTCATTCATACTACCTTAAATTATTTGTATAATTAATCACCGATGTAGCGGTCGTATTGAATAAATAAACAAAAAAGTCTAGCCTTAGAATGTTTAAAATTAATATTTGCGATTGTTGCAATGTTTAGTTGTGCACGTTCCCTTTTGGGGAAAATTTCTTTGCAACCAAACATTTTGTTTATTCAATTTAATAGGAATACAAGGAAGTTTTGGTTATGTCAGTTTTGTTTTTTTTAACATACACCTAATTAATGCTCATATGCAGTATAGGATTGTGTAAACGATCGAATGAGAAAAATCACAGAACCGGTTTGGAAAACATCAGTAATAGTATGCAATCTTTGTTATTTACATATTTTTTTTTTGTTTTTGCCGAGCAAAGTGCAAGCAAAGTGAATAGCAAATAGTCGAAACGGAATGTAAATAATCGGATTAGTGGGTGTCGCCTTGAGGTGCAATAGGACGATTTCACAGTTCTGCCAGCAAGCATTGTCCGGAGCAGCACATGCATGTCGCCCGGGCTCTGAGGTCGGTGCCCCACCGTCACTAAACCAAGGCACCCATATTTTTTGCAGGCCGGAGGGGTATTGCGCCAAAGGTTCTCTTATACCTGCGGGGCTTACCTGTGTAAGACCGAATGGTGTGCAGAAAAAATCTCACCTGAGCACCATTGCCGGAACTGACGTTACCTGTGGCCTCTTAAGACTTTACCTGTCACAATATTGTTGCGGATTTAGTGATGGTAATAAATCTTGGGCGTGGGATCAATGAACTCTCGAGCCCACCCCAACGGCATGAGGCGGTTCAGCAGAAGGGTGGCTGCCCTGCAAAGTTATTATACTCAAAATGCTTCCTAGGAATTTTATAGCATTCCGAAGAATTTTGAAGGTTTCCATATTTTTTTATTTATTTATGCAAACGCAATACATATGTATGGGAATAAATGAATTCTGCAATAGATTAACTATAAAAGTCCGTCGCGCAGGTGCTGCGTTAACTAAGCAGATTTCCCGCGTGCGTCATGTATTTGCATTTATCTCAAAACTTAAAAGTTCAATGAGAACAATATTTGGTATATGAGCTTCAAATAATGTACTTCATAACATAATAGAATATTGTTAATATGAGATGAGTAAGAGTGGGGGTTTACTGAAGACCAGAAACTAAAAAAGGCAAATATCTCTGTTATTAATACAGTGAAAACATGTAAATAACAAACATTTATAGAACATTACATTTTCAATAAGATTGGATCTATACAATTTTTGATCCGACGCATAATAATGGAGATATTAAGAATTTTCGAGATTCTCCTTAGGGTTCTAACCCTTTATTTGAATTAACTTGATCTTTCTTTTTGTATAAAACGATTATATATCAAGTTTGGTAACGATGAGACAAAAATTGTGACTGCTAGAGCGGTAACAGACAAATATATAAATACAGTTTTGAACAGACCTCATTTTCGTCATCTCCTGGGTATGATCGATGATCATTTGATTCGATCCGTCATATAATAACGGATATATTTTTAATTCTCGAAATTCCCCCCTCCCATTGGTTCAATTTTAGCTGTTAACAAACTTGATCTTCATTTTTATTAAAAACGATTAAATATCGAGTTTGGTAACGATCATACAAAACTTCCAACCTTTAACCGTTAACAGACATATATATATATATATATATATCCTGGTTAGGATTGATGGATATTTGAAGACATTTTTCTAAATTCCCATGATGAATACAACCTCAATAGCTGATTTTCCCTAAGGAAAATCACATGAAAGGCTGCAGCTATATATTATACATATCCTAAATAAATGGATGGGTAAATAAGGCAAACACTGGAAAAAAAGGAATATCTCCACAATGGATGGTAAGGGCATATAAAATGTATGGGCTTAATACTTTATGTTTTAGATTTACTTCATAATGAAAATTAAATTTTGTCATTGTTTTATAGATATCGCCTGAAATAATAATGGATAAGAGATCAGTGAGTGCCTGAAGATGATAAACATCAGAAAGTCTTGCTAAAGGGACAAACTCCAAGAGGATCAGATGCATTTTAATATGCTGACCTATAATATGAGTAAGACTAGAAACTCGCTTGTCCTCATTCTTTAGACAAATCACGTTTTTTTCTTATTTTTTTTTGTTTGAGGGGTGGGCGATTTTCAAAATTTATATACTATAATTTTCAAGAGCATTAGCGGCTTAGCAATAAGGAACAACTGGTCCCTTGAGCCTTTCTGGAGCCGAATAATGAATAAAACATAAAAAAATGTTGGTGAAAGTGTTGGATTTTTTTTCTTCAAATTCTTCTTTCTCGAGAGTCCAATTAAATTCAGCTTCAACCAGAAGATTGATTTTTGAGGGAATTCCTTTAGAAGAAAGATATATAGAGGGTGCACATATTGACACAATTACGCAAAAACTCCTTCAAATATTCTCGAATCTTAGTAAATGATAAACATACACAACATTAGCTTGAATGTCATAATTTGTAATGTATTGTTTGCCTGTTTCGTTCTTTGAATTTTTTTTTTGTACGACTGTTAACTGCTTTTTGTTTTAGAAAAATGAGCTATTGAGTAAGTAAATCATGACTAAATTACTAGTGATCAACTAAATTACTAGTAGGTGGCTAGTGATGTTCATTCACCAGACGACGATTGTTCCTTAGTATCTCACTCATCTGAGTCTGTCAAGACTTTAAATCATCAAAAATAAACTAATTCATTGAAATATTAATAATATATAATATATTGAAATATTGTATAATATTAATAATATATAAACAGCCGAACCACTTAAACGGTAGAATAAGATGTTTTTATTCATCAAGTGGCTCACTGCGTGGGTTCAATAAAAATACATGGTAATAAAAAAAATAGAGAATGGTGTTATCCTGTAGATAAGCCGTCCCAGCTAGCTAGCCCAGTAGCAGCATAATTGGATATTACTAAATATCATTTGCTTTTCGAAACAGACTTATTTCTCTATGGAAACTCAGGATATTGGGTTTCCTTTGAAAACCGTAATATTCTCCAAGGATAGAGGACTCATTTTTAAATTGATTCAATTGTCTTTAAAATTTTTTATTACTATTTATTAACACGCACTTTATTCAACTATTGCTTATTGGGACAGGTTATCTGCGGGTTACTAACCTTTTCTATGCTGTAAATTGAAGTAATTCACACACCAACAGTATTTCTAAACCTTGCAATTATTCTTATAAATGGTCTTTAAATCTAACAAGATGTGAATAATATTCCTTATATTATTTTTTTTATTTTTCTGGAGCATTGGAAGCTGTTGGAGGAGATATAAGTATAGCGTGTAATACAGCTGATTAAATACTTGGTATTTAGTTTTTGGGCATATGGTACATGTGGTCGTCAATGAGTCCAGCAGCTGCAATTTCAAAGTCAGTCTTAGATCCGTCCGTGAAGACGATTATTTGCTATAATAAAGTTAAATGGAGTAATATTTAAGTCAGTCATGCAGGTGCTGCTTAAACTAAGCAAACTTCCCACGTGACTCACTATGTACCTCTTCTTCCAAAACATTTTCTATTCTATTATATTTAAAAAAAAAAAAAAACTCGAAAAATCGCGGTATGAGTACAACCTCAACAGCTGATTTCCTTTAAGGGACACCTTCTAAAATTTTGCTTTTGGGGTCCTTTTTATTAAGTTTAGTCAAGGTTAAATCGATATATAATTCATTATTCACTCTCCAAGGAGGAAAATGATAGTAACCAAGGATAGCGTATTGTTGTATATAGGAGTCTGTAAAATGTACAGCCTAAGGGATTTTCTAATGTTCGTAAAAGGAGTCGCTTACAATTTTTACTTTTTAGTTGTGTAGAATTTATCTTTATGAGTGTGTTGACAAGTGTATTGTTTTAAAATTCGTTGAGGCTTTCCTCTTTCGTCATCCAGAAATGATGTATTTAGTGTGAAATTTATTGAAACTCAAATTCACAGAAAATATTTGATCTGCCTTTTGAAGCAAGTAACACTTTTTATAAAACTTTTCTTTTTGGACGTACAGACAGGGTTATTTATTTTTTTATTTATTTATTTACTTTCCGTTTATGCTACTTTGGCCAATTGGGGCGGGTTATCTACAGGGAACCACCCCAGACTGGGTTAGAAACCCCTAGATTGGAAATATCTGTCGTACCCCTGACTTTTGACCATACTCCATTCTTGTTAAGAGGTGGGTACTCCAGCCTGGGGAATCAGATCGCGGTAATCTGGGTGTGGGACAGGTGGTTTGTAAGCCGGTATGAATGGGAGAAGGCCGGACACACCAGGATACGCTACTAGGTCACTGGACCAACCCCCTGACGGCACACATTCGTCCTTCTGTCACATCCCACCCCTACCTCTCATCTTCCGTGCTATCAGGGTCTTCATAGATCCAGGGATGGGCTGTACTCCTCAAGAATTATTTGAACAAATTTTGTCGTTAAGGTCTGTTCAGAGTTTTAAATTAAATGATTACTACATTTTGGATCCGTCTTTGAACTGGTTTAACCCTAACCTACTCGGTTTTCAACGTCCACGATTCATATAATGTTAATCATATATGGAATGTAACTAATTACACTTCATTAAAGTTCAGAGGATGTACACAGACTTATAGAAAAATATAACGTGAATTGTTACAAATTTAATTCCCAGCAATAGCGGTTTTATTATCCGAGATTCAGTATTAAGTAAATCCTCGATTTTCTTTTAATCCTATGAGAGCACCTGAGTCTCTAAACATTTCATTTCTAGCTTCAATTTTAAGTTCTGTTTATGTAGGTATTTTTATTAAAGGGGGAAAACCCTTTACACGCATGGCTTATATTATTATTATATTATAAATCTCTTCGTAAACCTAGAGTCCTGAAATCCATTCTCACTTGGGAAATAGGAATTTACTTAGAGACGAACTCATTAAACAGTTCTTTTACATTAGTCACGTGGTTAGAAAAGGGTGGTAACATGTAAATGACACATTCCTATTATCATTAGTACCACGAAGTGGACATTAATACATAAAATACTTTAAGGAAAAAAAGTCCGTCACACAGGGGCTGCGACAACTAAGCAGATTTTCCAAAAGAAGTTTTATAATAGATAAATCTACATAGCTGTACCACAACACCACTGTAATGAGAAATCTTTCATTCAATTTTAATAACCTCCCAACTGAATGCGTCTGGATTGTAAACAAAAGGGTGAGCATAGCTCTCAGTGCTGAGGAGATAAATAGAAATATTCTTCACCGGAAGGAAAAACAATTTCTGAAATTTATCTGGATATAACATTTTAATTTTATTGAATTCTATTTACTGTAGCTACTACTTTAATTTATAATGAATTAGAATAATATTTATCTCAAACATTCAAATATTAGTTATCCATGAACTTAAGACGGGGGGGGGGTCAACAGAACATATTTGCATGCATCTTGTATAATAAAGACCTCTTGAAAACAATATTTGGTATTTAAGCTTCGAATAAAGTGGTTTATTATATAACAGAGTATTGTTTATGTGACTTGAGTAGAAGTGTATGAAGGCTGAAAGGGAAAAAGAAAATGCAAATATCTCCGTTAAAATTCAAGATAGGGAATAAATGTATGTAACAGTATTTATAGCACACTTAATTTGCAATAAGACTGGTTCTGTACGATTTTTCGAAAATGCGTACATTTTCATAATTTCCTGGGTGGGATCGATGGACATTTGAAGCATTTTCCGAAAATCCCGTCATGAGTAAGATCTCAACAGCTGGTTTCCCTAAAGGGAAATCTGCTAAAAATGCCTAAGTATCAGATGGCTAGTGTGCCCAGGACGTGTGAAATAAACTCAGTTGGCGCAGCCACTTGGGGTTGTTACTGTATGAACTGGAAGGAGTTTCTTGTTGCTTTGTTCCATGAGGATGTGCAACAATAAAGAAATGAGAACAAGTAGAAATAATTCCCTCGTAAGGCCTGAATTACTGACGAGCAATCCCTCAATAATCTAAGATGAGTGAGAATGCTGGCTAAATATTTAAGTTTCTTCCAATCTTGGACCACTGGATGTCTGTGAGAATTAAGACAAAGGGGAGACCAAACAGCTGTCTATGTTTTAGTCAGCCTGTCTATAATGTTTTTAATTTTAATATTTTTTCGAAAAGAAAAAAAAAATTATTTGACACACGGAACAGAGCATTTACATTATTTTTATCGGTGTACCGTGACACACAACTTACCCCAAAACAGATTACTTGTCCTGAATAGCAATGCTTATAAACTACACAAGTTTTTCATGTTCCAAGAAGGGTGGGAGGGACCTAAAATGTCAGAGCTATCAAGTGGATCTGTAGAATGTAGCGGGACCCTACAGCATCACCATGTGAGTCACGTATGCCGAAACTAGGAAACAAAGCAGGAGCATTCATCTTTCTCTCTATATATGTCACGAGTTTCGGTTTCAACTAAATATTTAGTACGAAGTTCTTAAAGCTCTGGGCAACACAAAAAGGAAGGGCATTTGTCATTATGCATCGTTTTAAAATAACACTTTTCTGGGGAATCCAGGTTGTTGTTTTTAGCAGATTTCCCTTAAAAAAAACCAGCTATTGAGGTCATACATGACCCGATTTCCCTAAAAATTCGGAATCATGATCAAATGTTCATTGATCCTACCCCGTGGATGGCGAAAATGTGGCCGGTTAAAAATTGTATATATGTATATAAATAAATGTGTAGTTTGTGTTCTTTAGCGAGAATTTGCTTGGAGGATAACTATAAAAAGAAAACATTTACTGCGGAATGGCCGTTGTTTTTAAAATAATTTTGTTGCTTTCAAGCACTTGTTAAAGTCTCGTCGGAATAACACTGAATGGTTAAAAAGCATATTGACCTGAGAAGTTTTCATAAAAATCTAAAAGTTCAGTGGATGGGTTTGAGGTTTCAAAATTATGGGATTTTTAATTAATTATAATTTTTTTAGATTCTGTTAAAACTATTTGTAAAGCCGAAATTGCTAATAAACATAAACGATTATTAAAGAGAATTTAAGGCCCTTCTAAATGAAATAACCAGAAAGCATCCAATAGCAATAATTTATATGATTCAGCTGAATTTATGTAATAAAACTTAGATAAATTGAAAAATCACCGAAATCGATTTTTCTCCAATGTTATTAGGAATAGGAACATACATCACAAGGAGAATTTTCTTCCTTTTGAAGTATAGAAACACCTGTAGACGTTTGTCTATCTACTTACCAAACACCCTGTATATATATATATATATATATATATATATATATATATATATATATATATATATATATATAATTGTGTTGATGTTTTCGACCAGGTTATATTCATATGAGGCGCTCAGTATTATAGTGGCCCAACCCTCAAATTTTGCTTATTTGAGTTACCATAGCATCTGTTGCTGAATAATGTGTTCTATGAAATATTAGTGGCCTAAGCCACCTTCTAAGTTTTTTCACTAGACAGCAGCAGCAGTTTGTTTTTTAACTAGCAGTTTTGGCGGTCTTTGAAAAATATAGTGGCCTAACCAACTTGCTTTTATACAAATCTTGCTTTTTGGGTTAGGCCACTATTATTCGGATCACCTCATATGTGTTGTTTTTTTTTGGAGATTTGGTCAATATTAGTGAAAAAATCTTAGTTTATTCCGATATTTCGAGAATTTTATTTTCTCTTCTTTAGGGCTGTAAAAATACTCCTGTTACAGTCTAATTTAACAACAATGTGCAATATTATAAAGTAGTCCCTGTATTTTTACAGCCCTGAAGAAGAGAAAATAAAATTCACGAAATATCAGCATAAACTATGATTTTTTCACTAACATTGACCAACCCTCCAAAAAACAACACAATATATATATATATATATATATATATATATATATATATATATAAATATATATACTTGTCTGCTTCGAATCTAGCGGTCGTAATTTATTGTTACCAAACTCGATGCAAAACTAGAAATCATGTCGTTAACGGCTGAAAGCGAACCGTGGGGAGGGGAGTTTAGAAGGGGGCAATTTAGAAAATCTCAAGATCGAAAAATATCCGAATACATTATGATGACAACCCCCCACCCCATCCCCCTCCCCTCTTCTTTGATTACTAAAGTGATTGAGATATAAATTATTTTCGTTCGTTATAATAGTATTAGATATAGTATTTATTTTTCAATAAAATTAATATATTATATTCAGATATATTTTATTAATATATACCTTGTAGGAGTCTGTAATATGTTAGTCTATGAAATTTTCTGATGAGCTTAAATGAAGTCGCTTGGAATTTTTAATTTTAAGTTGTTTACAATTTTTCTTTATGAGTTTATTGACAAGAGGTGTACGATAACATATATTATTTTGAACGGACCTCATTTTTATCGTCTCCTAGGTAGGATCGATGGACCATTGGGGAAATGTTCAAAAATCTGGTCCTGAGATTAAGCATTTTTAGTTATTAGTAGATTTAACTAATAACTAAAAATCCTCATAGTTTTTCGCACACAAAGAATTCTACCAACTTAAGTAAGATTTTTATAACAGTATTTTTTTGTATATATGTAATTCTGATGTGATACAATAGCTCTGATCTGTTGAAACCGCAGAAACTAATATGAAACTTAACAGAATGTCTTTGATGAGAGAACGATCTTTTGGATTAATAAAAAGACACTATCAAGCCTATCTACAGCTGTTCTAGACTGATGATATCGTGTATCATGCAGTTTTTTCAGGTAGAATTTTTTAAAAATTTCACATATTCCAATCTTGGAAATTTGTATATATTGTATGTACAACGATTCATTCAGGAGATTCTTCTCTGAAATTCTTTTCGACTGACCGTTATTTTTGAAAGGGGGATATTGATAAGGGAAGACATGGAATCCCTTTACCCGAATAAACATAATCAAATAAATGTATGTTGTTGATGTTGGCTGTGTTTGAGAACAGGTTGGCCATTGCTGGTAGAGAACCTGTACCAAACGGAACCAGCTTTCCAAGCCTATTGACCGCCTTTATGCCCGATATCTCTTTGCCTTCCTCTTAGCACCAGCTCTCTCGAATTCAACCTATAAATATCCATATATGTATTTATTGTTTTCTTGTTTGTTTCTCCTTGTAGGGAGATAGGTTAGGCTATTCCTAACCTATACCAGGTAAAAACAACATAACTCCAAAGGGATCTCGTTTTAAACTGAAATTATATTAGATTCTAACTAAATTTAAAGTATAGAAGTTAAATTAAAAATTTTATTTTACAATGCTCATCTTGTAGTAGTTTATATCATAGGTCTATCATTTTTATTAAATCTCAGACATTTATATTTTAGAGATTTGTGTTGACTGCCTCCTAGCGTAAACACTCTATAAATTAAATAAAGGGTTAGAACCGCCAGTATAGATGATACTGTTGTCATGTCTGTCGGTGGAGACCGTCGTCACTGGCTGATGGTCGAGTACAGCTGGCAAGCACTTTCGATGCAATGGCACCATCTTCAAGCCGTATAGAGTTGTACGCAACACGACTCTCTTCACCGACAGATATGACAGCTCTATAAATTCATTGGAAATTGGTTAAGTTCCATTACACAGTATAACACATTACATCTATATAATTAGCAAGATTTGGTTTTCAGCGAGGATGAATATGATTGCTATGTCAGCACACATTATCTTGTACGTGAGTTTGTCTTTTTTAGCAGATTTCCCTTAAGAAAAATCATCTATTGAGGTCGTACTCATTACACGATTTTTGAAAAACATTTTCATATGTCCATTGACCCTACCAAGGAGAGGTATAAAATGGGGTCAGTTCAAAATTGTATACATATTTGTTTGTTACTGCCCTAGCAGTCGCAATTACTGTTTTATCGTTTACGAAGTAGATATAAGCATTCCAAAACTAAAGATCAAGTTCGTTAACGCCTAAAATCGGACCAGAGGGAGGGGGGGTTATAGAAGAATTTTAAAAATTCGAAATAACTTAGTTACTATACTCATTGCATAGGAACAGCCTGATTGTAAATTAAAAGTACTATAAATATTGTTTTATATATATATATATATATATATATATATATATATATACATACATACATAAATATATTTATGTATTCTCTATCTTGAATATTAAGCGAGATATTTGCATTTTCAAATTTTCAGCCTTCAGCAAACCCCCACTTCTACTCATCTCACATAAACGATTCTCTGTCATCAACCACATTATTTTAAGCTTAAACGCCAAATATTGTTGTCAAGAGGGCTTTATTATACGAGATATATGTATCTTCTGTTGATCCCCCCCCCCGCCTTAAGTTCTTGGACTACTAAAATTTGAGTAATTGAGATAAAAATTATTCTAATTCACTATGAAATACAATACTACAAGATATAGTAAATAGTTCTCAATAAAAGTAATATGCTATATTGAGACATATTTCAGTAATTGTTTTTCTTTCCGTTGAAGAATATTTCTATCAATCTGCTCAGCTCTGAGAGTTTGGCAGACCTGTCTTTTTACAATTCAGGCGTTTTCCATGGAGGTTATTAAAATTGACTGAAGTAGTCCTCATTACTGTTTGTATTATTCACTTAATATTCACTTCGGAAAATCAACTCCCTTAGATCCTGTTGACTACTGAACTTGCCGTTGGTGACATGGCCACTGCACGCCCCTCTAAAAATCTCTGAGGTATATAATGGTAACCGAAATAAAAATGAAAACTGTCAATATGGAGGTACTGCGCTTTTTCTTTACGTCCTAGAAATCAAATCGAACCTAAACTAATCCTGCATTTCTGTTGTTGGTTTTTTTTTTTCTGATTTGGAAGTGTAATTTTTGTCTAAGTCAGGAAAGTATATATTTTTATAAATAACCAGTCATAGTTCAATTGCTTCATTCTTTATCACAAAAATTCTGTTCCTTATTAAAGCGTTTCGTAAATATCATTTCTTTTGGAAATATCTGCTTTCAGCTAAGAGCTGTGATTATTTTTTCTCGAGATTAATAAAATGTCGTACGAGGAAAATACATCTGCCTACCGGACTGACCTTAAAAGATTCACCCTTTAAAGAAATGCCGAGCCGGGCTGGGTATGAGACTGGTTTGTGGAAGCGGACCTGCTACTCAGGCCGACTGGCCGCAGGGGAAAGAAGATGGGAAAACTAGCTGGTCCCGTTTCACTTTTAAAAAGGTCGCCGGGGAGAAATGGAGAGAAAGTCGTGGGGATGGGGCGCTAGTGGGTCCCGGGATCGGTGGGGGCGGTTCCCAGGGACCAAGGGCAAGGCCGCACCATCCACCAACCAATAACCTACAGGTTAATTATAGGCTATCTCGAGGTTATACATTAATTATAGGCCACCAATGAATCTTGAATTCCAATTACTTTTTTTGTTTTTTAAATCTTATTTCTGCCAGCCTTATCAACCAGTCTGTCAGCCTACATTCCCAAAAATGAAAGGAGAGATTAAATGTAAGAAGATGACTATCAAATATAAAAAAAAAATATAAAAAAAATAATGGGAATTCATGTCCCACTTTGGATGATTAGATATCTAATATTCCCGATTTCCAAATTTTCAATATTTATCAATGAACGCCTTCAAAAAGACGGGTTTTCTAAGTTACCAAAAATTAGGGCCTTTTCTACTTAAATCACATATTATTTTTCATTTTTGAAACTTTATTTTTGATATTAACGTAATATAACGCGAACGAACATTTTTTTTTCTTTTAAATACACGATGGTTATTTTAGCAATGTGTTGTTCATTATTAAAAATGAATGTTTTATAAATTGAGTGAATTTTTATCATCAACTAGAGTTATAATTACTGATCTACAAGGTTCGACTCCTTGCACAACAAGATCGTGTCCTCCTCAGATGATGCTATATGAAGATGCATTTTTGTAAAGGGAGAGTACCCATTTGGAACTCTTAACAGCGCGGGTTCCTACTAAAAACGATAACTTTGTGGAACCTATAACTGAGGTTCATACCCAGGGAGTGGAGTTATTACGCGCAAGTGTAAAAAAACGAAATATGCGGGAGTGGGGGGGGGCATAGGTACATATTTCCTGTACTCCTATTTGTGTGAATATATATGAAGACGCTAAGGCCATGTCGAAGTATTTCATTAAGTCTTTTTTTCATTTGTTTATTTCTATTTTAAATACATTTATCATTATATTTTCAAAACTTTTATCATTAAATAAATAAATGATAAACTAAATTAAAGACATGCTTGTATTTAGTGACTTTTAAAATTAAATTATTTATTAACGTCCACTTTTTGCAACTAAGGCTAATTAGGACGGGTTATCTGCAGGTTACCACCCTTTTCTAGCCTGGGTGGGACTAACGATTAATTTTAATGAAATCCGTCACTAAATAAATTCCTCTGCCCAGCCTTGAATCGAACTCGCCACTCTAGGTTTACCATGTGAGATTAAGGTCAACGCTTTAACTCACATGGCTAACCTGAGCCCCACTTTTGATATTATTTTAATAACAGTTTCACAGATCAAAAATAATTGTGCTTTAAGTAAAAAAAAAACACATTATTTTATTATTTGTAAATTTTCAAATTTCCACTATTCATCAACCAATCTCCCTCAACAAATTTGGAGTTGCTCAGTTAACAAAAATAAAATCTCTCACGCATGAGCTAAGTGATATAATTCCTTCTCGTTCGATTTTGACCATCAACACACTAACATCGCTAGTTCTACCCATGAGATTTTTGCAAAATAAGTACGCCACGCAGTTAAACGAAGCTGATTTCTGAAATACTGCAACACCACGCTCCTGACGTCATCCCAGATGCTATTCTATATTTGAGCCCTTAGTAAGAAGCCAACGTAAACATCACTTTAAATTTAAGCTGGATACATGACTATTGATTCAGATACTTTATGAGAAAAGCGTAAGGTGTGGAAATAGGAGATAATTAAAATCTGAATTCTAAAGAGTAAAAAGACCTCGGTTAAAATTCAAGTTAGGGAGAATCTACAAAGAACAACAGTGGATTAATTTCACTAAGATTGATGGCAATATTTTTTGGCATAGGACGGTCCGCGAAATATTTCTGTTTTCTATAAGAAAACTTACTTATATTATGTCAATTAATTTCTTTACATATTATAATATAGGATTTATATTTACATAAGACATTCCTTATAAAATTAGCTCAAATTCTAGATTTTATAAAATCTATCAATTTAGTAATTATATATAATAAATTAATTTCGTTAACAATCTTATTGCCACTCTAAATAAGTAACTTGCATTTAAAAATGTAAACGCCTTAATGACACGTTTTGTTATTTGACTTAGATTTATTAAGGAGCCACATGCTTTATAAATGATGAGAAACTTGTCCCCACCATAAAAAGACAATGTACATAAATCATTTTTTTTTGACCGATTTTCATGACAAAACATTTTGTAATTTTATTTAATAATTTAACTTTTCTGTTAGGATTTAACTTTTGTATAAAACATCCTTCAGATATGAAATTCTTGAATGTCTTTTAAACAAAGAATATTCTAATATACTGAGTACATTCCATCAGTGCGTTAGAGTTTCACTCCTGAAAATGATACGCTTTCCTCGAAATATTTGTTTGTGGTTGGGGGTTTGAAGCATATTTCTTGCGACCAGATTAGTTATTATTTATTATAATATTTCTGCTAAACAAGTTTCTGTTTTGTTTCACAAACGGTATTGTTCAGCAATTATAAGTTGAAGGAAAATGTAATTATTCCTGACTCCTTAAAGTCGCTGACTACGAGTTCTTAAAGAGTCTCCCGACTTTCTATTCAACTTAAATCGTATTGCTCTCTTCTGCAATTTAAATATTTAAATATAATGTTTTTGAGTAATGACAATGCGTAACGATTTAAGTTAACCGACTTTGGCAATGACCGTAGTAATGATTTTTTATTAGAAGACTTGGCGATCAATATGAGATCTCATCTTAGGATGGAATCCAGTTAGATTTTGAGGTCACTATGAACCAGAAAGAAAAAAGAAATGTATTGCCAATTTAAAAAAGAGAAAAAAAGTGAGAAAATAGTTTGACCGTATTATTGGTTCGGCACGAAATGAGGTCATTCGTTCTAATTCCCATTGATCTTTAAATCGAAAATCGTATAAGCACGATCATTTTGGTAAGTCATCTACACAAACAGAGATTTGTCAGTTTGTTTAGAGCTATTGAAAAGCAAACCTTTAAGGCTGCTATGACAACACGTGATCGTGTGACTGCTGAGTGTTTGGGCAAATTGGCCGGTCGGAGCTAACGAACGTCGGCTGAGAAAACAAACGTAACGGGGTCGTTGCGGGGGAATGTTGCCGTCCTGTCATGACTGGTGACGTACCCGCCCTACTTTTGGCGGGAACCCGCGGACCGCTACTCCTGCGCAGGCGCCTTTTCTCATTGAAATGAGCCAAGGCGGAGCTATAGGAGAGCCGACTTTTGCTAGAGACCCGGCCTATTCATAGAGCGCGCTTCGGGATTAGGGGTGCATGGCTAGTCAGGCACAATGCTGAAAGGATCTTCTTTCTGCAAGCTCTCTCCTGAGCGTTTTAAACCTTGTCGAAGCCTTTCAATCCACTCCCCTTCAAGATTGATAGTCAACCATATGAGACAATGATTCAGTCACGGACGTGGATAGAGAAAGGATGAGGCCGATATTTGATTCTTGCATGGCCCAAAATGGGACCTATCCGGCTTTAAACATAATAAATTAAGGAGGAAACTGTCCCCGGAATTAATTTATCTTCCCCAATTCCTGAATAAACATTGGGAATGGAAAACTACAATAAATGTATTTCAGCAGGTAAATATATAGCAAACTACAAGAACCATGTTGATATATCAGTAGATATTGCATTTCTACAAATAAAGAAAATTAAACAAATAGTAATAAATATTTCGAGAAAAGCGTATCATTTTCGAGAGTAAAACTCTTTAACGCACTGCCCCAATGCATTAAAACATATTCATTTGTTAATAATTAAATAAAGTTTCAAAAAATGATGGATTTTTATATATAAACACTATAGTGGCTTACTATAATCATATTTCGAATATTAATTTTTAAAATTAACTGTTATATACATAAAAAAGAAATTTTTCTTATTCTGGACCCAATGTTTTTTATATATTCTTTATATTTTTTGGCAAGGGTCACCAATAAAAAACATTTTTTCCAGTGCAAACTTTATTGAAACTGCCCTACATGTTTCGTGGACTACTTGCCACCTCTTCAGGGGCTATCCCTTTTCAAAAAGAATTATAAAAAATTAATAACGTTAATTTAACAAAACCCTTAAATATTCTTTGCTAGATATTGTATTAATAGTTGACTACATCAATGACGTATTTGTGAAATCTAATTATAGATTGCTGCTTACATTTCTAAAGTGCTAGTTTCTCTCTTACATTCGTTGCGACTGTCCTTACTGAGGAGGTAGTTGATACTGAGGTTCCCGAGGTAGGTTAAGTCTGCTGACTACAACTCAATTCAAGTCACAAGTCAATCTTGAACTCGATTATTTCGCGTAATAATTTAAAATCGATTAATTTAAGATGAAATGTTATAGAATATATGATTGAGGAATTTAATTTCCGTTTTTTTTTTGTTTACTGACATTTTTCTATTATTTCTTATGTGAATATTCTCTGTATATTTTATTATGTGAAAAAAAGAAAATGTAAAATTTGAATAATGAATTTATGCATAGTCGTGAAAAAGATAAAAGTCCTCGTAAAGAAATGGATGGATAGGTTAATTATGACCCTTAATGGTGAAAAGTGCTCTAAAAACGACTTCATTAACCACTTAATTACAACTGGGCTCTATATTCTTTTTAGGACCTCGACCTTTCCCACCATCTTTGGACCTTTCACTGTGGTCATGAGAGGTTTCTCCAATTTCGAACACCCACCATCTGCAATCGCAACTCCAGGAAGTCTAACAACCTGTGCATAGATCTGGCTGTAACACTCACTGAGTGGCTCTAAAAAAAAAATAGTTTTAAGGTCTTATTTTTGTCAGATTGCCAATATCTGTTTTGTTGAACGGGGTAACCAGTCTGCCCTACGTGATAGTTCCTTTATATTTTCTGTTCTTCAATAGCTCCAGCTATTAGCAGATTTCCTTTAAGGGATATCAGCTACTGAACGTTGTACTGATGTTATTAGAAAAATTGTTTAAATGCCCATCGATACTTATCCCCTCAATATGACAAAATTGAGGTTCGTTTAAATGTGTATATAAGTACGCATGCATCTGTGTGTGTGTGTGTGTGTGTGTGTGTGTGTGTGTGTGTGTGTGTGTGTGTGTGTGTGTGTGTGTGTGTATAGTCTATAAACGCTAAAGGGGCTCCAATTATCGTTTGTCCAAACTCGATATCTAAACTTTTCATGTGAAAATAATAATGAAGTGTGGAAATATCTGAAATTGAACTAAGAGTTGCTATACATATAAAATACTGTATTGTCGTTATTGTGCCAGATCAAAAAGCTGAAATCGATTTGAAAAGAAATTTACTATTATTCTTTATCAACATAGTTTTATATTAATCTTTTTATAATCTCTAACATTTATGCTCATCGAATTTTTGCAATTTTGATCTTCACGAAACTACAACTGCTACAAATGTGATATACGCTGAAAGCTACTATATACCGAACATCTATTTCATGTGCAGATTAAGTTCGACTTGTTTTTTTACCAAGAGTTCTTAGGAACGACGGAATGGAGATATACAGGAGCAGATAACGGAAATCTGCTCAATTTACACAGCATATCTATGCCAGTTTTCATTTTAATGGCTCCAGTCTCCCAGACCGTGATGTTCCCCAGTAATCTTTTTCAAAGTTTATGTTTCTCTTCCGTTCATAACTAGTGTCGGGTATCCGTTCTATGTATTTCAAGCTTTGTCATTTTTGGAGGGCGTTTCGAAGTGGGGTGCTTTCTAACTAATAATAGCAGTGCTAAATGATTAATTGTCTTGTTCATGCATATCAATTATCAATGTCAGAATTTATTAATACTCGAGAGAGCTCCAGATGAAATGCAGTTAACTGAAAGGTGTATAGGTGGTGTCAAGTGAGGCTCCTGGTTCTATTTTATCATCGATTGACATACATCAATCAAATGGAAGATTTATAGCAATTTGAGGGGCGGGTATCTTATATTGAAACATATTAGGTTTGATCCATTCATTGACAGATGACAGCTCCCGTATAAGCGTTAATGTCACTTTGAATGAGGTCAACAATCACCAACATACAAATCCGCAATAGGGAATGAGAGCTGTCTGAGCCAAATATACTATGATACTATCAGTACAATGATTGTATGGACTATTAAAATATGCTGGAAATTTGTTCACTTCTTGGATTGAATAAAAATATGCCGTAACTTATTTAACAAGTTCTATTAAAACGTACGCACACAAGGGCTGCGTAAACTAAGCAGATTTACCAGGAGTAGGTGTATGACATGGGCATATGAGGTGCTGTCAAATTTATAATCGAACCTGTAGAAGCTGGGGTAAATTTTGGACTAAATAATAAAAAAAAACCTGAAGTGTCTCGGTTAATATTTGATATTCATTTAAAAAGAATACAACGTCGTTTATAGGAGGTTATGTACAATTTTTGGAACCATCTCATTATAAATGAGAAATTTTTCAATCTCCAAACCCTACCCCAATAGCTATTAACTAACACATACACTCAAATAAACGTATCCACATACCCATGTATATATAAATTTGAGCGTACGTATATAAATTCGAGTCATGATTACATTCACAATAGCAAATTTCCCTCAAGAAAAATATGCTAAGTGGCTGAGTTTGAATAAGTAGAGAAGTTGAATAAGTAGAGAGAGTGGGGAAGGAATTATTAAAGGAGTGTCCCAGAACGAAAATTTTCGTTGAGCAAGGTTTAGACCACTCTGATTGGTCTGATATTGTGCCATATTATTTTTACTATCTGCAGTGCCAAGACTTTAAATGCCAATTGTAACACTTGCTTTAAAATTATTAATCGCTACGTTTGGGTAAGGTTAAATATCCACTACATACAGTAAATTTGTTATGCCATTATGCTTGAATTGTTCCACACACATCTTTGTTAATTCTCGCAGGATAAGTATAATTTAACCCAATCCTTGTTAGTGTTGTCTGAAGAATGAAATTTCTTGTCGTAATCGGCTATTGTAAGTTTAACGGAAAGGCCATTATCTGCAGAAAAGGTTTAGCGAAAGCTAATTTCGATTACTTATGCAATGAAGAATTCATTACATAATTCTTCATTCATGCATAAGAGCACATGTGTGGCTATAGGTAGCCGTGTGTGTTAAGGCGTAGGTCGCAATGCACAAAAGTACTTCTTATTTTTTAAAATGTATACTACTAAGTTCGTCTGAGTTATTCAATTAATTTCTTTACTTTTGATTGTCATGAGAGTCCCTTGGTCTTGTACCAGTTCTTTAATCCCTCTATTGTGAGATAATTGCCTGGAGTAAAGAAAATAATTACGTTCTGTTACATCTCGGAGCAATAAGAAAATGAAAAAATAAAGAATATTACCTGAATATAGATCTTGAGAACAGAATAGACCAAGAAAGAGAACTGCAAGAGGGAACAAAGAGGTTGGAAATATGGCTTATTTACCAGAAGTACAGCATACACTGGAAGCACAAATAATTTGATTTGAAATGAGGGGAAGTCATGACATACGTTCCTAAAGACGAACCTGTGTCAGGTGTGAAGAAACATATGTGACCTGGGCCTCAGAAGGGAATTGCGTATAAATGGCTGAGTAGTGATGGGTGGCATTGGTAGATGTATTAATGAGCGCTCGATTTTTAAGTTAAAAGAATTCTTTGAATAGAATTGCGACTTCGTAGGAAGAGCTATCAAATGCACGCGCGCGAAAGAAAAATGAATCGATACTCTTATATATTTATGGACGTCACTGCAAAGGTGATTTTCCCTTTATAAAGTCAAAAATTGTACCGAGTCAAATATATAAATAGTCAAAAAATGAAATAAATAAATATTTTATAAATGAACATAGTACTAAATTAAAGTATTATTTACATTGTAATTAATTAAATAATAATGAACATAGTACTGACTAAAGTAATTGTAATCAGAACATTAGAAAAAAAAATTGGTGATGAGCGTAGTTGGTGTATGATTAATTAATAACGTATTTTTAATTTGAAATTGTGAAAAATGGTTCATCTTGTTATTTTTATTAATTTTTGGGGTTTTGAGTGATAAGGTGGCGTGGCTCGTTTTAGAAATGGCGTATACAAGTTTTTTAGCAGATTTCTCTTAAGGGAAATCAGCTATTGAGGTCGTACTCATGATGCGAGTTTCGAAAAATTTCTTCAAATGTCCATCGATCCTAACCAGGAGATGACGAAAATGAGGTCCGTTCAAAATTATCTATCTATCAATCTATCTATCTATCTATCTATCTATCTATCTATCTATCTATCTATCTATCTATCTATCTATATATATATATATATATATATATATATATATATATATATATATTTGTCTGTTAACGCTCTAGCGGTCGCAATTGTTGTTTGATCTTTACCAAACTCGGAATTTAATCGTTTTATGTAAAAAGAAAGATCAAGTTCGTTAATGGCTGAAATCGGACCAGTGGGAGGGGGGGGGTTTAGAGGGGGAGGATTTTTGAAAATTCAAAATATCTCCGTTATTATGCGTCGGATCGAAAAATTGTATAGAATCAATCTTATTGTAAATTAAATTTACTATAAATATTGTTCTATACATCTATTCTGTATCGTGAATATCAACCGAGAAATTTGCATTTGTATTCTGTGTGTGGTCACCAGTAGGCTAAGTTCGGACTTTCCACCGAAAGCTCTGGTGGCCGTTTCCATAACTATTCGTCCCTCGTGAATAGGTTTAGAGGTTAGGTCAACTGTTTTTTGCGGCTAGAAACTACTGGGTTATTACGCCCTAAATAATGTTTTAGGTTTAGAGGTTTCTTACTACTACAGTTGTTATTAGGCAGATTTCTCTATTGTAAAACTTCACGTGGGAAATCTGCTTAGTTTACGCAGCCCCTGCGTGACGGAATTTTTTCAATTACAATAATGAAGCGTCATCTAGATGCAAAATATACACTATAGTAATTAAATCGCGAGGAAACACGATACATTTACGGACACACTTAAGGAAGCATTAAACTGTGATGGTACAGTTAAAGGGAGCTTCTGTTTCAGATGAATTGCAAGCAAATGCCTCTATTCAAAAAGAATCATGATTCTTTGCTTGAACAAGTGAAACACTCAAAAGGGTGCATTGGTGCAAAAACAATTGCCTTTTTAACGCCGATTTTATTTCATGGATTGCATCGGACTGAAAAGATCCGTATGACTCATCGAATCGATCTTCTGTTACGTACATCCATCACTGTGCCTGAGATGCACATGCATACACTTCAGCCAGGAATGGAAGAGACCTGCTGGCTTCCCCCACCAAGCCGCCAGTTTCCGTGAAAAGACTACTGTACTACCTGGATCACAAACGTCGTCACTTCATCTTAGCCGCCTACTGTACAATATTAGTGAGTTGACCTTAGCTTTTCTTGCCCAGCGACATATATTCCTCATGAATTACTACAGTAAATAATAAAATTCAACCTGAATCCATCTTATTGGCAATTATTATTAATATTGTGCTAATTTTTAACCCACAAAAAGTGTGGCAATAAAAAAAATTTATATACTTTTTATCACTTTACAAAGCCGAATTATAAAAAATACGGTTTTGTAAATCTAACGATATTCTTCACATTTCACTATTATTGTAATTCCTATTTATTTTATAGTTTTACAATTTTTTATACAAGACATTTATCATTCACAATAATTCATTAAAGAATTTAAATAAATAACGTTAAAGAATTACAGATGAAATGATTGTAATTAAATAAGGTAACGTTAAATAATGATACCACCGTATAAAAAATAAATAAAAAAAATGATTTATTAATATTAAAATTAAATTTGTTTTGTGCTTATAATATTATTCTGATTCACTACTGCTAAGCTGCAAATCATCTTCCGACTCGCTCCCATCAATGGCGATTATCATGCTGTCCACAAAATTTTCCATTTGTCCATCTTTTAGCCAATATTCCTCTTCTAAATTGTGGACGTGCCGACAATAACCAGCCCAGTCATCAGCTGTTATTGATCGTAATCCTAAAGGATATGAATAATTAACGGACTTTAACGCCGATATGTCGTAAAATAGTAAAATGTGTTATTGTGTAAAATTTATTTCTTACCTTCATTAGCAGGTTAATGAGTTCCGGGCATGAATGTTTTCAGGTCTGGATTACACGCCCCCTTCCCTTGCTCCTTCGGCCACGCCCCTTCTCCCACCCTCCGGCCACAAGGCTCTTCAATTTTTGGCTGTACTATAGTTGGCTGGAGAGCCGTCTAGAGGACGCTCAGAGCCAAAGGCTACGATGAGATGAAAGGACCTGGGAATCTATTCCAGGTTAGGAGTTTGGCAGGAAGAAATTTAATTTAGGTTAAGGTAAGGACGGGTAGAGGACCAATCTAGAAGTGAAATAATCGGACAGCTACATAACATTTAGTGTACCATTCCGGGAGTCGAACATACACATACGTATAAAAGCCCTGGGGGTGCTTTTAGCAGATTTCCCTTAAGGGAAATCAGCTATTGAGATTGTACTCATGACGGAATTTTCTAAATTTTTCTTCAAATGTCCATCCATCCTACCCAGGAGATGACGAAAATGAGGTCCGTTCAAAACTGTATATATATATATATATTTGTCTGTTACCGCTCTAGCGGTCGCAATTTTTGTCTTATCGTTACCAAACTTGACATATAATCGTTTTATACAAAAAGAAAGATCAAGTTCGTTAAAGGCTGAAATCTGACCAGTGGGAGAGGAGTTTAGAGAGGGAGAATTTAGAAAAATCGTAATATCTCCGTTATTATTCGTCGGATCGAACAATTGTATAGAACCAATCTTATTGCAAATGTAATGTTCTATAAATGTTGTTATGTACATTTCACTATCTTGATTATTTACTGAGATATTTGCGTTTTTTAGTTATCGGTCTTCAGTAAAGCCCCACTCCTACTCATCTCATATTTGCAATATTCTATTATGTTATGAAGCACTTTATTTGAAGCTTAAATACCAAATATTGTTCTCATTGAACTTTTAAGTTTTGAGATAAATGCAAATACGTGGTGCACGTGGGAAATCTGCTTAGTTAACGCAACCCCTGCGTGACAGACTTTTTTAAAATTTAGAGTCAATATTTTACAATAATCCCTAGCCACAGATTGCAGAATAACCGTTCAATATATATACATCAACACCCCTTGCTTTTGTCGAAAATATTTTGCATGTGGTACAGAAAAAATTATTCATAACTTAAATGCAACTATCCTAGGATTAATACCTTCTTCAAAGTCATCCCCCACTTTTATAATTCTTCATGGGTACTAATCAAATGTACAGAGTAAAAATTCAAAATTACTGAGACATTTTCGTCAGTCAATTCACATTCGCTATACCCATCAATTAATTTACTATACAAAATATATATATATATATATATATATATATAATAAATCTACATAAAACAGAAGTAATGAACTTACCAATACCAAAATGAGAAATACAGAAATTTAAATACTTTATTACCTAGCATTTCCGCTGAAGAAAGTCATAGCGGAACTAAGGTTGCTAAGAGAAAGCTATACAAGCATTCGAATAAAAAGAAATATTTTATTTATTATATATAACTGGAGTGGCGAGTTTCCGTCTAGGCAATACGAATTTATTTAGTTGTGGACTCATTAAATAAAAGCCTTAGTCCCACCCGTCTACGATATGGGGGTAACCTGTAGATAACCCGTCCCAATTAGCCTTAGTAGCAAAAAGTGGACGTTAACAAATAATAATATTGTTATATGTATTTAGTATATATAATAAAATATTTTTTTTTCTAATTCATTCTAGTTTTGAGTGTATGAATTTTCTTACAGAAATTCTCTCCTTCTAAACCCCCCTTCCCGCCGGTCCAATTTCAGCCGTTAACGAACTTGATCATTCTTTTTGTATAAAACGATTATATATCAAGTTTGGTGAGATAAAACAAAAATTGCGACCACTAAAACGATAAGAGTCAAATATATATATGGTGTTGTCGTTTTTTGGAGTTTTGGTCAGTGTTCATTCCAATATTTCGAGAATATTGGAATGAACTAAGATTTTTTCACCAACACTGACCAAAAGTCCAAAAACCAACAACACCATATATATATATATATATATATATATATATATATAATTTTGAATGGACCTCATTTTCGTCATCTCCTAGGTTGGATAGATGGGAACTTGAAGAAAAACTTTGAAAATCGCGTCATTAGTACAACCTCAATAGCTGATTTCCCTTAAGGGAAATCTGCTAAAATATGGAGAGAACAGAAAAAAGGCGTGTCACGCCATTACGTGGGAAATATGGTTTGTTTACGCAGCTCCTGCGTGATGATGTTTTTTTATGGCGGAGGGTGGGGGTTGTCATGGCCTTGCAGCTCATGTCATGCCGATCCCAGCACCCAGCTGACCTATAACCCCCATTCGGAGGTTACGATGATTCTGCCAGCTGGTGATGCTGAATACCGTTGGTCGAGATATGCAGGAGCGGTACCTAGATAGCAGCGATATGTCCGCCTCCGCCCGGATGGCTATGACCTTCTTATTCTAGCTCCAACCGCAATGTATTCTACCACCACAAACCACCCTCATCATATCACCCTTGTCGACACACTTGGACCTCATTAGCATAGGAAGCAAACGAGCTACTGCAACGCTCTCTATGGCACTTTAGGGATCTTCTTCAGAGATTCATCTCCAAACAATGAAGCATGGTCGGCATTTTAGGTAAATCAAGTATTGAGGTTGTATTCATAACGGTATTCTAAATTTGTACCAAATCGGCGTGCTCAATTTGGCCGTGTGAGTTTAGGCGTTGGTTTTAATCTCGCGTGGTAGACCTATTATGGAGGGTTCAATTCCCGCCTGGCCAATAGAAATTTATTTAGTGACGGACTCCTAAAATAAATTCCATAGTTCCACCCTGGCTAGAAAAAGGTGGTAACCTGAAGATAAGCCGTCCCAATTAGCCATAGTAGAATAAAGTGGACGTAAAATAATTAAAGATATATCGATTGATTATATATACTTGTCTGATACCTCTAAAGCGGTCGACATATTTGTTTGATGGTTGACAAACTCGATATGTAAGCGTTTCATGTAAAACTAGAGATCATGTTCTTTATTGACTGAAATCGGACAGGTGGGAGGGAGGTATGGTTTAGAACGGAAGAAAATGATATCTCAAAATATTTTCGTTATTATGTGTCGTACTTAAAAAAATGTATAGAGCCAATCTTATTGAAAATTTAATTTCCTATTAATATTAATTTTCACTCATCAGCCAACTCAAAGTTTTTGTCATCGCACATAAACAATTATTTACTTAGGTGTGTCGCAATTTTAGCGATTCACACTTACGGGGACGGTTACATTTCCTCCAGTGGATATTTATGAGAGCCGATTCTAATTCTTTAGGTCTAAAGTTTGATAAACGTTTTAAATGTAGTTAAAAAGATGTTTCTGTTGGAGGTGCCATAAACAATACGCCATTACTGTAAGAAACGTCTTATTCCAAGCTTAAATACCAAATATTAATACTTTGCGGTCTCCGCTCAAAATTGTTGAAAAAAAAAAACCAACCAATCATGTTATTAATTTAATTTTCCATAAATGTTGTTCAATACATTTCTTCATAATCTTGAAAATTCAAAGAAAGTTTTGCATTTCTTAGTTTTCAAACTTCAGTAAGCCTTCACTTTTAGTCTGTTAACGTTAACAATAAGCCAATATATAAGGAAGCGTCTCATTTCAAGCTTATGTACCAAAGATTGTTCTCAACAGATCTTTCCTTCTACAGATATCTTTTGGGAGCTCATGTTACCCATGTGAGTCTAGCCGTTGGCCTTAATCTCACTTGGTCAAACTTCTCACCTGCCCAATAGGAATATATTTAGAATTGAACGTATTAAACAAAATTCTTAGTTGCGTCCAGACTATAAAAAAGGTTGGAAACCTGTAGATAAGACGTCCCAATTAGCCTAAGTAGCACAAAGCGGGTCCGAATAAATAAATAATCAGATCAATGAGTTAAAATCTAGTTTGTTCGTCCCTTTGTTAAAAACATTTTATACGTTAAATAAATCTTGAGCACATGTTTGCTGTTCCCAAAACGTCAAGTCCAGTTACCCCGTCAAATGCATTCCTTGCAGAAAGTCCTAGCAGCTTTTGAAGAATGACTCGTGAAAAGGAGATCCAATCAATTCCAAGAAGTCATGTTGCCCTGACCTTTGGTAGGTGCCTTCCCCCTCCACTTCTCTGCAAGAATCATTCAAGTTCAATAAGTATTTTACATTGAACGATCGTATTTGCAACGCTCTTAACTAGCCTGGATTTTTAAGTTTAATGTTAAGAATTGTTTGTTTAGTTTTTTAAAGGTAATTATCGTATCATTGATAAAGAGCAACATTTAAGCACTGACTAGGAATTTTAATTTTTTTTTATCATTGGCCATTCCTTCCTGACCCACGGACACTTAATGACAAACATGGACACACAGACTTGTAGAAATTGTAACAAAACTTTAACTGTACAACACATATTGACTGACTGTAGACGAAGAGACAATTTAGACATTCCACATGACTTACAGGAACATCTGACCGATAACAGTAATTACATGACTAAATCATTAAACACCTAAAAGACATTAATGTATACACCACACTATAGTCTACAATTTCTACTCAGTACTCTTCACTTATTTCCTACATTAGCAGGGTGTATACACTTTAATTTTATTTATTAGTATTTTATTTTTTGGTTTCCCTTTCCCCCTTTTTTCCCTTTATTTAATCATTTTTTTTGTTTTCTCTTTTCCATATTTTTTTTTTCTTTCATTTTTTATTTGTTCATTTCTTTGTTTTTCTCTTTTCCTTATTTTAATATTGTTATTTTATTTCTCCCGTCGATACTTACATTTTAATTTATATTATTTTTACCACCCTGATGATTCCATATACAATATTGTTTGTTTCATATAAAACTGGTATGCCAATGAACCTTATCAAAAACCAATAGTTCACTCCTTTTCCGTTACTTTCTATTTTTTTTTGCTATTCGCTTTTTTGTGCACAATTGAATTATGAGTAAATTGCCGGTGTTGCGATTTAACACCGGTGTTGTTAATTTTTAATGAGTTTAATTTAAAACTCATTTAAATAAATAAATAAAAGAAATTCATTCAATTTTTTAATATGTGACCGAATATTAACGAATTGGATTCGTGTTATTGACACACTTATATTTAATAGAAAGAAATACAACTCCAATTTGCCTGACATGCAATGTAAACATAACAATCAAACGAGTACTTACTGAATGAAGTCAACATAAGAACTTTCAAATCACACATTACTTATAATAATTACTGAGGAAACATTGTCCACTCATTAACATAATACTCCAACGTATTAAGTATCTTACATTAGACTACGAACGTTTATTCAAAAATGTCATATTTTCTTTGTTTTTATTTCCACTCCTTTGTTACATTTTATTTACTTTTAATTTAATTATTTTTTTTTAATATTTTCAAACGTTTTTTGATAGAATTGTGGAACAATCCGTTATTCCAATCAGTATTCACAAAGCATTTCAAATTATTTAATGGGCCCTTTCTTTTAAAATGCATTACTTATTTTTTTAAATTTTTGCATTTTATGTAGTATTTATTCATTTTACAGATTATTTATTAACTTAATATTTTCTCTCGGGATTTGGGCTGGCTGGATGAGGTCCATCATCAACGGAAGGATAAAAAGGTCAAAAACACTTCCACTCTTAATGCCACATTTATTAAATGCAGAATACTTTCGGGCGAACCGCCCCATCTTCAGTGCTCTAGAGCTGGCCCCTATTGAGCCGACATCTACGGCGAGACTCCGTATTTGTTGATTTTTTTTTTGTTGTTGTTGCTTTTCAGTTATATATTAGTATTGGGGTAAGAAGTAGAACTAATAACAAAAATCTAAGTTTTACTTTTCTTCAGTAAATCTCTAAGTTTATTTTCAGAATTTTGCATCATTGGGTCCAAAACGAAAGTAGTGGCTTTCTTTTGGCCACTGTCCTGTCTACATGGGACCCACTCATATAAGTAAGACTTCCTTACTTTTTCGTATTTCTTAATTCAAATGAATATCTCTATTATAATTAGCCCTATTCCTATGTAGTGAAATTATTCTGTTTCAGTACTCGTTTTATAGTTTTTATTATTATTATTTATTAACTTTTTTGCAACTAAGGCTAATCGGGACGGGTTATCTACAGGTCACAACCCTTTTTTAGCCAGGGTGGGACATAGGTTGTTATTTAATGAATTTCGTCACTAAATAATTTCTTTGCCCAGGCGAGAATCGGACTCACCACTCTAGGTTTACCATGTGAGATTAAGGTCAACGCTTTAATTCACATGGCTAATCTGAGCCCCTTGTTTTATAGTTTAAATAATCTCCAAGTCTTTGACTGCGGATGCTTCTATTAGTGAAATATCTGATTATTCTAAACCAGAATGCTTTTACCCATGTTAGTCCTCGTGGAATGTCTATGTTTACAACTAAGCATATTTCGCCATATATTGTGTCTTATATAACACAGTTAGTACGTGCATTTGTAGTACTTTCAATGCTTTACTGTCGAAATATGTTAGGACCGTTTGTTCTTATGTGACAAGGTATAGCTCTCCTCGTTATATAGCAGGTTGTTCTGTTTGATTGTCAACACAGTCTCCATCAACATCTTTTGTGTCTTTGTTACAGCACTCTAAGAGAATACTATTGATATGAATCCTTGATTATTACTGCTTTTACTGAAGTATGTGTTCAAGTGAATAAGCTTACTTCACCATGGATACTAATGCCTCACTTGCATTTTAGCAGATTTCCCTTAAGAGGAAATTTCGAATTTTTTTTTTCAAATGTGCATCGAACATTCCTTGGAGATGAGGAAAATGATTTGTTCGAAATATTTGTCTGTTAATGCTGCAGCGGTCGAAATTTTTGTTTTATCGTTACAAAACTCGATATTTAAACGTTTCAAATAAAAGTGAAGATCAAGTGCGTTAAAGTGAAATAGGAACAGTGGGAGGGGAGGTTTAGAGTGGAGAGGGATCATCGAAAATTCGAAATATCTCTATTGTTATACATCGTATCAAAAAAGTGTATAGAAGCTATCTTATTTACATTTTAATTTTCTATAAAGTTTGCCATATATGTTTTTTCACTACATTGATAATTTTCTTGATTTTTAGTTTTCAGCCTTCTGTAAGCCCCCCACTCCTACTCATTTTAACAGTAAGCTGTTATATCATGAGCCACTTCGCTCTCACCATATATATGAATTATTGTTTTTATTGAACTTTTCCTGTGTGAAATATATGAAAATACGTAGTATGATGAAGTAATCAATAAAGATTTTCCTATCTTGATTCGAAAATGTTTATTTCATCTATACCATCTCCATATTTAATCGTTTAATTCATCGAATGTTCATATTCGTTAATGGCTGAAATAGCCAGAGGAGGGGGGGGGGGCAAGATTTCCAAACATTTCTTTTTATTGATTCGGGTCGAAAAATGTTATAGAACCAAATTTGTTAAGATATTGGTGTTCTAGAATGTTAGTAACTCAGATATCAAGAGAGTTATTTGTATTTCCTTGGTTTCAGCCTACTGTAAACCCACACTTCTACTCATTGGAGATTTAATTTGAAATAGAAAATAAATGATAAAAAGAGAGCAATAGTAAGTTATACAACGCGTGGGAAATCTGCTTACTTACTGCTGCAGCACCTGCGTGGCGGACTTTTCTATTTTCTGCCACCTCAGTCGTTTTAATATATACGAATGTAATATTGGCTGGCCAGAAAGCAGCTTGGAAAGAGTTTTTCTTTTTTCCTAATGAACACATTTATGCCGACTTGACCTAACAACAATTGTGTTCAATTAAGCAGAATTAATGGACTATTGACGAAATGAAATTGAAAAATCTCTCGTTGAAACAACCTCAATTGCGTATTTATCTTAAGGGAAGCCTGTCAATATATCTGGAGTAATAACCATTCCATAATTCTTTGTCTTTGACATCAATAACACTGCAGAACTTCTTTCTTTAAAATAATTCGAGCAAGGCTTCCGAAAGAGATATAACCAATCAATAAAGATATTGTATTTGATCGGTACGAACAAATGATTAAACTATTATTTATTCCTTCATTTCATAATCATTTAACCATTGAGAAATCAGCTCAGAGAATTTAATACTTAATCCAATAAACTTCCCGCAATCAAAACTTCATTAGAAATTCTCCTAATCGTACTTTGCCACGCTTTGTTATTTCTCCCTCTTACAAATTACTGTTTCATCACTATTCTATATGTTTCTTTTCTCCCAGTATAAAAACTTTTTTTTTTAAAAAACTCATTTCTTTACCCTATAAAGAAATAACCAAGTATGCAGTTATCCAGCCAAATTTAATTTTTATTTAGTTCATTAAAACTTATCGGCCTTTGTGGCCTTCTCCAAATAATCTTACAAAATAATTATTCATTGTCAACATAAAATTATACAATCCAAGAAAATTGTGACATACCAAAAAATTTATTTGCTACCATTGTCTTACATAGTTTTACCTTATAATGTAGTCCTAAAATTCTTTTCTTCTTTGTTTAATTAAATTGGGGTAGTGAGATGTATACGTCGATATTTCTTACACAGGGATTTATGTGAACCTCTAAAAATAAAAACAAATCTGTCACGCAGGGGCTGTGTAAACTAATCAGATTTCACATGTGCTGGTATAACACGCTTTTGATCCCATCAGAGCACATATTCACTATTTCCAAGTAAATAATCAATGCGAGTAAGGACAGTGTTTGTAGGGGGGGGGGGTTATTGAAGGCATAGAATACAATTAAGTACTAGTAACTCACGACGTATTTGCATTTATCTCAAAGTTCAATGAGAACAAAATTTGGTATTTATTCTTCAAATATGTGCTACATAATATAACATGTTATTGTTATTATGACATGAGTAGGAGGACCGAAAACTATAAAATGAAAATATCTCCATTAATAAACAAGATAGTACAAAAACTCACATAACAATCTTTATAGAACATTACTTTTGCAATAAGATTGTTTTTATACGATTTTTCGATCCGACGCATAATAACGGACATATGAAGAATTTTCGAAATTTCTCCCGCTAAACTCTCCCCCTCCCACTGGTCGGATTTCAGCTATTAACAAACTTGATCTTTCTTCTTGCATAATACGATCAAATATTGAATTTGGTAACGACTAGACCAAAATTAAGACCGCTAGAGTGGTAATTGACGAATATATAAATATAATTTTGAATGAACCTCATCTACTAGGTAGGATCGATGGACATTTGAAGACATTTTTCACGTCATGATTATAATCTCAATAGCTGATTTCCTTGAAGAGAAATCTACTAAAACTGATGCAAATTATTTCCTAACATATTTTACGTTAATGAATGAAGGGCAAGAGGAAAAAAACTGGCACTTATATTCTTGAGATCATTTCATACTGTATGATCGAAAAACGGAATTATTACTTCAACATAAACCATATTAAACGTTATTTGAAATTTGTGATTTGTTCTAAAATTATTTAGAATATAGATTGGAAATTAAGCAAAATAATATTTTATCATATAACGAAAAATTAAAATTAAATTTACACTTTTCATGTTTTACTCATAGTAGCCCATATTGCGTAAGCTACCGTTGAGGAGAGCCAGAATCTTCTAGGCATCGAGTAGGTAAATAAGAGCCTGGGCTATGTCTTGTGAAATATGCCGGATAACGCAACAGATCTTCAGCAACAGCTTTAGATATAGTTCAACATGTGCTGGAGGCGGCAAACGATGCCAAAGGAGTCTATATTATATGATAAATGTTTTTTGTGAAGAAGGATATACGTAATTCGTTTCATTAATAAGAACATACTTCGACTAATATGCGACAGGACTAAATATTGGGTGTCTTCCACAATAGATGGAAAAGCTTTCTGAATGTATTATCAATATTGAAGATCGATGACCTTACCATCTGATCGTCCTCTAGGCAAGCAAGCGCTTTCGATGCGAGGACTCCATCTTTGGGCCTGTAGATTGTAATACTTGAATTTCACGTTGTACTTTAGTACACTCAAATATCACTTTTGTATACTTGTGTAGCAATATGAAAATCTAATCGAATCTGTAAAAGGCTTGGAGGATGTCTACAGCCCAAAGCATTACTGGAACTCTTTGACTAAGCTGTGACTTGCTCGAGGCTATGAAAGTTAAGTGCTTACAAAAATGAAATCCGAACAAAATTATACACACACTTGTCCACTCTAAAGTGCCTTTTTGTTTGATAGCTACCAAACTCAATATGTAAGTGTTTCATGTGTATCTACATTAGTACAGTTCGTTAACGGTTAAAATAATGCCGAAAGAAGGGGGGGGGGGTTAGAGAGCTAGAAAATCAAAAATTGAAAATATCACGACTAAAACTTTGTTTAGTTTGGCGCTATTTCAGTTGAATCGAAAAATTGCATAACACCAACCGTGATGAAAATTTAATTTTCAATGTATGTTGATCTGGTCACCTTTTCTCTTTCTAGAATTTTAACGGAGACTTACCAATATAGTCCTAAAATTCTTTTCTTCTTTGTTTAATTAAGGGGAGATGTATAGAACATTACTTTTGCATTAAGATTTTTTTATACTATTTTTCTACTCTAAAACGCATTGTTTAATTGGACGCTAGTTTAATGTTGGTCTGGTCACCTTTTCTTTTTCTCGAATTTTAACGGAGAACCCGTCAGGAAAGCCCTGCTTTCAGTCATCGCACTTCAACAATATGAGGATATATAATGAAACGCCTTATTTAAAGCTATAATATTAGACGATTATTCCTTCAAGAGATACATGCAAATACGTGGTTTTATGATTTTTATTACTTGTCACGAAAATTTCTATTTAATCTTCAGTATATTCGTTAATCTCTACCACTAAAGTAATATTCGTTACCGGCTAAAATAGGATAAGGAATAGTGAAGGGGGTAGAAACGGAGAGGAATTAAAAAATTCAAAATATCTCCGTTATTATGAGTGACATCCAATGATCTTATAGAATCAATCGTCATTAGCTATCGATGCTGTGCAATTCTAGTTTTATTCATTTTTCCGTAGCTCTGATATATATATATATATATATATATATATATATATATATATATATATATATATATTGGTCGTACTTTCTTGTTTTCACTCTTTAGAAAACCCCGGTCTAAACTCATCGAATTTTTAACAGGAGTTAACCTTTGTAACTGAATTTTATTAAATTGTTTATTTCTTAATTACAATTATAATATTTAGTACTTTTTAATTTACGATAAGGAGTATTCTGAACATTGCCCTGAATAAATTCTTTTACTTTGTAAACACATTTTATATACGCTTAAATTCATGGGAATTCTTAGTTTTGTAAGACAGAACAAAACCTATTCTATAGATGACACCCAACTGCCTTCATTGAAGTGAATCGAATTACACTGTAGTGCAATATTGGCAAACACCCAGCCTTCCAGGTGGTCAGAGAGTTTGGCGTTCTTTCAACCACAAAAAGGCAATCAATTACGTGGAGAGCTCAGGTGAGCGATGGAATGGCACTCCAAGGTAGGTGAACCCAGAAATGCACTTTTGGCACAACAAAAGGATTTTCAGACAAAATTGGCAGAACCCCCTAGGGAGTGGTAAAACTCATCCAGGTAAGTTTTATTGTAGTGTTTGCAAACACTTCCTACAGGTAACATCAATCGGGAAGACTTCCTGGAAGACATCCACCTTGGTGCAACAACCTCCGTGATAGGTACAAAGGTGTGCGACTGAATTAGCGGAACAAATTCAGTAAAAGCTAATTCACTTCCTTCCTTTGCGGACAACAATGTTCCGGGGTATTCGCTTTGTTTATAAGAAGAAAGAATTATATACATTTGGCATTCGAATTTTTGCAACATTTATTTATTACAATTCAATTAGAAGTTAATATCAATTGGTAAAGCTAGTGTCGTGAGTTCGATTCTCACCTGGGCAATAGGAAGTTATTTAGAGACGAACTCATTGAATAAAATCCTTAGTCCCACTCTGGCTAGAAAAGGGTAACTGTCCCAATTAGCCTTAGCAACAGAATGTAGACGTCCATAAATAAGAACAACAATAGCTATCCGGAGATTTACTATATTCTATCGGAGATTTTCTATCTTTATGTAAGTCTAACATGTGGCTGATTGTTATTTGACAAACGTTTTGAGTTACAAAATTTGTAAGTATCTACAGTTTTCTGCTAGTCTAACAGATTTACCGAGAAAATCCAAGACACCCAAAATTCCTTTATCTAATCTGTAGGTTCAATATGGTTATAAAAAAAGTCCGTCACGCAGGGGCTGCGTAAACTAAGCAGATTTCCCACGTGAAGTTTTACAATAGAGAAATCTGCCTAATAACAGCTGTAGTAGTAAGAAACCTCTAAACCTATTCACGAGGGACGAATAGTTACGAAAACGGCCGCCAGAGCTCACGGCGGAAAGTCGGAACAGCCACTGCTGCCGAGCACATGCAAATATCTCAGTTAATATTCAAGATACAGAATAAATGTATAGAACAATATTTATAGTAAATTTAATTTGCAATAAGATTGATTCTGTAATATTTTTCGATCCGACGTATACTAACGGAGATATTTCGAATTTTCGAAAATCCTCCCCTTTAAACCCCCCCTCCCACTGGTCCGATTTCAGCCATTAACGAACTTGATCTTTCTTTTTACATAAAACGACTAAATATCGAGTTTGGTAACGATTAAACAATAATTGCGACCGCTAGAGCGGTAACAGACAAATATATTAAGTATGATGAAGTAATCAATAAAGATTTTCCTATCTTGATTCCAAAATGTTTATTTCATCTATACCATCTCCATATTTGATCGTTTAATTCATCTTCGTTAATGGCTGAAATAGCATCAGAAATAGCCAGAGGGGGGGGGGCGAGATTTCCAAACATCTCTTTTTATTAATTTGGGTCGAAAAATGTTATAGAACCAAATTTGTTAAGATATTGGTGTTCTAGAATGTTTGTAACTCAGATATCAAGAGAGTTATTTGTATATCCATGGTTTCAGCCTACTGTAAACCCACACTTCTACTCATTGGAGATTTAATTTGAAATAGAAAATAAATGATAAAAAGAGAGCAATAGTAAGTTATACAACGCGTGGGAAATCTGCTTACTTTAAGCAGCACCTGCGTGGCGGACTTTTCTATTTTTCTGTAACCTCAGTCGTTTTAATATATACGAGTGTAATATTGGCTAGCCAGAAAGCAGCTTGGAAAGAGTTTTTCCATTTTTCCTAATGAACACAATTATGCCGACTTGACCTAACAACAATTGTGTTCAATTAAGCAGAATCAATAGACTATTGACGACATGAAATTGAAAAATCTCCTGTTAGAACAACGCAATGGCGAGTCTGAGCAGATTTCTCTCGTGCGTCACATATTTGCATTTATCTCAAAAAGTAAAAGTCAATAAGAACAACACTTGGTATCTAGTGTTTACATAAAGTGATTCATAATATAACGGTTTATTGTTAATATGACATGAGTAGGTGTGGGGGTTTACTGAAGGCCGAAAAGAAAAAAAAAATCCAAAATACTAGGTTAATAATCAAATTTTATAGAACATCAGATTTTCAATAAGATTGGTTCTATACAATGTTTCGATCCGACGCATAATAACGGAGATATTAAGAATCTTCGAAATTCCCCCTAAATACTCCCCCTCTCACTCGAGTTTGGTAACGATAACAAAAAAATTGCGACAGTTAGAGCGTTAACAGTCACTTATTTATATATATTTTCAATTCATACACACACACACAAACACATAGTTTTGAACGTACCTCATTTTCGTAATTTCCTGGGTAGGATGGATGGACATTTGAGCTGCTTTTCCCTTCAGGGAAATATGCTAAAATGTAGAACAAGATTGGGTATATAATAGTTTTTGATCTGACGTACAATAACGGAGATAATTTGAATTTTTGATCCTCTAACCACCTCCTGGTCCGATGCTTGTCATTAACTACCTTTAGCATTAGGTTTCCACTAAATACTTAAATATTGAATTTGCTAAAGAAAAAAAAAGACCGTCACGCAGGGGCTGCGTAAACTAAGCAGATTTCCCACGTGAAGTTTTACAATAGAGAAATCTGCTCAAAAACAAGTGTAGTAATTAGTAAGGGATCACTAAACTTATACACGAGGGACGAATAGTTACGAAAACGGCCGCCAGAGCTCTCTTCGGAAAGTACCAAACAGCTCCCTCCTGCCGACCAATGCAGAATACAAATGCAAATATCTCGGTTAATATTCAAGATACAGAATAAATGTATAGAACAATATTTATTGTAAATTTAATTTGCAATAAGATTGATTCTATACAATTTTTCGATCCGACGCATAATAACAGAAAATTTTTGAATTTTCCGAAAATCCCCCCCTCTAAACCCTCCCACTGGTTCGATTTCAGCCATTAACGAACTTGATCTTCCTTTTTACATAAAACGATTAAATTCCGAGTTTGGTAACGATCAAACAAAAATTGCGTCCGCTAGAGCGTTAACAGACAAATATATATATAATTTTGAACGGACCTCATTTTCGTCATCTCCTGGGTAGGATCGATGAACATTTGAAGAAATTTTTCGAAACTCGCGTAATGAGTACGACCTCAATAGCTGATTTCCCTTAAGGGAAATCTGCTAAAAATTGCCACTATCCGAGCCACAAAAAAATACCTCATTATCGTATAATCCAAGTTAGGGCCGGTGGGGACTTGAAGACATTTTCCAAAACTTTTGTCATGGGTACAGCCTCAATAGCTGATTTCTTTAACGGGAAATTGGATGTGTTAACTAAACTTTTCCAACAACAAGCTTTCTTCCAAAGGACACGTGGTAGTCTATATACTGATATCCTGTTCAGAGAATTTCAAGTAGCCCTTTAAGGAAAATAATTCTTATCAGCCACATTATCAGAGAACATCACAATCCACAGGTTGTGTATAGCGTTGGACCCAGAGAAGGTTGAAGAGCTGTTCCGGGCTACACCCAACAGCCTCCTTCCGACCTACATATTGGCTAAAGGTCAGCCGATTGCTCAGCCAGGCCCTACTTACTACGTCATATACATACCTCACCGCTTTCTGAAAACGCAGAGCTACAGACGGATCAACCTTAAAGTTCATACATTTCACAATCGTATGTAGTATATAGAACTAGTCCAGCTCCATCCAAGAGATCATACGAATAAATATTTCGATCTTACTTCTCCGGATTTTTGGCATTTCTGGATTTCTGCAACAATCAGATAAACTAAATAAAACGTTTCGACCACTTTTTATTATGTGATGTAAATGACAACGCATTTTCGTATTGTAGGAAGATTAATTTATTCATAGGCTGCTAGGCGAAATCATGCCAACGAAATCACGAATATAAAAATGTAGTAACAGGTACAAATTAAACAAAGACAGGGAAAACTATCAACGTGAAACAGAAAACACAATACATAAAAACACGAATAACCACCAAAAAAATGTCCATCATGCAGGAGCTTTGTAAACTAAGCAGATCACTGCATAAACTTCTTGTTGCTACCAATTAATGAAAAATGATCATTTAACACGATTTCTATCTGAAAAAAGTGATTATTTATTCTCAGTTAAAATTTTGATCTTCTAAAAAAATGCTTTACAATTCGGGCATCAGAATATCGCATTAGACAATAGCAGCATGGCCTAGTAATTTTTAGTGAGGACCACCAAAAACATACAAAATAAAAATAAATAAAAGCTCCTGAGGAACTAGCAATCAGCTACAAAACATGTAAGTGATGAAATAAAATGTGTTTAATGATAATGTTTTCACTGGCTCGTCGCTATCTTGGTGTAATTAGTACGCTAAAACTGCCGTCTACATCAGAAATAAATGATAAACAACCATCAAACGTTAAGACACATGTCATTTTAGAAACGATTATGGTGATCGTAAGTTAGCTATAGTACTTTTATTCACAGGTCTCAGGTTAGTCATGTGAGTTAAGGCGTTAGTCTTAATGCATTCGGTGAATCTACAATCGTGGGTTCGATTGACACCTGGACTATAGGAATTGATTCAGTGAAGAGATAATTAAAAAAAATCCTTAGTCCCTCCCTAAAAAAATGTGGTGACCTGAAAATAACCCATCCTGATTAGCCGCAATTGCATATAGTGGGCCTCAATAAATAAATAATTATAACTTTTATTAACAGACAGTATGAAATGTTTTACCAACAAATAAATTTATGAACTATTAAACTTCGATTACATCTAATCCTTACCGAGACCAATTACAGTGTTTCAGATAAAAAAAATATATGTAAAAGTCTTAACTGAGCTATCTTTATTAAACATAAAAAATAAAAAAAAAGATAATAAAGATAGCTGAGTTGAGACCTTATGATCCATTTTATTTGCCTGAAATGCTATTAAACCTTGATTACAAACATCATGAATTCGAAAATAAATATAATAGCTAGTTTAAACTTAGCACATTTATTTCAACAATATATATATTAGAGAAAAATAGATTCTATTTTTCATTGACGTAATTTTGTAGGTCTTAATATTTGTTCATAGTAAATGTTTCAGCTCATTAATTAACTCCAATTATTAGTTCAGTTAGGACCATGAGGGTAGAACATATTATTTTGGTACTTGTTTCCAGAAAAGAAGTCATTAGTGAATTAATATTTATTTTATGTTTTATTTATTATTTACATTATTTCGCCTGAAAAATAACGTCTACAGATAAATTGAAAATTTGGTTTACAGATTTCTAATGTATGAGGTAACGTTGGTCGCGTGGTTAAAACATTGAATTAACATGCTTGAGGTAATAGGTTCGACCGCAGAAATCCAACCCAACATTTTATTTCGCACTGCAGTTACCGAGCTTTCAGGTTGGACTGGAAGCCGAAATTCTGAAGCTCACTCACTTGTGTACCAAATTGATTAAAGAAGTAGTGATTTTGCACTGCAATACGTGCAATGATACAGCAGGGAAAGCGACATCATTATTCTTAACCGAAAGATACATTTTCACTTCTAAGCCGAGTGGCAGTAGTGGGCCCTTCTGGAGCTGTTCAGAGCTTAATTTTCACTTCTAAGCCGAGTGGCAGTACTTCGCCCTTCTGGAGCTGTTCAGAGATACATTTTCACTTCTAAGCCGAGTGGCAGTACTTCGCCCTTCTGGAGCTGATCAGAGATAAATTTTCACTTCTAAGCCGAGTGGCAGTACTTCGCCCTTCAGGAGCTGATCAGAGATAAATTTTCACTTATAAGGCGAGTGGCAGTACTTCGCCCTTCAGGAGCTGATCAGAGATAAATTTTCACTTCTAAGCCGAGTGGCAGTACTTCGCCCTTCAGGAGCTGATCAGAGATAAATTTTCACTTCTAAGCCGAGTGGCAGTACTTCGCCCTTCAGGAGCTGATCAGAGATAAATTTTCACTTCTAAGCCGAGTGGCAGTAGTGGGCCCTTCTGCAGCTGTTCAGAGATTAATTTTCACTTCTAAGCCGAGTGGCAGTAGTGGGCCCTTCTGCAGCTGTTCAGAGATTAATTTTCACTTCTAAGCCGAGTGGCAGTAGTGGGCCCTTCTGCAGCTGTTCAGAGATTAATTTTCACTTCTAAGTCGAGTGGCAGTAGTGGGCCATTCTGGAGCCGGTTAGTGAAAAATTTCACTTCTAAGGCGAGTCGCAGTAGTTGGCCCTTCTGCAGCTGTTGAGAGGTGTATTTTCACTTCTTAGCCGAGTGGCAGTAGTTGGCCCTTCTGCAGCTGTTCAGAGATGTATTTTCACTTCTTAGCCGAGTGGGAGTAGTTGGCCTTTCCGCAGCTGTTCAGAGATGCATTTTCACTTCTAAGCCGAGTAGCAGTACTTGGCCCTTCAGGAGCTTTTCAGCGATCCATTTTAACTTCTTTACTTACCAGCTTCATCATGTAGAGTTATAATAAAGTAAATAAAGGAGATATAGTTTTTAATCAATTCTGATCCTTTGCCTATAAGTGTTATCAGCACAGTATTGCTGAGTTATATACCTTTAGTAAATGAAGTGTGTATCTAATGGACAGAGCAGGTTTGCAAAAATAGTCATCTCAGATCAATTTCAGTTTAACATGGATTGATTTGTTTTACTCTTTATCCAAAAACATCTTTCTCTATCCTGGATGAGAAAAAATACGGTGGGAAGGATCTATCTCCATTAAACAAATGTTATTTATGAACGCCCAATTTATGCAGCAATTGGATTAATTGGGAATTATTCACGAGTTACAGCCAGGGTAGGACTAAGGATTTTATTCAGTGAGCTAATAACGAAATAAATTACTTTTGCCCACTTAGAAACCGAACCCACATCTCTATGTGAAATAAGGCCTATGCCTCAACTCACACTGCTAACCAGTTCCCGCTATCTCTGTTCTAAAATGAAACGAGAGGATTCCTTTTTTAAGGCCTTTAAAGTGAATATATATTTCCCAAATTCTGTAAAAAACATTCTTTATGTTTTGATAGAAAGTTTGCACAACAAGAAATATCTGGAATACATTTAAAATTTTTTAAGGTTATATAAAAAAAGAAAAATATGTACGCTTAAATTATTCTCATTAACTCTTTTCCTTACTCTTTAGGAGGAAGGAAATATGCTAAATAGCTCATTTATAATAATTCTGGTGAAAGCAAGATTTCATGTATTTACCTTTAATAAGAAACTTTCTCCGCGTCAAGGTATACGCTAAAGCAGGGTTTGTAATGAATAAGGAAATTCCTCGCCAAGCATAACTTGGAAAAAATCATACACTTCTTATCTCCATCATGTGTTATGCTACCAGGTTTATTAGCAATTTTTTATTCCCTAAGTGTGGCAATATTCACTCGCTAACGAAAAAACGAAACTAGGAAATCAATTTTTTCTTTTACAGGAATTAATTTTTTATGCTAATTCCGGTTGAAGCTTGAATCTGTTTTAGCGCAGACGATCGGTAAGAACTTAATACCCTGAGCAACAGATGGTTTTGCAGTGTTGTTCCTTGCATTCAATAATGCTATTATGTTTCAATTTATTGATTTTTGATCCTCTTATTAATTGAAGAGTGTGTCAAATAAGTAAGACAGCTTGGCATAAATGGTCTTCTTAGATTGATTTCACTTAATACTGGGTTGACATTTTTTATTACTTATTGATAAACAGCTCTTTCAATCGAAAATGAGAAAATACAGAAGCAATCAGAAAAAGTCAAAAAGTTAACTAAGCAGATTTCCACGTGCGTCACGTATTTGTATTTATCTCAAAACATAAAAGTTCAACGAGAACAATATTTGGTATTTAGGCTTAAAATAAAGTGTTTCGTAATATAATAGTTTATTGTTAATATGAAATGAGTAGGAGTGGGGGTTTACAGAAGACCGAAAACTTAAACATGCAAATATTTTGGTTAATAATCACGATATTGAAAAAAAAAAAAAAGTATATAACATTTCTGGAACATTACATTTGCAATAAGATTGATTCTATACAAGGTTTTTATCCAACGCAAAACAACAGAGATATTTCGAATTTTCGAAATTCTCCACCTCTTAACCCCCACCACTGACTCGCTTTAAGCCGTTAACGAACTCAATATTTGTTTTTCCATAAAACGTTTAACTATCGAGTTTGGTAACGATCTAACAAAAATTGCGACCGCTAGAGTGCTAACAGACAAATATGAATATATATATATATATATATATATTGTTCAGTCGTCAGTTTGAATTTTAAATGTCCCGCGCTCGCGGGGTTCATAGACCCGCCACACACACATGCATATCGCCAAGGCCGTGGCTACAGCGGAAAAACACATGCAGTTCAAGAAGGCATCGGCCAGCAACAAGGATAGAGTCTGTTGCTCTCAGACGTTGGGGTCGTTCATACGGCCAGAGGGGCCTAGTCCTTCTCCATCCCCTACAGATCACCGCTTCGCTTCACAGATAACCGCTTCATAGACAACCGCTTCATAGACAACCGCAGTTGGAAGTCACCCGTGATAGTCTATGTTTACCTCTGATGGAGTCAACAGGTTCCTCTGCTCCCGCCTTTCTTCTTCTCTGCCACGTGCCCATCCAGATTTATCACCGCAACAAGACTTCATCATCTCTAGGAAGTGCATGATTCCTGCTATTAACTACTTAATAATGCTAGCATTATGTGCGCAAGTATCGCATGAGTACTCATATATATTATAAGACCCACCGCTAATTTTGTATGTATAGTTATGGCCGCCATATTATTTCATAAAGTTTGTGTACTGCTTAAATTTCATTTTTTATTATAGATATATACTTAACTATTCAATATACCTAATTCTTAAGAGAACTCACATAGTTGTTTTGTTTTTATTTTCTTGTTCCTTTCCCTCCTCTCTCCAGGAGAAAATATCAGTGGTTCAGTCTAATCTCTCTCTTAATCTTGCTTTTAACAAAAGCTTTCCGCCAATACATATATATATATATATATATATATATATATATATATATATATATACACATTTTGAAAGTACCTCATTTTCGTTACCACATAGTTAGGATCGATGGGCATTTGAAGAAATTGTTCTTCTTTTGTTGCAGCACAAACTCAACCTCAAAATGTTGGTTTATGCAGCAAAGGCTAATTGGGACCGATTATTTACGGGGTACGGCAAGAGAGATACAAAGGATTTTATTCACTGAATAACAAAATAAATTCCTATTGACCAAGTTCGAATTGAATACATGACTGTAGGGTTGCCTGCCGGAGCTCTCGATTAGCCCACTTCGGCTGATACAAGTCTTCATGAGTTTGATTCAAAAATGCCATGGGGCATGCAAAACGCCTTTCAAGCAGAGGCTGTGAACACTAAACAGATGATAGATGCTGATGACGATATTTCACATAATAATCTGTATTTTTAGAGGAATTAGAATTATATTCATATGGCTAGAATTTCAGAGGACATAACAAGTTTGGTGAAGCAGTAACACTAAATGAACATCACATGAGTTGAAGCGGGAGTAAACTTAAGGCTGAAAACATAGAAAGTATGTATAACACAATTAATATACGTGTAAGAAAAAAATGTTCCAAACAAAGTAATAATGGCACATTCATTTTGTTAATAAATTTAGTTTTAAAATATTTTTTGATCCGAGGCATAATAACGAAGCTGAACATGATTTTACTTCTTTCCTAAACCCCAACTTCTACGAGTCCTACGTCGGATTGGCAGAATGGTATCGATACAATTAAAATTGAGGTCTCTATAGCATAGAATGTTCCTTGATGACGTCTCATCTGACATTTCATTTTAATGTTTCTCACAGAATAAAGTTTCCTTGAAAATAATGCGTGGTATTTATGCTTCGTTCAGACGTAACCTGATATATTGACTTATTGTTGGTCGAGGTTTACCTACGGCTGAAACTGGAAGCTATTCCGTTACTTTTTCAGTTGAAGAAAAAAAGTTTTGGACTCATATTAGAAGCTTATTGCAATGTTAATGAGATTGATTACACCATATTTATAGAAGCGATTTATAATATTTGAGATATTACGAACTTCTCACTTTATTCTCTAAACCTCCACTGCTCTTAGTTGCATTACAACCATTACTATGAATTTGAACTATACGTGGATCACATAAATATGAAGGTTATTATGGTTGATAAAACTTTGCAGCGAGTGTTATGGGGCATAGAATGTTATAAGGCATACACATACACACGTACAGGATGCCCCATGAGACGAAGCTCCCCTCTTAAATGCTTTTATTCTTTGAGATAGACAATTGATTCTAAAGGCGTTCTCTTTATTTTTTCCATTTATTTCAAGTCCGAAAATAACATTGATTTGTATTGACTAGAACTATCATTTCTTGACTCCAAATTAAATTTATATTCTTAATCTACTCAAAATGTCTTGAAGGAATGAGCTCTCAGTAGAAAGTATGCGCAAAGTAAAACATATTAAATTAATCATAAGAGGTTTTTAGTAGTAATGCAACCCCTAAAACTATCTTTTTTTTCTTTTGGTTTGGTGTCAGACTCCTCATTGGAGCCTATGAAAAATAACTGTTGAGGGTCTTTCATGAAATAATACAAAACCAGAGATTTATTAGTTTCCACACTAATTGAGTTAGAACTAAAAGCGTCGGTTTAGTATGATTATTAACTATGATTTACTTTACATAAAATTTCAAGTGAGGGGTCTACATGACATTTTGTGTAGATTCAGATATATATCAAAGAAATGGCAGTCCCAATATAAATAAGGAAGTTAAGAGTCTAGAAATCAATTTTCTAGTCAAAATAGATCCAAATTAAATTGGGTTTTGAAATCCTCGAAAAATAATAAGGAAAGTCGTTCGAATCAATTCTCAACCTCAAATAATAAAACAGTTGAGAGGAGGTAGATCTCTCGGGACATTCTGAATTTCTGAAGGGCCTCACATAGGTCATATCCTAAATAGAATCGATTTATTATCGGGTATTTATGAAAAACAAAATGGCATGAGGATAAGCTCAAAAATTGATTTGCCTGACGGAAATCTGCTATAACCACCACAAGGACTCAGCAACCACCTGCTTGCGTCAACTGAAAGTTGCAGAAAAATAGCTAGGGGAAAATCGACACTGCTGGAGAAACCCGTCTTCCTATATTACGAAATAATTAACTTTTGTAGGCTGAGGAAGTATCTTCTCTTTGCTAGGATTTTAAATCAACTTGTCTATTAACGTCTACTACGGATGAGGGGAGGTGTGAAAGTCTCCCGGGTTCTTCTGTAGATAGAAGGATGCAGTCGACTGCGATTAGATCCTGATGCTCATAACAATGTTTTTGTATTATCGTATAAAAACAGAACTATAACTATATTTAACTAATTTTAAACTATCCTTAGTCCCACCCGGGATAGAAAAGGGTGCTAACCTGTAGATAACCTGTCCCAATTAGCCTTAGTTGCATAAAGTGGACGTTAATAAAGAAATAAATTAATTTTAAACTATCTAACTATATTTAAAATTATCGTATAAAAGCATGGCTCACATAATAAAAAGTCCGTCACGCAGGGTCTGCGTAAACTAAGCAGATTTCCCACGTGAAGTTTTACAATAGAGAAATCTGCCTACTGAAAGTCCGGAATACATTATATATATATATATATATATATATATATATATATATATATATATATATATATATAATTTTGAACAGACCTCATTTTTGTCATCTCCTGGGTAGGATCGATGGACATTTGAAGACATTTTTCGAAAATCGCGTCATGAGTACGTCCTCAATAGCTGACTTCCCTTATGGGATATCTGCTAAAATTGGAGAGGCATGTAAATGGTGTCAAAAATGTATGCATCTACATTTAAGTAATTTATTATTGTAATACGCCGCTCTTGCATCACTCAGTGTAAAAAAGTCCGTCACGCAGGGGCTGCATAGACTAAGCAGATTTCCCACGTGAAGTTTTACAGTCGAGAATAACAACTGTCCAATAACAACTGTAGTAGTAAGGGATCTCTAAACCTCTTCACTAGGGACGAACAGTTACGGAATCGGCCGCCAGAGCTCTAGGCGGAAAGTCCGAATATAACCGACTCCTGCCGACCACACACAGAATACAAATGCAAATAACTCGGTTAATATTCAAGATACAGAATAAATGTATAGAACAATATTTATAGTAAATTTAATTTGCAATAAGATTGATTCTATACAATGTTTCGATCCGACGCATAATAACGGAGATATTTTGAATTTTCAAAAATCGCCCCTCTAACCCCCCCTCCTCCCACTGGCCCGATTTCAGCCATTAACGAACTCGATCTTCCATTTTACATAAAACGATTAAATCCTGAGTTTGGTAACGATCAAACAAAAATTGCTACCGCTAGAGCGTTAACAGACAAATATATATATATATATATATATATATATATATATATATATATATATATATATATATATATATAATTTTGAACGGACCTAATTTTTGTCATCTCGTGGCTAGGATCGATGGACATTTGAAGAAATATTTCGAAACTCGCGACATGAGTACGACCTCAATAGCTAATTTCCCTTAAGGGAAATCTGCTAATTCTTTGATAAATATACAGTGGCTCACAGAGAATACCTATCGTTGGTAAGCATTTTGGATTACAACAGTGAATATAAAGTTAATGATGTTTTCTGTTTCGTATCAAATGTTTCCGAAAGTTAACAGTTTTAAAGAAAGAATTTACAGCAATAATTGATTATTGTTAGTCCATTTTCCATAAATCTTAGACAAATGTTATGTTAATTTCATATTTATGAAAATTCATGTTTATTTATAAATTATATTAGAAAAAAAACTATTTAAATTATAAGTACTATAGTTGTATATATATTAATACTTATATTATGTTACTTACGAATGCCTATACGGTTAATTTGTATTTTAGAAAATATTCTTTTTTATATGTTATTTTATATTTACAACCTCACTAACAGTAATTGGACCAGACTCACCTTTGAATCCATAAGCCAATAAACTATCTATCTATACAAGCAGAACTACATTTGTTGGGTCTGCAAGTGGCAATTATTGTGTCTCTCTGAAGGGGAACGTGATAACGTTTTTGATAATGAGATATATCTATATTCGTAGAGACTTTTGGCAATTCTATTATGATCGGCATGCGCCGTGAGAACGAAGCCTGTTTTTGAATGGTGGTATTTATAATAGTGGGTCGATTCCATTTGGGCAGCGGTGGGAATGAGCACACTAGTGTGGAGATAGAATGGCGACCGTGTTCCCTCCCCTATTATCCTGACTGATCAATGAAGGGGTGGCTACTATACCGACCAATCAGGGGAAGGCTCTCAAACACTCCTAGCTCAGCTGTAGGCTGGGACACCAACTCTACGGGTTGTGCGTGGACAACGTCTAGGTTAATTGTTAATAATAAAAAAAAAAAGTCCGTCACACTGGAGCTACGTAAACTAAGCAGATTTCCCACGTGAAGTTTTACAACAGATACATCTACATACTGGTAACACTTAAAACAACGCTGAATATTAAGTGAATAAATACATACGGTAATGAGAAGTCTTTCAGTCATAACTGTCAGTTATAAACAAACAGGTCAGCCAACCGCTCACAGCTGGTCAGCTAGATAGAAATATTCATATATTTAGAAACCATTCTTGGATATATAACGAAGAGATGATTATTATTTATTTTTAAATTTATGATGATTTTAGCGGGTTTCTTTATATAAAAGGCTATTGAGGTTGCTGACATCACGAAATTATAGAACAATTCTTTCACATCATCGCCCAAGGAGGACGAAGCGTGTGTTGTATTAAAAATGCTCTATAAATCTGTAAACCTGTTATTGAATCAATGCTAATTTCTATGGTGATTCATAATTTATGATATTATTCATGCAATTTCATTTGAAATATATCCTATTAATATTAAGAGATTTTCTTGGTGGTCTTATTAGTCCGTTATTTGGTTTTATCTTTATCTTTTTCAAAAGTACTTAATTTTTTTTTAAATTGTACTAGATGCAGGATGATACATGATTATAGGGTGATCTGGTTTTATTTAACATTCTGCTAGTTTTCTTTATAGGTACTAAAATCAAAATATCTTTCTGTTTTATTTATAAGTAGTATTGGAGCCTAGTAATGAATATAATTCGAGTGATAAAATTGAAATAAATTCTTTATATTCTAGGCACTCCTGAAAAACCTATACGCAGCTCCTTTTGACTAGTTTCGGTGTTAAATCTGTATTTTTGTACCTACCTCGAATAACTCAATAACGGCCTGCTAATAATGTTGAAAGTTCATATTTTGGATTATCGAAACTTTTAGTTGTGCGTCTTCCCTTTTGATCAACATCGACCGGGGCAAAGGGGAGGGGGTTCAGAGGTGGCCGAAAGAAAAAAAAAACAAAATGCAGATTTCTGTTCTGCCAAACATTTTGGTCTATGTAATTTAATGGGAGTACATATAAGCCATGTGGTGTTCACATCCAATGTTTTTAAAATTTATCTGAATCTTTTTAGTACTCCAAGGATTCGCTGCTAATGTTAAATTTAAATATCGTAACATTAGCAGTGAATCCTTTGCATAACGGCTACAGTACAAAGTACTGGACTAGTGCGTGCAAACAGGTGTCTTATGATATATTCGAGTCACGATTACCATAGATGTTGAGGAATGAGGAACAGCTCTGGCGAGGGCAGAGGTTGTTCAACTCTTGAAAGGTTTTTTGCAGTTGCTAGGGTCGGGATCTTTGGAGGCCTTTAGCTGGAACCATTGCAATAAAGCAATAACTCTTGGAGGCTTCCAAAAGGCCATCTAACTCTAGACAGCGACTATTCCAGACATGATTTACTGCGAGGCAATAAAGGCATTTGCTTACTGAAACGGTTCAACATAAAAGCATGCCTTGGAATAATATCGGCTAAATATAACCTTTGTGGAAAAAAAAGGAAGAACTAAGGGTCATTCTTAACTATGATATATTAAAAACGGCATTAGTTTAATAATGGCGTTAAATGCTACATTTTGATGGTATGTTTGGTATATACACATTACAACTTTTGTTCTTTCTACAAATCGAGTTTCAGAAACTTTAGGGATGAAGAACTAGTTCTCTCGAGGCTTAGAATTGGCCACACCAATTTAACCCACACAACAACTCTTAACGATAAGACATTTACCGACAGAATCCATATATATATATATATATATATATATATATATATATATATATATATATATATACTAGCTAAGGTACCAGGCTTCGCCCGGAATTCATTTGAGCTTGAATAATGAGATTCATTTGAGTTATTTTTTTGGCAAGACTTTACTTTCCGACATTTCCCCCGTCACAGTCTTTAGGCTTCATACCCGTCGTTGGTGTGGATTTGTTCATAATACAATTATTTGTTATTTAAGACTTCCCTCTCCTCAATATTTTTTATATTTCCCGTCTCCTGTGCATATCGTTTTTTTTATAACGTATTGAACAGTATAATTCATAATCGTAGAAAGTATTCTATCTTCCAAAGCATGTATGAATAATAGTTCCTTTCCCTTGATGCGGTACAAAGCTTAATGGTGACAGCTGTTTTAGGTAAGTCATAACCGCTATTAAAAATACTCTTTTGTAAGTCTCGATTGTAAACTGTATATTTATATTGGTATTTAGTAAAGTATTTCATACATTAACGGAGCAGAGTTAATAAATACCAGAAATAACTGGGTCCACATCCCCAGCGTTCATCCTTTTAAATTATTTATTTATGATTATTAAACAAATTCACATTCATGAGAATAACACTACATTGCTAAAAGTGTAAGCATCAATTATCATGTAAACATAGACCAATATGAGGTCGGCAGGGATGCAGCAGAACTGATAGGACAAAGGCAGTAGCTCGACACCTCCCTAGCCTCAGTGCTGCCAACTCCTTTAGGAAATCAATTCTGTAATACATTAAATTATATTAACAAATTAACGAAAACTGTTTTTCAAATGTTTTTCACGTTCTAATTAAATAATGTATTAAATGCACTTAGACGTTTCTCATGAATTAATGTTTGGGATAAGAGAAGAGGGGGGGGGGCAGTATACTTTATTTGGTGCCAACTGTTACTGGCGTTAAAAAATAACATAGTTTTGAATTATTAAGAATAAAATTCTAACATAGATTTGAATTAACTTATCCAGGTGAGGCACCGGGTAGTTCATATTGGAATGAATTCTTGAGCATATCAATATTTCTTCACAAATTACTTGCTTCATACCTTATTTAAAAAAAAAAATTATAAAACAAAAGTTATTCTAATTATATAATATCATAAAAAGTAAACGGCTTTTGTTATGTGCACGATTGCCGAAAAATAAGTAGAAAATGAAATATCGTGAATTTTTATTTCAGGCTCCCTTATAACCGCCACTCCCGTCTGAACCTAAAAATTTTATATAGCTTATAATCTTGGGAGAATTAATGCTAATTCACATTCCAAGTTTTGTTAAGTTCGGTTCAATCGTTAGTGCCCAAAAAAAGGGGGGGTTTAGAGGGGGGAATTTCGGAAAATTCAAAATATCTCCGTTATTATGCGTCGGATCGAAAAATTGTATAGTATCAATCGTATTGCAAATTAAATGTACTATAAATATTGTTCTATACATTTATTCTGTATCTTGAATATTAACCGAGATATTTGGTATTTGTATTCTGCAATGGTCGGCAGGTTGAGTTATGAAGTGAGCTTGTTTAGGTACTTTACGACGACGAGAGCTCATGTGGCGGCCCGTTTTCGTAAACTATTCGTCCTCTGCGTGTATAAGTTTAGTGATTCCCTTACTACTTACTACACTTGTTATTGGTGGCAGATTTTCTCTACTGTTAAAAAGACTTCACGTGGGAAATCTGCTTTGTTTACGCAACCCCTGGCGTGACGGACTTTTTTAATCCTTGTTGCTTTTCATACTGTTATCCATAAGAGGCAACATATTATTTTATATTGTCATACCTCTTGGTGGAGACCGTCGTCATTGGCTGATGGTTGAGTACCGCTGGCAAGCGCTTTCGATGCGATGGCATCATCTTCAAGCCTGTTGATAGTGTACTGAGTTGCTTGTCCGTCAGTCAGTGGGTTTTATGCTCTGTTCACCGTATTAGTTGTTTACGTTTAGTCCAGATCTGTTTACTTACCATTAAGATCTGTCACACGAGGGTTTTTAATTTTATGTTGATGTTCAGGTAAATGTTTTCGTGTGGTGGGTTGTTTACGTTTTGAATCGAGATCTGTTTACTTACCACTCAGATCAAAAAGAATAGGTATGGTGTAATACATATGTTATGTAGATACGGGTATCATGTAATATTTGTGTCATTGTTATTATACATTAAAAATTATGTATCATAGAAAAATGAATAAATAAATGATTAAGTACTTATGGAACTACCTGCGTCGTCGCTTTATCTGTTGGTAATCCTGGGTGATTCCGTCTGTTGGCGTCTTCCGTTTATTATTCCTTTTAAGAAGTTGTAGTGGTCTGAAGATCGTGTCCGAGCTAGTGTTGAGCTGTTCATTGATGATGTCTCCGTTGAATGTCCGTTGTTTGTATATCTCCATATTCTCTAGTATATCCAATCGTCGGCCTTTCGTTTGTCGGTGTAGAAGTTTCATGCTGTCGGCTATACTCGTCGGGTCGTGGCAATGGTCGTTCAGGTGGTTGGCGAAATTGGAATCTCGTTTGTTAAGTCTGAACGAGCGGATATGTTCGGTGTATCGCGTTTTCAATCTCCTTCCAGTTTGTCCAATGTATGTGTTGTTACAGCTGCACGTAAGTTTATATACTCCGTTCATTCCGGTTGTTGTTGGTTCTGAACTGTGTGAAGTCCTTCTTTCCGAAGTGCGTTTGTGATTTTATATGTATCAGGACCCGTGTATGTGATTGCGTGTTTGGTTGGTTCCAATTTTGGCGTTACTAGTTATTTTCTTGGTAACATTGGTTCAGCCGAAGTGCTCGCGTCTGGTTTGGTTATTTTTGTATCTTTCGTTCTGAGAGTGGAAGGGTATGTAGTCTGTGTAGCATGTGGCGAAATGCAGCTAGTTTGTGCTGAGTTGGATGGTTTGAAGTGGCGTGTATTGTTGTATCCGTGGATGTAGGTTTTCTATATATGCCGTACTCCAATCTGTCAGTTTTCCTGGTATTATTTTATAACTGTTTAGTCGTATTGACATTCGTTTATCATGTTGACTTTTTAAAAGTTTTAAATTAAAAAAAAGTTGTGTAGCATAGACCAAATTATTGTTAGCTTGTTGTAGTAGAGTTGACAGGTCACTGATGATGAAGCTCTTGCTCTGAAAGTGCCCTGTCACTGAAAAATATATTGTTTGTAGAAGGAAGGCCTGTTTTGTGCGGTTTTTTTTTATATCTACCTTTCCCCGTCCAGTATGTCTCTTTGAGAAAAATGGAAACTATGAAGAGTATAATATATATTCATTACACTTATATTGTACGTGCGTAATATAATAAAATACAATACATAATATAAAAATGTAGTTCTCAAATAAAGCAATATGACTGAGTAGGGAATAATAATAAATAAAATAAAATAATACTTAATGCTAAAGAACATTCAAAATGTAAACCCCAACACCACATAAAAGGAAGACCTCATATCTAAGTGGATCCGACTATTACGATAAGGGCAACTAATCCATTCAGACATGTAAACAACTACACTAAGAGATAAACAAACTTCCCCAAATTGAAGGTAACTAATTGCTAGCCGAAGGACTACAAAAAATACAGGAAATTTCAATGCGTTCTTGTATAAAATTAGTTCCTTATTGAACTATAAAAAAGTGGATCCGACTATTACTCTAATACTAAATAAAGTAATTTATTTTTTTCTATTTCATCTCCAAAAGAATAAATTACTTTATTTAGTATTAGAGTATAAATGTTAATTCAATTTTTATAGTTCAAAAAGGAACTAATTTTATACAAGTAATTTATTCTTTTCTATTTCATCTCTTTATGTTTTGTAAATCCTTTTATGTTTTGTGTTCTGTGTTCCTTTTCTGGTTTGTGTTCCTTTTGCGTTTTGTGTTCCTTATCTGTTTTGTTTTCTTTTTATGCTTTGTGTTCCATTTCTGTTTTGTTTAATTTTGTTAATTTTTTTTGTTTGTATTGTTTTTGTTTTTTTAAAAGTTACAAATCCTTTAGTTTAGAGCAACATCGCCGAAGCTGCGAAGCTCCAATAAATAAAAAAAAAAATATTTCATCTCCAGGGTAAATTTTTTTTATTATTATTTTATCCTCAATATGTCAGTCTATAATCCACCTTGATTGACTTCTTCATTCTAGTTATACGTAACATTCTGATCAGGCGGAAATTTGATGAAGTTAATCCATTGAGAGAGGGAGTGCGAGAAGTAATGAGATTTCCGAAGTGGTGAAATACTCAGATTACGTCACGAAAATTCAATATTTCTCCATTATTGTAATTAGATCGAATAATGTTTTAGGTTGATCTTACTCAAAATTTCGCTTACTTCTTAATTTTGTATGTATGTTCGTTTTGTGTAATACTAATATTGACCAAGATATTCGACTAACGCAATAAGTAAAGAACAATGTTCTTTCGGGTCTAAATGTGATGCCTTTATTTTTATCATACAAGGAGGATTTAAGGTTCAGAGAAGGGACAAATTGTTGATAGTCAATCTTGTAGCAAGTTTATATGTTTACAATTGGTCTATACATTTTAGCAGATTTCCCTTAAGGGAAATCAGCTATTGAGGTCGCACTCATGACGCGAGTTTCGAAAAATTTCTTCAAATGTCCCTCCTCGATCCTACCCAGGAGATGACGAAAATGAGGTCCCGTTCAAAAAATTTTATAATATATATCTCTATTTATAATATATTATATATATATAGTTTTAATATATATATATATATAGATATTTATTTATTTGTCTGTTAACGCTTTTAGCGGTCGCAACTTTTGTTTGATCGTTACCAAACTCGGATTTTAATCGTTTTATGTATAAATAGGTAGGATCAAGTTCGTTATTGGCTGGAAATCGGACCAGTGGGAGGGGGGGGGTTTCGATTAGGGATTTTCGCAAAATTCTAAATATTTCCGTTACTATACGTCGGATCGAAAAATTGTACAGAACCAATCTTATTGCAAATTAAATGTTCTATAAATATTCATATATACATTTATTCTGTATCTTGAATATTAACCGAGATATTTGCATTTGTATTCTGCGTGTGGTCGGCAGGAGTGAGCTGTTTGGTACTTTCCGACGAGAGCTCTGGCGGCCGTGTTCGTTACTATTCGGCCCTTGTGGATAAGTTGAGTGCTCCCTTCCGACTTACTACAGCTGTTATTGGGCAGATTTCTCTACTGTAAAACTTCATGTGAGAAATCTGCTTAGTTTACGCAGCCCCTGCGTGACGGACTTTTTCTCTATCAGGAATATATTTTCGTTTTCCGTATTCTGTAAACGCCCACTTCTAGTTATGCGATTTCCATTTGTAGCAGCTGAAAACATAAGTCCATTTCGTCCAGGTTACTCAGGCATCTTATTACCGAAAAATTGGTGAAATTTCCTTAGTTTCGGTCGCACTTACATGATTTTTTATTTTTCAAACCTTCAAGGTCGTGGTTAGATTTTCCTTCAAAATGAAATGGCTCTGTATGCGTTCATTTATATTGATATGTATATTTTCTTGAATACTTCTTTATAATTGATAGCGGAATCACTATAAATAATAGAGCGTGTATTCAGTCTTAATCAACTTTCTGTAAAATATCTTTAGTTTACACCTGTTTTTATATATATATAATATCACTCGTTCGCTTGAATATGTGATTTTTCTCAGGGAAAACTGGCTGAAAAAAAATAAAATAGAACCCTTATTGAGTAGCATCAGTAAGCGTGTCAGCTGGAGTAATATCTCTGTGAGAATGTTATCACAAATGATTCTCACCGATTACATGTCTATGTTTATATAGGTAGGACCCAGATATCTATTCAAGAGTGGAAATACTTAGTTTATATAAATGGAAATCTAATTGGCAAAGAAAACTGGAAACTTTAAATCAATTTTCCATGCTGTTAAAGTTTCACTCTGCGCATATTCCCATACTCCAAGAAGTATTTTAATAGTTAATTTAAGTGTACATTCCGCCATATACGTGTTTATATATGTCTTAGGCTTTTAGTACGGGTACTCAATTATCCCAATAAGTCGATCATTATAAATGAAAAATATACTTGAAAACGTTACATTTTAAAATGCCCACTCTTAGAAGTTGGCTGTAAATACTATTTGAATAATAAATGGAATAATATAAAAAAATTACTTATATAATTAATTTAAGGAAGATTCTCTATGAAAGTTAATAGTTTTCAGGTGAACGTCGAAAAGTTCTATTCATTTATCAATCTTACTAATATCAAACCAGTTATACATTCTTGGATTTATTATAATGTATATATAATATTATAATTACCGACATATTATCTGGCGCTGTAAATCTATCTAAGTCTCCCTCTTTGTCTCTTTCTCTGTGTGTATGTATATATATATATATATACACAAACACAACCTCAAAACAAACCGGACACTTAGATTTAGTCTTATACTTTTGTTAAATACTTAATATATATGTATATTAATCTTTTTAATTAAAATAATTGGTTAATCTATAGGTTATTTAAACAAAATCTGCCAAAAGTGAATAATTTTTATTGATTATATACACAAATATACAAAATAAAAAAAAAGAAAAAGATAAATTAACACATTTAAAAAAAAAAATTATTCTTCATTTTTATTACAGTGAATTGTAGACTTCGCTACCCCAAGCGTTTCGGCAATGTAACGTAAGCTCCGGCCTTCCATCTAAGTTTGAAAGACCCATTATTCTGGACCGAAATAAAAATAAAACATTTATTAAAGAAAATGCCTGGTTAATAATTAAAGATGTTTAAATGTGCGAAAAAGTACTTACAGTTTAGAATAGATCAACTTCACGACAAATAAATCTAATCTGAGTTTTATCTAATTGTTTACTAATCCTGAAGGGATTAGTTAAATGGACTTAGACCCTAAATTCTCTGTAATAACTAGAGTACCCACATAAAGAAAATTTGCTGAAAATTAGCTTTTAATACGACAAAAATGAAGTGTCCGGTTTTTTTTTTTGCGGTTGAGAGTGTGTGTGTGTATATATATATATATATATATATATATATATATATATATATACATATAGCTTTTTCTCCATATATCTGCTGTTTGTCTGATTTTCTATTTAAATTCGGTGGGGATAAATTTATTTCAGGTTTCAGGTCACTGTAATCACATTAAAAATGAAAATCTTGTCTATCTGTCACCGCCCGTTTGTTACTCTATAACTCAAAAACAGCTCAGATGATTTCTGTAGTCTTTTGAGAGTTAACTGTTCCAATGTGCTGCAAATGCTATATTGGAATTTTCAAATAGGAGCACGGGTTTACTTCAATGTGTGCAAAGAATATGTATGTATTTCATGCTTTAGAGAATTTCGGTAACACATCATATATTGCATTACAGAAGAATGCCTGAACAAAATTTAATATTATTTTTTTCCCCCGGATAATAAAATGATACAATCTTTTTATTTTGACGGGAAGCTAGGCTTATTTGATTGACGCTTCGTGCTTTAACGTTTAATATAAGAGTAAATGCATGATAATAAAGGAATTATTTAGTGATACGTCTAACCCAATATTTCGACGTGAAACCATTAATATATCGATTTATTTACGGATAAATGCAATTCTAAACGAAAAATCCGTCTTACTGAATATACCAAAGATATAACAAAATAAATGATCTTTATATTCCCAAATTAACTCTTTCACTCTTTAACCCATCAAAGTAATATAGTGTAGTATTAAACATAATTGATTAATTCTGAATGAATTGAATCAATAAACACATCGTAGGAGATAATAATAGTTATTTATTATACAAGTGACGAAAGTAGATCATTTTACAACTCGAGTGAAACGTTTACCCACACGAGCGAAGCTCGTGTGGTAATTTCATGGGAGTTGTAAATTCTACTTTTGTCACGAGTGTAATATTAAATTTTTTCTGTAATCGTGTAATACATGATCAGATCTAACTAGAATATGAACAAAATTAGGATGTTGTGAAGATTATGGTATGTTGTTGGTAGGTTATATGCATGGTTGTGAAAGGTTATAAGCATAGTTATAAAACAACTAGTGATGATTGTGAAGTAGTGCAGTTATAAACAAGTGCAGGTTATAAACAAGGAAGGTAATTATTATTATATTTAAATTGTAAAATATATTGATTATTTCCACCAATAATTCATTCACATTTCAATTTATTTTGTTAAAATAAATTCTTACAATATTAAGAAACATTTAAAAGCATTTAATTTATTACTAATTAAGAAGGCAATTCACTTGTGAAGAAAGTGATAACTTTCTTCACTCTATTGCAAAATGTTTCACTTTCTTCACTCATTTCAGTTTAGTAATGTTACCATTATTCAACGATTACAGAAAAAAGAATGTTATAACTGTGTTTAGAAGGAGGAACATTTGAGAATTGCGGAGGGCTTTTACGATTCTACCTACATCCTTGCCAAAATATTTTGCCTGAGCAGCAAGTCATAAAACCGGGCTTTATGACTGGAGGCGCACCGCATTGTCAGAAGTCAGGTCAACAACCTCTTCTCAACAGTACAACAGAGCGAGAACATACCAAATAAGTATTGTCATACCTCTCGGTGGAGACCGTCGTCACTGGCTGATGGTTGAGTACCGCTGGCAAGCGCTTTCGATGCGATGGCATCATCTTCAAGCCTGTTAATAGTTGTACTCAACTTCAACCCTTTATTTGAATTACCAAATAAGTACTTATAAACTATTAAGCACTAATTTCGTTAAGTACCCACGCATTTGATACATCACAGCATTCATGAAGGACTGACTAAATAAAAAGTTCGGGCTGCCTACACTACGCATATTTCCCTCGAACTAGACTCGCTACCGATCTGACGCCATCTATTCTCCATTTTCCCTGTTTCAATGCAATAATACTTGCACTTCAAGATGGGAATGAGAAATTTAGTGGTTCAGATGCTTGAAGTGAGGATTGATTTAGTAGAAGTGGGGGTGTACAGAAGAACATTTTTCCATCCGACATAAAATAATGGAGATTTTTCGAAAAAAAAAAGAAAAGTATTTTACCCCTTCGTCTAGATGTCGCATCATCCTTGTCCGATGAAAACAGTATATCGTGTCTAAAGTTAATATAAGACCTTTAGTTATATATTTATTTTATTTATTGCTTACAAGGATTTTCCTTATAGCAAGGAGTTGGCCTTATCTAATGAGGTTAGTTTTTCTATGTTAGTAGCTTGTATATAAACATATTTTTACAAATTAGAATTGAGTATAATTGTCATGAATTTACTAATAGATAGGTATAACAGTACTAAATAAACAAAAAAAAAACAATTAAGAGAAGAAGAGAAATTAAATAATGTTTACTCAGACAAGGTTCGCGAAGTTTAAAACTATTTCTTTAATATTTAAAAATGTTAATATATACTTCTGTAGTTGCATTATTTAGAATATTATGAAGTTGTGAATTATCTGCTGGCTGTTTGATGAATGGTAAATGCTGTTCTCTGAAAGGGGAGTAAATAGGGCAATGAAGCATTATATGATAAATGTCCTCATTCATATTTAAATTACTCAAAGTGCAAATTTCTTTTGGATTAATATTATAGAATACATTTTTCATTGAAAACTTAAATAGTTGCTGGACGTTCTTAGCTGTGCAATGGTTTTTACAATATGGAATGGCAAACCTAATGTGAGAAATTCCTGAGGTGAACCGGTAGTTGTGGAAATTGACTATAATTTGAAATTTGGAGTTTTCAAAGTCTATAGAAAGTAGTTTACTTTGGTATGCTTCTACTATTGAGCTAATGTGTAATTTAGTTAAGTTTTTGTCTTGAGTAAGCCAGATGTCAATGAAATTTAAAGAGTTTAGTAGGTTTTTAATTTGAGATACTCAATATATTTTAATTTGATATACTTGCTTATTGCTAAAATGAAATGAGGAGGAAGGGCGATTTTCAAGATCCAACTTCCACTGGTTAGCAACAAAATTTACAGAACAGCAATTGTAGGAAACTATATTTGCAAATATTTTCGAAAAATGGGGCTCTCCTGGTCCGATTTTCGTTGTTAATGACCTTTTTTATTCATTTTAAATTGAACGCTTAAATTTTGTCTGTATTACTACTACTAGAGGTGTAACAAATATAAATTAAGAAATATATTATTTTCTTCAATTCTTCCTAAAATGTCTCTCGTTCTCTTCAGACAATCTATTTATATTCCCAAATGGTCTTGCAGTTATATCGGGTCTATTAATCTGCTTTGGTAGTATTTTAATTTTCACACATACTTAAGTAAATGACGAAACATTTGACTTAGAAAATGAAAAAAAAAAAATCTTTGTAGCCCCGATTTTTAGGTAGATAGAGATAGAGAGAAATAGACATAAGTTTTCAGGAAGTTGTTATCTATCGATTTAACACCTGTTGTATTGTTCTACCATCCCCAGAACGGGGGCTTCATTTTACTTGGTTGGTTTTAGAACCACGATCTGGCCTTTGTTTAGCATAAGCAAAGTTTTGACTATGTTTGTATTGTCCTCAGAAATGTAATTTATTAAAATATGCAGATGGTTCAATTTTTTGAAATAAATAATTTAAACAAAACAAAACTGATAAACCTTGCACTATCTGTGTGAGTGGGGAAGCACACTTAATTATTTTTGCTGTTTTTAACTCATTTTCTCCAGTATAGTTAGTTCATTAACCTAAAGTTTTATTTTGTTAAAATTTTTGTATAATTTACTTTCTTGACTTTTATGGTTTACCATGTACTTTGTGTTTTAATTAAAACTTTAAACTACAGGTGCAATTATAAATAAAGGAATTTATTTCTAAAAGTAACTATTATTATTGTTCTCCTCGGTCGTTTATTTTCGGGGAACAATTCATTTATAGTTAATTATGATAACTGCTATTGATAATATGATTTGCATTGTTCGCAGTGTTTTGAATAGTACAGATGGATTGAGTATGGCCTCATTTTTATTTATTCTTCAAGACCCTAAAAAGTCCACACGTTCCCCACAGTTACCAGACAAATAACGTAGATAAACATTTAAACGCAGAGGGGAAATGTAATATGATTGAGTAAAGTGGAACCTTGGAAAAAATACCGTAACTCTTATAATTATGTTTCTTGATGGTTTTCTTCATATAGAATATGTTGCGGCGATTTCCTGAGGCCTCGAAAAAGCTTACGACACAGGTAAGTGAGAATTGATAACTTCAACTTAATCTATGGAGGAAGGTCAACAAAAGAATGAAAACTTAATAAAATTATTAAAATCATTTTTATTTCTCTACTATTTTCGGGTCCATAAGACGCCTCATCAAGAGAATTTTGCTAGAAACAAAAGTCTGTCGCGCAGGGGCTGCGTAAACTAAGCAGATTTCCCTCGTGAAGTTTTACAATAGAGAAATTTCACGAGAGTTGAACAGTTACGGAAAACGACGAACTAGCAATTTGGGCGAGGGTAACTCACGACTAAGAACCGACATTAGCTCGCTCAGATCTTCACCTTCGTCCGCTTGATCGCCAGCACCAACCACAGTATATGCAAAAATCCCGCCCCCAGAAAATATCCTCGGTTAATTATTCAAAGTATACAGAATACATATTTAGCAGCAAATTGTAATTTGTCAATAAGATGGCGTTCTATCAACAAGCTTTCCAATCACACCCCCCCAGAACGCTAGCTATTTCAGTAATAAAGAGATCATTTCGAATTTTAAAATAGCGCCGCCCATCCCCAACTAGTCCGATTTCAGCCTAAACGAACTCGAGTAAATATGGAGTTTGGTAACGATTAAATAAAATTATGACCGCTAGAGCGGTAACAGACAAATATATATATATATATATATAGAAACACACAAACACTCACACACACACACACACACACACACCACACATTATATATATATATATATATATATATATATATATATATATATATATATATATATATATATATATATATATATGTAATTTTGAACGGACCTCATTTTCGCCATCTCCTGGGTAAGATTGATGGACATTTGGAGAAAGTTTTCGAAAATCGTGTCATGAGTACGACCTTACCTTAAGGGAAATCTGCTAAAACGAAACTTAGCTAAAGATAGACAAACTAAACCTTTTTTTGATAATTCACATGTTAATGCCAAAACAAAAAAGTCCGTCACGCAGGGGCTGCGTAAACTAAGCAGATTTCCCACGTGTTGTTTACTAATAGATAAATCTACGTACTGGTAACACAACACCACCGTGAATAAATACAAACGGAAATAAGAAATGTTTCATCCAATTTTAATAACCTGTCGACAGGAAGCGTCAGGTTAGAAATGTACACACACGGGTTTGCCGCTTCACTCGGAAATAATAACAATTTCTGTAATATATCAGAATATAACATATTAATTTTATTGAGAACTATTTACTATATCTATTACTGTAATTAATAATGATTCAGAATAATTGTTATCTCATTCAATCAAATTTTAGTAGTCCAAAACCTTAAGACGGGGTAGGGGGTCACAGGCACATATTTGCATGTATCTCGTATAATAAAGGTCTCTTGAATACAACTTTTGGTATTTAAACTTCGAATAATGTGATTTATTATGTAGCAGAGTATTGTTTATGTAACATGTGTAGAAGTGGCGGTTTGCTAATGGCTGAAAACTGAAAAATGCAAATATCTCGGTTAATATTCAAGATAGTGAATACATGTATATAACAATATTTATAGTACATTTTATTTGCAATGAGATTGGTTTTACCGCTAGAGTGTTAACAGACGATAATTTTGAACGGACTTCATTTTCGTTATCTCCTGGGGTAGGACCGATGGATCTTAAGGGAAATCTGCTAAAATGAAATGAGAACAGAATTATATGAGAACGGGCGAAGCTAACTTTCAGGTAACTTTCTACAAGGACTTGCAGTTCTTCAAGGGTGTTAATATGTACACAAAATATAGAAAACTCAGTGAAGTCTATAAGAATGCTGACTATCGATTCATTAATAAAAATGATTTATTAACGTCCACTTTTTTTTTTGCAAAATAAGGCTAATTGAGACGGGTTATCTACAGGTTACCACCTTTTTCTAACCAGGGTGGGACTAGGGATTTTCTTTAATGAATTCCGTCACTAAATAAATTCCTCTGCCCAGGTGGCGATTCATTCCCAACAAAGCCTAAAGAATAATAAGACGAGACAAAGGAAGCTACAAATCTGGCCATAAATTTTCAGTTGAAAAAACTAAGTGCATTTTATTAACTAAAAATGTCTAATATAGCTTCCGACCATAGGCTAAATTGCGAATACTTACTCAGTATGTACATAATGGATTGAGTTAACACTTTCATTTTTTGGGGTCTATTAAAAACCAATGAGGTATTCGCAATGAAAAATATTCTAAAAAATCCCTTTTCTTTTTTCGATCCGTTAGTAGTACCAAAAGGATGGAGCTTCGAGTTACTAACCACTCCTATACTAGTTTTTTACTCGACTATAGTTACATTGCATATTCATTTGCCAGCTCTACTACACTATAATTATTCAACAAAAATTGTAATAGTCGTTGCCTCAGGAGTATTTCAATCTAGCCGAACGGAAAGCTCGTTATTTTAGTTTGCCAACCACCTGTGAGGTCAGTAGGAGTCAAATATTATAAACTATTAGTTTTTCTATGAAATCAATTCCATGCCTTAACAATTTCATTAAAAATGTCACACACACACACACACACACACACACACACACACACAAAGGAAAAGGGGAACTCTGCAATTCTAGTTTAGAAAAGTACTGAGAAAAAATATTTACACATTGCTTTATATTAACAGGGTCTGGAGTGAATGGACAGGTCACGTGGAAAGAGCCACGAGATATCCTTTTAAAAGAGCTGTTACGTCCTTCGTCGGTAAACGAAGGGAAAGACATTATCCATACACAGAATGCTCATGACCTGGGATATGGGATGATTTGAAGGAATCCGAAAAAAATAAGGTTTTTTAAAAATTATAATTATAGTATCATGAAAATTTAAGAAGTTTTTCATCTCACATTAATATTAATTTAATCAACAGTACCAAACTACGAGAAGTAGAAACTAGCATTAGCCCCAGGTGTTTTCATATGCAGCTTAAAATAAAATGTATGTTTATACTTCTAATTTCAAGAGAAACAAAGAATAGATGGTAAGATGAGAACATTAGGATATGAGGTCATTCCAGCTCCAGGGGTTCCATTTTTATTTTATATATCAATATATATATATATATATATATATATATATATATATGTGTGTGTGTGTGTGTGTGTGTGTGTTTGTATGTAGTACGTTTATTTTATTTTTTACTCTTTACTTTTGATATACTTATTATTTATTCTATTTAACATTTTTTTTCCATTTTTTAATTTACATTATTATTATATTATTTTTATTTATTAAGTTACGTTTTCCTTTTCACAATTCCTCAGGAAGGAGTATGTATGTTGGGTAAAGCTCTTTTTAATGTGAGCGACGATGACTAGAGTAATCGATCCTTCGAAACCTCCCTCAAAACAGGAGAACATGGGAAATTGCATGAATTTTGACATTCTGCGTAACGGACTCTTTTTTCTTTTTAACATTACCTCTTACGGAATACCCCTAAGAACGCTGCTAGAGAGTAACTTTAAATTTTTAATGAGTTTTTACAAGGTGCTCATCGTGCGACCTTGGCCTGTGCCCCTAACTGGTGAATGTGGTTTTCTATCCGTATCCATTTTTTTAAAAGGCGTTTTTCTATTTGTATCTCCTTTTTTTTATGACAAGGATGATTTGCCGTAGATATGGCAGTTGTAAAGGTGACAAGACAGTCGTTGTATCTAAGGCGGCCCCGGCTAGAGCACCATGTCCAATCTATTTCACCCCTCGGCCACACCAATCCTTGCCTTTCATCCCCTCGATGGCCTAGTTGCCAGCCTCAATCCAGGCCTTAGTCCCAGGGGAGAAACTTTCATCCTTTTTTTTTTTTAAGGGCAAAAAGAAGAAAGTAAACGGCCAATATCAACCGCGGAGGGAAACAAAGGCGACGGAGAAAGCTGCCGTCAGCCACCTAGGGTCGTCCTCCGACATAATGCCATTTTCTTTATGGTTGGAAGAATATTACCAATAAATGTAGAAAATTCTCAGAATGAAACAGCCACATTCTTTATTGAAGAAATCGGGAATTATAAATAGTGGTCTCATCATAATGTTATCCAGTTAGATAAGTGAGGAAAAGTAACCCCAATAAACTTATTAATTAACAAAATTAAAACAGAACTCATAAAAAAACAAATTAAATAAAAGTCCAGGTACTGCATAAACTAAGCATATTTCCCACGTGCTTCTATAAGACAGTTGTGATCTTATTCATTATTTCTATCTAAAAATGAAGGCTGACAACAAGAAAAAACAAATTCACACAAACACAACACAAACAAAAAAAGTCCGTCACGCAGGGGCTGTGTAAACTAAGCAGATTTCCCACGTGAAGTTGTACAATAGAGAAATCTCCATACGAGAACAGTTACGGAAACGGACGAACTAGCTTTAGCGGGAAACTCACTCATCCGTTATCGGATCTCCGTTACTCCGTTACACTCAAATATCTCTGTTAATATTCAAGATAGAGAATAAATCTATAAACACAATTTGTACTAAATTTAATTTGCAATAAGATTGGTTCTATACAATGTTTTGGTCCGACGTATGGTAACGGAGATGTTTCGAATTTTCGAAAATCCTCCCTCCCACTAGTCCGATTACACCCATTAACGATCTTGACTCTGTCTTTTTGCATAAAAAGGTTAAATATCGAGTTGGGTAGCGATCAAACAAAGATTGCGACCACTAGAGCGTTAACAGACACACACACAAATATATATATATATATATATATATATATATATATATATATAATTTCGAACGGAACTCATTTTCGTCTTCTCCTGGGTAGAATCGTTGGACATTTGAAGAAATGTTTCGAGAATCGCGTCATGAGTACGACCTCAATAGCTGATTTGCCTTAAGAGAATTCTGCTAAAACTCGGTTAATATTTGAGTTACAAAAAAAAAATGCATAGAACGACAATTGCAGAACATCAATATTGGTGCAATAACATTTTTAAAAATTTGACTCATTTTAACTGTGATATCTTGAATTTTCGAAATTCCCCTCATATAACTCTTTCCCAATTCCACCCCCGATTTCAGCCTTTAACTAATACGGTCTGAATGTGTGAAACAGTTAAATATCCAGTATGGAAAATAAATATCTTCGATCCACCACCTCAAAATCTTAATTTATATCATCATAGCACTACGCATTTGCATGCATCTCACAGCAAACGTTTAATGAAAACAATATTTGGTATTTATGCTTGGGATAAAGTGGTTTATGATATAACAGTTTACTGCTAATATGACATTAGTAGGAGTGGGGGTACACTGAAGGCCGAAAACTGATAGGGGATAAATGTGTATAACAATACTTTTTGTACATATTATTTGCAATAAGATTGGTTCTATACAATTTGTCGATCTGACGTATAATAACGAAGATATTTCGAAATTCCTCCCCTCTAAATGCCCTCTCGTTCGATTTCAGCTATTAACGAATTCAATCTTATGGACCTCATTTTCGTCATCTAATAGTTATGATCGATTGGACATTAGATGAAACTTTTCGAAAATCGCGTCATAAATACAATGAAGTTAAATTCAGACGATTACAAGTGGGAGTTTACTGAAGGCTGAATACACAAAATAATTGAAATAAGAAAAAAAATTTTATATAAGATTTTTTAGAATTGTTTTCATACTGAAATTTTTTTTAATCTAGTTATTATAATTAAAAAATAATTAGAAGTTAATTAATAATGATGTGGGGAATTCAGCATAGTCCACTATCTGTAAATGGACAACCACCCGTTAAGATGTGAGGTCTTCCCTTGCTTCGGTTCCTAACTGCAGCCATTGATTGCACTTTATGCACGAGTGCCATCAGAGGATTGCACTCTTCAATTGGGCAATTCATCTGATCAGGGTTATTCCCAACACCTAGGGTGACAGACGGAAAACCACATTGCCTTAAGAGATGGCCCTCGACCACTGGAGCACAAAGACTTGGATGCATCTATTTCAGAAAATCAATGTTAGAATCGTTCACAATAAATGTCACTAGATGGCGTCATCTCAAATCCTATTACCTATTTATCTCTGCTCTCAAAAGCGTTATGACTACAATGCTTAAAAAAAGTCCGTCACGCAGGGGCTGCGTAAACTAAGCAGATTTCGCACGTGAAGTTTTACAATAGAGAAATCTGCACACTAATAACGGCAGTAGTAACGAATCTCTAAACCAATTCACGAGGTTTAGACCAACCAACCACCAACCAACAAACAGTTACGGAAACGGCCGAACTAAATTTCGGCGGAAAGTCCCGAATATGGCCGACTTCTGCTGACCACTCACACAATACAAATGCAAATATCTCGGTTAATATACAAGATACAGAATAAATGTATAGAACAGTGTTTATAGTAAATTTAATTTGCAATACGATTGATTCTATACAATTTTTTCTATCCGACGCATAATAACAGAGATATTTCAAATTTTCAAAAATCCCTCCTCTAAACCCCCTCCCTCCCACTGGTCCGATTTCAGTCATTAACAAACATGATCTTCCTTTTTACATAAAACAATTGATCAAAAATACAGAACATACACACACACACACACACCTATATAGATATATATATATATATATATATATATATCATTTTGAACGGACCTCATTTTCGTCATCTCCTGGGTAGGATCGATGGACATTTGAAGAAATTTTTCGAAACTCGCGTCATGAGTACAACCTCAATAGCTGATTTCCCTCAAGGGAAATCTGCTAATAAAATGAACAGGCATGTTTAACGACTTACTGAATACAGTGGAGATCGTATGAGATGTTTTTAATATACCATTTTTAGATTCAAACGGCCATATATATTGAATTACACTTTACCATCAATCCTGTTTGTTTGATAAATGCGCCCCCCCCACACACACACACCCACATTGCACATAATGCTACACATATTCGTTTATGTATAAACGTGTATTAGGACTCTAGAGAAGGAAAACAAGAAAGGGGATTAAATATGAAATAATGGGTTAAAACGTAACAGGGAATTACGGCAAGGAGTAACCCAATCGCCTCCCTACACCAAATAATGAATGCTACAGTAGCTGTTAGCCGGCTAAGAGGGTGCCGAAGGTGGCATGTCTTGACAATTTAAAGAAGTGAGTCAAGTGCGTTACAGAGGTGCAAGCAGTGAATTAGAAAGTCATCTCCCAGGGCAGACTGTAGTGGAATAGGATAGCATTGGTAGCTTAAGAGGTTTACAAAGCCAATCATGTTTGTGTGTATGTTTGTATGTATGTATGTGTGTATATATATATATATATATATATACATATATATATACATATATATATAATACATACTTATACATATATACATACTTATACATATATACATATTCGAATAGAGCAATAATAGGATCCATCCTAGGATTGAAGAAATATTTCGAAATTCTGATCATGAGTAAGTAGAACTTGGTGAAAATGCAGTTTAACCCCACCCTTGACGGCACACTTTTGAAAATGGCGACCGCGTTTTAAAGCGTTGACCTTTATCTCACATGGTAAAACCTAGAGTGGCGAGTTCGATTCTTGCCTGGGCAAAGGGAAATTATTTTTAGTGACGAAATTCATTAAATAACGTCCTAAAATCCCACCCTGGCTAGAAAAGGGTGGTAACCTGTAGATAACCCGTCCCGATTAGCCTAAGTTGCAAAAAGTGGACGTTAATAAATAATAATAACAATACAATTCCAACCGCGGGTGTGTGTGTGTGTGTGTAATATAAATGTACATTCAGATTTGAATAGCATTCAAAAATTTCCAAAATACGTCATCGGTCATTTCCACCAATGGGGTGGGGTTAAACTGCATTCCACCCGTAGAACTTCAATAACTGATTAGGTGCTGTTAAAACAAAAATTCAAATAAATTAACAGAACAGAAATAAAACACAGACCTATATCTATTAGCGACTTTTGTACTTTTCGTACGCTGCCACAAGTCCCAAATTCGTGTCTGTGCAAGGACAAGAAGCCGAAAGGAATGGCTGTGAAAAATAGCCTGGGCATGATAGCAAGTAAGAGGATGGATGATGGGGAATGTAGGCCGAGCGGTGAAATCTGCTCTCTGAGGTTCAGTGTCATGGACCTGGAGAAAGTGCTGTCCTCCAGGCTAGTCTTGTCTAGCTTCTATACCAGCTGTCTTCTCTCTAGCCCACCATTTCCATACCTAACCTATATATTTTTTTTTATTTGGTTTTAGTTTCAGTTGGCAGACTGTAAAACGCGTTTACATACTACGAATCTCTGCGACTTATGAATGCACTCCCATTATTACCTACTTACTAAACAGGCGTGGAACGCATTAACTCACATAAAGATCACTTGAATTAACTAATAAACCAAAACAACCTATTGCGCTAGTAATAAACTTGAAATTAAAGAAAGTCCAAGTAAAAGAAGCAGATTTTTTATGAGCTGTAATGGTACGCCGATGCGCAAAGTTGATTTTCAATTTTTGCACTAATAAGAAGTCACAACTTTTAATTAACTTGGAGATGAGATGTTTAGTGATACAATTACTGATAAGTGGAAACCCTGTTAGTAGGAGTAGGGGTCAGCTGAAGGCTGAAAATAAAAAATACAAATAACTCTCTTGATATTAAAATTAGAGTAAAAATAAAAAGAACAAGCATTGCAAGGCATTAAATGATTAACAAGATTGACTATACAACATTTTTCAGTACGAATTATAATAATGGAGATATTTCGAAGTTTTCTTAATTTACCCCCTACAACCCCTCTTCTAATGCTAGATTATGACCATTGACAAATTTTATCTTTAGTAAATATTGGACTCTGTAGAAAGTATAATTTTTATGGCATGGTTGCGTGTATCTCCCACATTAAATGTACCATGAAAACCATATTTCATTTTTAAGCAAGGAATAAGATTTCTAATAATATATCAGCTTATTGTTAATACGTACTTAGTAGGAGTGAAGGAGCAGCTTTAAGGGGAATCTGTTAAAATGATCAAGTGGTTGAAAAATGGACGTGATTTACTGGGGTTAGTAGTAGTAGAGGGGGATGAGGAGCTCAAGTTTAAGAAAATTTACTAAATGAATTAATTTGGAACCTAGAAATAACGAAAATAATTACTTTTTTTTTTTGCTTTAAATTATATTCATTTTTTTCGATTCTCTAAAATAAAAACGTTACTCCTAAATGAAAATAACAATAGTTTTAGAAGATTATATTATCCGCAACATTTCTTAGTACGGTTTTCCATTATTGGTGAGATATTTACAATTTCATACTTTCCACATTCCGTCAACTTTTGTTCTTAGTTATGTTAGTCATTAAAGAAATTAACTGCCATTTTTTTGAAAACAGTTAAATACTGAGTTGACAACATGAGCACATTTCATTTCGGAGATGTGCCCTATGGATAACAGTATGACGCATATATACCTTATCATAAGAATTCGGACTTCAGATTGACGGTCCTGAAATTGCTAACTCAGCTAATACTGAGGATATTTGAATACAATTGGCGTAGATTTGGAGCAAGCGAAATGTAGACATATATCTGAAGTGCGAGAGTAAAAAGTTCTTTAAGGAGCGAACCAATAAAAGTAGCAAAACGTTGTAAAAAGGCATCTTTTTAGTTTTAAATAAAATCCTGAGTGCCATCCTGGCTAGAAAAGGGTGGAATTCTGTAGATAACCCAACTCAAAATATCAGGATCAAATTTCTGATACTGCGAGAATTTCTGCAGTTATGAGGGAAACTCACAAAAAATTGTAAAATATCAAATGAAATATCTCCAAAACGAGACCGAATGGGGCGAATATAGACCCTTTAATTGTAAGGGACTCTATCGTTGGGAAATAATCCTAGAACACACACACACACACAAATGTGCTTCTTGGATAGGATCGATGTACATTTCAGGATGTTTTTCACCGTGTCATGCGTGCAACCTGAACAGCTCATTTCCCTTCGAGGGAAATATAATATATATATATATATATATATATATATATATATATATATATATATATATATATGACTGTTACCGCTCTAGCGGTCGCTTTTATACAAGTTTTTGATTCGGCACATAATAAAGGAAATTCCCCCTCTTAAACTCTCCTCCTGGTCACATTTCCGCCATTAACGAGTTTGACCTTTAGTGCTGCATTAAAATAGTTATATCGAGTTTTGTAACGATCAAACAATTACTGCGACGAAGAGGTTATATATATATATATACATATATATATATATATACATACATATATATATATATATATATATATATATATAATTTTGAATGGACCTCATTTTTGTCATCTACTAGGATCGATGGATATTTGAGAAAATTTTTTGAAAATCGCGTCATGAGTACAACCACAATAGCTGACTTCCCTTAAGAGAAATCTGCTAAAAATCTCTTATAATCCATGCGTGAATCCTTTTCTCCTATGCGCGGGGCTTCATTTGAAACAATTTCATTTGAAAGTGCAATACGATATCTCCGTTTCAATTTATCAGATCAATAAATGTCATAGAATATAATTTATAGATCTATTCATGATTAACAGTTAAGATAAATCTTTTCTGTCTCTAAAGGAGAAATTTACAATATTTTATTTTCGCCCTCTCTAAACGCAGAAGGGAAGCTACTCAACAAGACGATACATTTCAACGAATTCCCTCTTCACAAGAATGCTACTGGAGACAAGGATTCCCCCTTGCCTTCCTGGGTGTCACAGGTAATCATTTGTTCCAGTAACATTTTAAAGAGGGCACTGATGATGAAGCTTAAGGACTGAAAGCGCTCTGTAGCATACAATAAATTTAACTGTGAAAGAAAGGGGCCTTTGTTTTCTTATCTGATATATCTGTCAATGTCCTACGCTATAGTCCCTGTCATTCCAAGATAGTAAATCCAAAAAGGCCAGATAATGAAAGGAAAACATGAAATGGAACGTTAGATTAGATTGTGCCTCCAGAATGTAAAGTTAAACTGCAAAGTTATATTATTAAATCAGTTCACAACCACATCACATCGGTTGCAATGGTTACCGCAATGTAAGCGACTGTATTAGTTGGTTTCAAAAGTATTTGAAACATATATAGTTTCCAGTTATAAAACCCAAATAAAATTTCTTAAGGAATAATAATAAGGAAAGGAAGGCTCTGCTCTAGAACAGTAAGAATTCTCAAAGAATCAATTCTCAGTAAGAATCAATTTATCTATCTTAAATTAAATTGATTCCAACCAATGATCCCGAATATAAAAACTTCTTGCATTAAGAATAAAAAAAGAAAAAAGAAAAGAAACTTTCATTTTATTGGAAAATGAAAAAGTGTGAAGACATTGACGGGAACACGCTAATGAATCAAGAAGCATTTACCGTTTAGAAATGTAGAAACTGTCATTCATGCAACTGACCACTGGTTATCGTTTTACACTAAAAAATGATGAGAAAGAATATCTCATTTGAGACGAGAGAAAGTTCATAAGGAATATTAATGGTTCCAGAATTTAAACATTTTTTTCAATTATTAAGGTATGAAAATGATATGGGCATTATGAGATAAGAGAAATGGATATGCAAATGTGAAAATATAAATCAATTATATATAACAAGTCGATAAAATGCTAAGAAACTCATAAACTGAAATATTTTTATTAATTAATTTTCATGAGATAAAATTAACTTATTTTAACTTGAGAAAATTAAAAAAAAGTTAATTTTATATATTATTTAGTCACTCTCATATTTACTATTTAATTGCCTAGTAATATATACATATAAAAAATATATTTACATCCACTTGATGCTATCACGGCTAAAATGGTATATTTAATATCATATTTCCTGGTTATTGTGATTTTCCTTCCCCACTTTTCCATTCCTACGTAGTCTTCTTGCCTTTAACAAATATGATGGTGGCCTTGCGGGTTAAGGCGTGCGTTCATCTTCCACTACCGTCACTATGCCTGGCTAGTGTCGAAGTGCATATGTATCAGCAGGTGTTTAACGGGCACATCTGACAGCCCCTAACTAATGACTATGACTCTCGTAGTTCCTGTACACAGATAGTCTGGATACCCCACACTCCAGGCTACTGGGGTCAACTCATTCAAGGTCCTCCCTGGTTAATGGGGACGTACATTGACTTGATCACTCCCTACGTAAAAACTGTGATCATGAATCCCTCGAGTCTCGCTCGGAGACGGTTTAAGATCTCAAAGGTCTTTATTACCGACCGAAAAAAGAAATAAAAAAAAATTACTAATGAAGCCAAAGGGTCTCTTTCCAGTCCCGTTTGTTGCTCCAGTCCTACCGTAGCACTCTTCCGTCACAATGACTTCATTATATTAGTTACCATCTTAGCCTGGACTATGGCATGATTTGTCAGACACTCAGCCCGCCTGCTTTGTATGTGTGCTTTGTATGTTGCACGTTCTTCATGAAACTCCGTCACTTAGGTGTCTCGATCACTTAAGCACATTTCTCACGCAATGGAAAACGACACATGGTGACCTCATTCCATCTTGTATTATCTATTTCTCCTGCAGTATGAAACTTATGAAAAAAGAACTTAAAATGTTACTCGGACTTGGAATGTTTAGTGACTGAGGTACTTATGTCAGGGGAATCATGCATTAGAATTCCAATAACATTGATTTTATATAATTTTAGCAGATTTCCTTTAAGGGGAATCAGCTATTGAGGTTGTACTCAAAACGCGATTATCGAAATATTTTCTCAAATGCCCATCTATCATACTTAGGGAACGACGAAAATGAGGTCCGCATATATATATATATATATATATATATATATATATATATATATATAATATATATATATATATATCGGCGCCAGTAATGTTTTGATCGAATACGAAACTACCGATAACGACGGATGAACGCACTTTTTTAAATGACTACACTAATGTTCAAATTCGTTAATGACTGAAATGTGACTAGTGTGAGGGCAGTTTAAAACGAAGAATTTCGACAATTCAAAATATCTCCTTTATTATGAGCTGGATCGAAAACTTGTATAAAGACAATCTTATTTCAAAATTGCCAATAAGTGTTGTTGCATTCATGTTTTCTTGTATCACAGCAGGTCAAGGGCAATAATTTTTATTTATAGTTTTTTTTTATTTTTTTTTAGGGCCTTCAGTAAATCTACCAACTTTTATACTCAAAAAAAAACACACCCACTAATAATATATATATATATATATATATATATATATATATAAATATAAGTAAAAATAATATATATACAATAAATATATATATATATATATATATATATATTTGTCTGGTAACGGTCTAGCGGTCGTAATTTTTGTTTGATCTTTAGGAAACTGGATATTTAGATATTTTATATAAAAATAAAGATCAAGTTCGTTAAAGGCTGAAATTGTACGGGAGGGAGGAGGGTTTAGAGGCGGAAATTTAAAAATTCGAAATATCTTCACTACGTCAGATCGTAAAAGAGTATAGAGCAAATCTTGTTGCAAATTAAATGTTCTATAAATGTTGTTATATTAGCAGATTTGCCTTAGGGGAAATCAGCTATTGAGGTCGTACTCATGACGCGAGTTTCGAAAAATTTCTTCAAATGTCCATCGATCCTAGTCAGGAGATGACGAAAATGAGGTCCACTCAAAATAATATATATATATATATATATATATATATATATATATATATATATATATATAGATATATATATTTGTCTGTTAACGCTCTAGCGGTCGCAATTTTTGTTTGATCGTTACCAAACTCGGAATTTAATCGTTTTATGTAAAAAGGAAGATCAAGTTCGTTAATGGCTAAAATCGAACTAGGGGGGTTTAGCGGGGGGATTTTCGAAAATTCGAAAGATCTCCATTACCATACGTCGGATCAAAAAAATGTATAGAACCAATCTTATTGCAAATTAAATTTACTATAAATATTGTTCTATACATTTATTCTGTATCTTTAATATTAACCGAGATATTTGGATTTGTATTGTGAGTGTGGTTGGCTATGTTTGGGTTTCCGCCGAGCGCACTAGCGCTAGTGTGGCCATTTCACTAACTATTCGTCCTCGTGAGAATAGGTTATTACTAGGCAGATTTCTCTATTGTAAAACTTCACGTGGGAAATCTGCTTAGTTTACGCTGCCCCTGCGTGACGGACTTTTTTGATTGTTAAACGTGATTTTTGTATATTATGGTTTTTTCCCTATAGTAAACCTCCACTCCTACTCACGTCGTAATAACAGTAACCTGTTAGATCATGAAGCATTTACTAGACGCTTAAATACCAAATATTGTTCTCATTGAACTTCTACTTTTTGATATATTTGCAAATGAGTGGAGCACGTGGGATATCTGCTTAGTTTACGCAGCCCTTACAGGACGGACTTTTTCATCTGACACGACATTGAAATGAGGTATTTGGAATATTTATTTATTCTGTCTCTAGCCTCTCTCCCCTCCCCCCTTCCTACAAGGGAGTTTAGCCATTTTAGCAGATTTTCCTTAAGGGAAAATTATATGTATGTCTGTAACGCTCTAGCGCTCGCAATTATTGTTTGAACGTTACAAAACTCGATATTTAGTCGTTTTACTTAAAAAGAAAGATCAAGTTCGTTAATGTCTGAAATCTGACAAGTGAGGGGGGGGGGTATTTTTTAAAAATTCGAAATATCTCTGTTACTATAGGTCTGATCGAAAAATAGCATAGAAGCGATCGTATTGCAAAATAAATTTACTGTAAATTTTGTTCTATAAATTTATTCTGTATCTTGAATATTAACGGAGATATTTGCATTTGTATGCATGTGTGTGGTCGGCAGGAGTCGGCTATGTTCGGGACCCTTCGCCGAGAGCTAGTGCGGGCCGTCCTCGTGAATAGGTTTAGAGATTCCCTACTACTACTGTTGTTATTAGGCGGATTTCTCTATTGTAAAACTTCACGTGGGAAATCTGATTAGTTTACGCAGCCCCTGCGTGACGGACTTTTCTAATATAATCTTTGGTTTTCCATGAAACGGTTATATGTCGAGCGTGGTGTTGATCAAATAAGAATCATGTACACTACAACGTAAAATTATAAATGATGACGTCCCATCGAACATACTTGCACATATTTCACAGTAAAAGTTCAACGAAAACAATATTAGATATTTCAAGCTATCAATAATGTAGTTCGTGACATAGCAGCATATTACTAATATGATATGAATTGGGGATTTACTGAAGTCCAAAAATTAAAAATTGCAAATATCTTGGTCGACATTGAAGATAGAGAAAAAATGTATATAGTACTTTTTAAATGACATTTAATTTCCAATTCCAAGTCCTATTAAATGTTTTGACCCGGTGTATAATATCGGGAATATTTTGAATTTTAGAAACTCCCTCACACTTTTCCGAAATCAGTCATTAACGAACTTGATCTTTACTCAGACATAAAACTTTTAAATGTCAGGTTTGGTAACAATTAGACGAAAATTGCCACTGCTAGAGCGTTAATAGACAGAATGTTAAAAAATCGCTTCATGAGTACAACCTCAATAGCTGATTTTAATTAAGGGAAATCTCCTTAAAAAACTTGGAATTTGAGATTCCCCAAGAAAAAAGTCCGTCACGCAGGAGCTGCGTTAACTAAGCAGATTTCCCACGTGCACCACAAATTATTTATTTGGCTTCAAATAAAGTACTTCATAACAAAATGGAATATTGAAAATATGAGACGAGTAGGATAGGGGGGGGGGGGCATTACTGAAGACCGAAAACTAAACAGTTCAAATATCTCGGTAATTATTAAAGATAGTAAAAAAACGTACGTAACAACATTTATAAAAAAATCCATTTGAAATAAGATTGGTTCTATATAATTTTTCGATCCGATGCATAATAACGGAGATATTAAGAATTTTCAGAAATTCTCCCCTCTAAAAACCCCCTCCCTGGCCCGATTTCAGCCGTTAACGAACTTGATCTTTCTTTTTGTATAAAACGATTATATATTAAGTTTGGTACCGACAAGACAAAAATTGCGGCCTCTAGAGCGGTAACAGACAAATATATATATATATATATATATATATATATATATATATATATATATACACAGTTTTGAAATGACATCAGTTTCGTCATCTCCTGGGTTGGATCGATGGTATTTGAGAAAAATTTCGAAAATTCGTCATGAGTACAACCTCAATAGCTGATTTCCCTTAATGGAAATCTGCTAAAATAAATATACGACTTGACATATAGACAATGGGATCTAGACATGCAGAGGTTTGCCGTATGTGTTCTGTCGGCTAGTTCTACAGCGTTTCGTTCAGCTAAAAGGTTAACAAGCTTTTGATGAGGGATTTCATAGCAGTTTTAGTAGCTCTGTAGTTTTACCTGAAAGCGCTACGTTTATTTTCTAGGTCGAGCATCATAACTTTCTCTAACATTACGGGGAAGAAGTTGATCTACCGTGACACCAGGCTAACTATCTGGTGACAGTGCAGTTTAATGAAGCCACCTCGAATAGCAAGGATGACGCTCAACATTTAATGATTTAAATAGCTAACACAACACCCTCCTTCTCCGATCTCTCTTATACTATCTGCACACACACACACACACACACACACACACACACACACACACACACAAAACACTTTCATCTCTAGCTACCTTAAATAGTATTCTGCAATATTCATTTCAAATGAGTAGAGCTCATCACTCAGGACGTTATTTATTTGGGGGAGTGTTTTTGATTTTTATTTTCCTACGAAGCATTTTTTGTTTTAATATATTGCCAATCTTAAATAATCGGAGATCCTCAATAAAAAAAGTCCATCACGCCTTCTGCGTAAACTAAGCAGATTTCCCTTGTGAAGGTTAATAATAGATAAACCTACATACTGCAAGACCATCGTGAATATTAAGTGGATAAATACAAAAGGAAATAAGAAATCTTTCACCTACCGGCGGGAAGCGTCTTAAATGTAAAAAAAAACAATTCTGCCAACGGCTCACCATAAAGAAAAACAATAACTGAAACATATAACATATTAATTTGATTGAAAACTATGTACTATATTAAGTACTGTAATTTATAATGAATCAGAATAATGTTTATCTCAATCATTAAAATTTTAGTAGTCCAAGAATTTAAGACGGGGGGGGGGGAGTCTCCAGAACATATTTGCATGTATCTCGTATAATAAAAGGCCTCTGGAAAAAAATATTTGGTATTTAAGCTTCGAATAATTTTGTTTATTATATAACAGAGTACTGTTTATAAATCTCGAGTAGAAGTGGGGGTTTACTGAAGGCTGAACAACTAAAAAGTGCAAATATCTCGGTTAATATTCAAGATAAGGAATACATGTATATAACAATATTTATAGTAGATTTAATTTGCAATAAGATTCATTGTCTACACTTTTTCGATCCGATTTATAGTAACGAAGATATTTCGAAATTCCCCCCCTCTAAACCCCTACTAATACTATAGTTATTTTAAAATTGGTTTCTCTTTGTAAAATGAACACACTACTTTGGATGGGCCCTCATGGAATTTTATGTAGTTTGCTTGGTAAATAAAGACTTTTGTTGTAGTTTGGAATAGAATTGGCAAAGTTGTTTTTTTCCCCATTAATTATATTGAAAATTCATTAATCTTTAAAACGTGTCTACTCTAAAAATGGCTTGTTCTGCTTGCAATAAAGCTCTTTAAACAAATTTTAATTTGATATATAATCTGTCAAGAAATTATTATGTTATTTATAAAAGTCAACTTTGTGCTAAGGGTTGTTTACGGGTTACCACCCGTTCCTACCATAGTGGGACTAAGGATTTATTACAATGTAATCGTCAAAAAATAAATTCCTGTTGACTAGGTAGATATCGAACCCACAGCTTTAGATGTACCAAGTTCAATAATGAATTAAAGTTTTAAATTAAATTTGTCTAAGAACGTTATTTTTAAAATTAATAGGAAAATATCAGAGAAGGCTTCCTTCGTTATATCTTTTCTTTATTAGGCTAATATTTAAGTAGTGATATGGATATGTTATTTATTGCTAACACCTATTTCTTGCTCCGATGGCTAATTGGAGTGGGTTACCTACAGATTACAATCGCTTTATATTGTTATTTATTTCTGCCCACGTTAGTCTACTAATACTAATCGGAATGGGTTATCTACAGATAACCATCCTTCTATAGCGAGGGTGGGACTAAAGATTTTATTTAATGAGTTCGTCACAAAATTAAGTCCTATTTCCCGCATGGGAATCGAACCCATGACTATGTTTACCAAGTGTACGCCATAACTCACATGACAATCCTGAACTCTTATCCATCATTTTAAGTCAGGGTGTGATGCAGTTTTTCATTTAATGGGTTAGTTTCTAAATAAATTCTAATTGCCTATGTGGGAATCGACCACATGACTCCAGTTTTATTTAGAGCATTATGAACAATTCCTTAACACAGAAGGGCCACCCGGGCTATCGTCTGCCTCGACCATAGTTAGTACTTCAGTACGGAAGCAGATACAAATGTAAATATGGTCACAGGGAACAAATGCTTCTATGGCCTGCACTTGTCTCCATTTAGACAAATGTAAATATGCAAAGTGGTCATCAGACGTTCATATGCCCATAATTGGCCCAAAGGGGGTTGATAAAATGGTTAATCCTAAATAAAGTGCTTAGTATACGTGTTATTAACCACTTTTGTTTAAGTAATCACTTTAAATTTCATTGTTGTTTCATGTGTTTTCTCTTCTACTTCTTATTCGAACGTGGTTATTTTTTTTCGATATTAACAATTACAAATATTTTAAAAAATTGTGACGTTTAGGTAAAATGTAAATTCACAATATACCTGTTGTTATACGGAGTTATTCGATTCATTTTTCTCTCGCTAGATAAAACAATTCATTTATTTCTTTTTTATTCATGTTCAGCCTTCAACAAACCCACACTCTTCATTTGAGATTAAGCTTGACCACACTTCTAATATCCAGCTTTAGCTTAACATTATGTACACATAGTCATTAGTAGATGAAACGGAGATAGAGACGTCTACTACACATTATTCCGACGCGAGAGATCTGCTTACTTTAGGCAGCACTTGCATGACGTTCGGTTTAATTGCTTGTGGGAACTCTGCCTATTATACGCAGTCGTTGAGTGGGTGACCTCCTTGGTTTTCTCTAGAAAGACTCTTCCTGTGATTTTGAATATGGAGCGACCCCTTTAATAAGTCGTGATCACCTATGGCTCTTTTCAGTACGGGCAAAGGTACCACTTTTTATTAATTTATAGCCCATTAATTTGAAGTAGATTAGATTATGAAATTGAAACGAAAATCTCGAAGGACCAAGGGCTGCCATACGTCTTTGATGGGAGTGTTAAATGGTCATTTCGTGATTTAGCTGGGACGAGAATACTCACTAATACCTCTCTCGTCTTTCTTATTTAAGTGTCTATTCGATTGGCTCACGACATAAGTGGGCGCCATGAGAACGAATACAATCCGGTTCCCTGGTAACCGAATAGCTAAATAAAATGTAATCTAAAATAAAAGGCTCTGGCCTTGATCTTGACACTATAATAACACATAATTGTAAACACAAGATGCAAAAGTAAGCTCAATCCTCAACTCCAGAAATAAATATTTCGAGAAAAGCGTATCATTTTCGGGAGTTGAATTCTTCAACGTACTGCTCCAATGCATTAAAACATATTCTTTGGTTAATACAAAATTAAAGATCTTCATATCTGAAGGATGTTTTTATACACAAGTTGAATACTATACAAAAATCTACAATTATTAAATAAAACTTCAAAATATTTGTCATAAAAATTGATCAGAAAATAATTTATGATTAACTGAAATATAGAATCCTTATTTCTTCCGACGATTCATTAAATGTAATCCAAGTCACTAGTTTAACCGATAGCTAATTAACTGAGGAAAACAATCAATCAAATGTGTTCCATCATTATTTAATAAAAACTAAACGGTTTGAAGTAGAGCGTTTTTACCGAGTAGGATTAGGGAGGTTTGGGGGGGGGGAGGGCATAAAACCAACTGATGACCACTTCAATTATTGTTATTATTTGTGGCAAATGGTCTCCAATACGAAACAGTTTTTCACTCAAAGTGTTCGTCGTGCGCAAAGTAAACTAAAGCCTGTTTCAGTGGCTGCGTAAACTTGCCACCAGATCTTCCAAGGGTATCCCTTTTCAAAAACAAATTAGAAAAAATGAATAGTGGTAACACATTACCACCGTGATTAAACACATCCCTTAATGAGAATTCTTTTAGCTAGATTAAATTGTATTAGTAACTGGACCTACATCTGAATCATATAATTTATATTTAAATAGCTCAAATTTTAAATGTTTAATTACATTGCCGAAGGGGGGGGGCGGATGAACTCGTATTTTCTTAAATTACATTCGTTGCAACCTGTCCTCCTGAAAGTGAGGTAAGTTAAGATACTGACAAGTAAGGTTTCCGAAGAAGCTTCCACCAGAGTCGGGTACTGACTACAATGGACGAACTAATCCGAAACACCCGACCACATGTCACTAGTGACTTCATAAAAATGCCAATAGGTTCTAATTAACTATTCAAGATAGGGATTAAATGCATATAACAATATGTGTAGTCCATCTTAATTTGCAATAAGATTGATTTTGTACAATTTTTCTGACGTATAGTAACGGAGATATTTCGAATTTTCGAAAATCCTCCCCTCTAAACCCCCCCCCCTCCCACTGGTCCGATTTCAGCCGTTAACTAACTTCGTTTGGTTTGAGAGATTCTGTGTTGGGGGGGGGGGGTAACAGACAAATATGTATATAATATATATATATATATATATATATATATATATATATATACACTGATGTTGAACGATCTTCAATCATTTTCATTATTTACTAGGTAGGACAGATGGTAATTTAAAGTAAATAGTTCTCACTCAAAGTCCGTCATGCGTGCGACCTCAATAGTAGATTTTCTTTAAAAAAAAAATAATAAAACCAAGTAAACACAATTTCTTTTAATGTTATAAGCAATTTTCCACATTAACAATTTTTTATTCTGTACTAAGTTTTTCTTTTCTGTATTTAAATAATATTATATAATTTCTTAATGTGTATTGATAAAGTATTACTAATGTAAGGCTATATTTAATTAAATAAAATAGATTAAAAAATGGTTTAACTGTGTATATTAATTAATTTATACTATTAAAATGATTATTTTTGTTATACGTCAAATTGCCCATGCTTGGCAAGATTGGGGTTACAGAGAACATTGACAATCCAGGTTTGAGTACAATGTCTCTTTAGGTTGGGGACAATTTTCTCTTCATTTCTAAAGATTTTCATACTTAATAAATTTAGGACTAATAAAAAATACTGTTAATAAGTTAAAAATATGTCATATATTTATAGTGGTATTAAAATGGTTTAAAGAAAAAGATTTATTATATATAATAAAATTGATAGACTTTATAAATTGTATCCATGAAATTTGAACACACTCTATAACTAATGTGTTATTCAAGTATAAATGTTAATTAATAATATGTGAAGAAATTAATTGACATAATATTATTAATTATTTTACAGAACACAATAATATTTAACGTATCCTATTATTCTATGTTAATATTTAATGAAATCTTGGAATTCATTTCATTTTATTACACTATATTATTCCTCTAAACGTACGCTCCTCATTTAATTAGATTTCAAAACTAAAGTATGTACAGCGTTGTAGCTAATTATTTTTGGAAAGAAACACTGTTAGATGTCGGAATCTCTGTGAATATCTGGTTATCCATTTGTACACTGTACCTGTTGGCTGAAAAAGTAAACGATACATATTTATAGTAATATGCAATTACCGAGTCACGCAATGCGGGTCTATTAGGTTGCATCTCGCAATCTTTATAGACATGCACATGCAATTAATTATATCGTTCAAAGGCCCCTATAAACTGCATTGTATCAAAACAGTATTGACAAAGTTATATTTTTGTTAGTTGAAAATCAAAAGTGTATTTACAGGTCACATAAATGTCTCTGATGAGTACATAATTGTAAAAGTGATATTAGAAATGCATATAATGCAAGAATTAAGTATTCAAATAATCAATTTTACGTTTTTGGACTGGCTGATGTCAAACTTTTATTTATTCCAATTAATTATGTATTAATAAATTTAATACTTTCTTCAACTAGTAACCATAAATAATTGTTTATCATGCCGTTAGCCTGGATGCCCCCAAGTATACTTCTTAGCAAGTTATTAAGTCTAACTTTACATTATTCCTAAAATTATGTTTCTTTCAAAATATTTTTGAAGACATTTGATTTCTTTACTTCGTTACTTTTAGGAATTGTTTTCTTGTTTAAATCATGTATTTTTATGCGACTAACCTCTGGAACAGCAGCATGTTTTTGAGCGATGTCATTATAGTGGTATAAATTCAAGTGAAACTATACAGAAAACTGAATGAAGTCCATAGAGCAGAAGCCGCTAAAAATAAATAAAGTATAGCCCAAGTCGTCAGGAAGACTTTAATTCATATTCTAATCTCTCTCATAATATGAACTGAAATAAAAAGTCTTCGAATTTCCTGGCATTTCTTGAAATCAGTTATTGAGGTTGTACTCATGACCCGATTTTCAAAAGTTTCCTCAAATGTACATCGATCCTACACATGAGTTGACGAAAATGAGGTCCGTTCGAAAATGTATATATATTCTCTTTTTGAGGCTGCATCGCTGGGAAGTATTTACATTACGAGGAGTTCGGTCTATCTGCTCCAGAATTTTTTTTTTTTTAACAAAACTTCATACCGCTGGGGCAGATGGCCAAACTACTCGCAAATTACACACACACACACACACACACACACACACACACACACACACATATATATATATATATATATATATATATATATATATATTTGTTTCTTTACGCTCTAGCGGTCGGAATTTTTGTTTGATCGTTACCAAATTGGATATTGATTGATATTGATAATCCTTTTATGTAAAGAAGAAGGTCAAGTTCGTTAACGGCAGACATCGGATCAGTGGGAATGGGGAATTTCGAAAATTTAGGACCAATAAGTCGGATCGAAAAATTGTATTGTACATAACCAATAATATTGCAAATTTAAATACCTATAAATTGTGTTTCATACATATTTTCTTTATCATGAATATTTACCAAGATATTTGGTTTTTTAGTTTTCATGCTACTCATACTTACAATACGCTGTTGTATAATGAGCCATTTTGTTCTAAGTTTAAATACCAAATATTCTTTTCGAGAGACACATTTTATTATGGGTGATACAGATAGTGTGATGACGTCATCAATTAATATTTTACGTTCTTGTCTCGAAAATTTTTATTTGATCTATATAATACTCGGATATTTATCCATTTTATTCTACACTAGAGATATTACATATTTTTTATTGGCCGAAATCAGACCAGGAATAGTTTGGTTAAGATGGGGGGGGGGATTAGAAAATTCAAAATATCTCCTTAGTTAGTAATGAGTAGGTTCGTAAAAGATAATAGAATCAGTCTTGTGAAACTAATGTGTGCACTACAATTGTTCTATGCATGTTTTCGTAACTCAAATATTCAGCGAGTAAATCGTGTTTTCTGGTTTTCAGTCAGAATGTGACATGAGATCACACGATTGTTTTACCAGCACTCAGGGAATCTGCTTAGTTTACTCAGCCCCTGCGTGACGGAGGTTTATTAAATCTACGGTTTGGTGCTTTACTTATGCTAACGCATTTTCGGCTCAACTTTCTTATTCCTCTGCTTCATACTCGACTCGTAAAACATTAGAAAAGTTAGACTGCTTCAACGGGAACCATTTTTATGCCAACCTGTCAACGAAGGGTCATTGCATGTCTTAATGATTAATGAAATACTGTGTTATATGCTGACAGCCGCCCGCAGGAAGTTCGTCCTACTTCGATGACATATTAATATTAAAAATGAAATATTTAAATACCTGGAATCCGGAACGGGGGAGTATTGATGTCAGTTTTAGTGTATTGTACTAACCGCATTAACCGCGGGTGGTTTTTTAGCCTGGCAGTTAAAGTGTCGGTGGAGAAACGCAGCCATGGTCTGATTGGTCGGCCTAATGAGTTGTAAAAAAAAATCTAGGACCACAACCGGTCCAGTTAATGCCTATAGAGAGGCCCACGAAGTCCGGGTAGAGGCCCTTTTACGGCTCCCTTTTCGGCCTCCAAATAAATACATTATATCCCCGGTCGTTTTCTCAAAGGGCTCTTATTTTTTTTACGAGTTCCAGAAAATAATGAAATAAACCTGTATATAACTGCCTACGCCGCGTACTATCTGCTTCGGCAATGATTTTGCCCCCTAAACTTTATCTCAGGTATCAAAATTTCAAAAACAGTGCTGATATATTCGGTCAATTAATATAATAAAAACGAAATCCATCATAAATATAATAAATCAGTGACAGAAAAATTTCATTCAGGAATGAAAAATAATTTGTTCGCTAATAATAAATATACTTAGGTGAAAATAACTGAATTTTGTTATACGTCCAATACTTTTATCAATATGCCAGGTACCATTTTCCAGCCTGATTGGGACAGTAGATTTTATTGACAAATCCATGCCCAAATAAATTTCCAAACATACCCTCTACTCGATCTCTCTGGCTACTTAATCCTCTTTTTATACAACGCCTAATTATACATGGCTAACTTAATATTATTAAATTAAACAATTTTAATCAGCGATGAACAAAAACTTCATGCTAGTAATACATTTACATAATATAAAATTTACATTTTTCATCCAATATTGTTTTCACAGAAACACACAAAACAGTACATACATTTACATACAATACATTTTCGAGGTATAATTGAAATAGAAACTATTTTTAGTGCTCTAATAAAAACCTTACAGCCTAATGTGTATGATTTAATGTAGAAAGGTTTTTAAATTGATCACTTGAAATTGTTTACATTGGTCTTTTTACTCACTGAATCACAAGGAACCAATTAAAATTGTATGATAAAGATTAACCATTTGCAAATGGGTAACTAGCTAAGGTACCCGGCTTCGCCCGGGAATTCATTTTAGGCTGAATAAAGATAGTATTTTTTTTGTCAAGGCTTTACTTTCCATAATATTTTGACATTTCCCCGTCACAGTTTTTAGGGTTTATACCCGTCGTTGCTGTGGATTTTTTAATAATAAAATTATTTGTTATTTAAGACTTCACTCTTCTAATATTATTATATTTCCCGTCTCCTGTGCATGTAGGTTTTTTATAACGTAATGAACAGTATAATTCATAGTCGTAGAAAGTATTCTGTCTTCCAAACCATGGATGAATTAAAGTTCCTTTCCCTTGATGCGGTACAAAACCTATTATTAAAATTTTTATTAAGTATGTGTGGAGAGCGGAAGTGATGAGATCGGGTATTGTCGGTTTTGATCATGAGATTCCGCCGAATGTTAGTTCGGCCATTTCCGCAACTGATCGGCTCTCGTGAAAATTGTTTAGAGACTGGTGTAAGCTTTACTTTGAGAGATGTATGCAATTATTCATTATAAATGGCAGTAATAGATATAGTAAATAGTTTGCAATAAAGTTAATATTTTTTATTCAGATATATTTATTAAAGCAATTGTGTTTCTTTCCGGTGAAGAATATGTCTAGCTATCTGTTCAGCTCTGAGTAGTTGGCAAACCTGTTCAGAACCCGTTTCCGTTGGGAGCTTATTAAAATTAACTTAATGTTTTCTCATTTCCGTTTGTATTTACTCACGGCGGTGCTCAGTGTTACTAGTATGCAGATTTCTCTATTGTATAACCACGTGAGAAATCTGTTTAGTTTACGCAGCCCCTGCGTGACGGACTTTTATTATTTAGGTTGGGGGTCTTGGAGCAATCATTTGTGCGTTGGGGCATTTCTTGTAAGAAATATTAATGTAATATTCTTTACCTCATTCCGTTCTGCCTTAAAGCGTACTAACCACTAATTGTTGATAAACTGTTTTTGGGGAATGGTATGTAACTATTATTTTTTTTTACAACTTTAGAAGTAAGTAAAAACTTGGCTCAGTATCATTTTTATTGTAATATACAATTGGTATTTAGTGTGGTTATAATGCCAATTAATTAGGTTATCATCACAATTTTATATCATTGTCCTATGTGCTATTTTTAAACGAACGTCCATACTTCGAATAGAATACTTAATTTTCACTACTGGGTTGCCTCTCAAAATAAAACGGATGAAATATGAAGGCTTTAATCATTTGTTACCTAATCTGAATTGAAAAAATATCTGCATTTATTAATAAGATTCAATAAAATGTTTTTTTATTCATCAGTACAGACAGCTAGCTATTAATGAAATCATTCGCTACTGTCGTAAATTCAATTGATCGATTCTTTCATAGCCCACCACAAATCAATCAATAGATCGATCCATCAAAGGCCCAAATTAGAAAATCGAACCGGTCTCTGACTAATTAGCAGATTATCCTCGCGACAACCACCCACTTCACTTGAAACGCTGCTGGAATCAAAGATGTTACCTTGTCTCAAAGATGTTTTATTCGGGATACTATGACTCACAGTTGATATTCTGCCTCAACACACGCACACACACACACACGGGAGGAAGTAGTTCTTGCCAGACTCAGGATCGGCCACACATACCTGACACATAGACACTTAATGACAAGGACTGATTACCCTATATGAAAATACTGCAACAAACACCTAACGATAAAACACTTACTGACAGACTGCATCCAACGAAATAACCTTCACATACCCCACGATATGACAGAACTATTAACTGACAGCAGCCAATATATTCCACAAATACATATCTAAAACACATCAACATTTACAAAATGGAATAGGTCTACAGCATACCTAAAAAGATTTAAAAGGGTTAACTTTTATTATATTCTTTAGACAAAGCACGGAAATGAGAACGAATCAGATACTAAAGAAATATTTTCCATAATATAAAAGTACAAAAAAGCCACAAAACTAAATAAATAAAATAAAAAAAAATAATATAAATGTACTAGTATATAGGAATAACATAATTTTTTTATTAAAACCATTTTAAATTGTTGTCTTTATTACTAGTCTAATGTTTATTAATTGTCTTTATTACTAGTATTTAATGATTATTTGTTGGTTCAGTTTTGTTATTTTTCTATAATTTTGTTTTCATTTTACATTGAGAAACTTTGAGCCAAATCGCCAAGATGCGGGTGCTCCTGTATAAATTTAAAAAAAAATGTAGTTAGGCATTTATATTTTATAATAAGAGTATTCGTGAATTGTATATGTTAAGTAACACACACATTATACTTTATGTGGAGCAGCTGCCCAGTTGTTCAAACATTAATAAAATCTTTCTGAGATTAAAAGAAAGTATAAACCTCATAAAACAATTAAAACCCAATATTTACAAATTTGACAACGATATTGAATTATAGCAAGAAAATAATTATAATCATCCAAAAATATTGAATTCTGAAGCAAATATACCCTGACTTATTACTTGTTAGAATCCATAGAAGAACACAAAATATCAATAACTGCCTGAGCATTAACACTGATTTTAAGAGCTCGACTTATGCGTTATGAGGGTATCATTCATTTAATTCGAATTTCCAACAGTCATTAGAAGGTAAACCTTCAACAAATGATATCTCTGGACTCCAATCATGGATATAAAAATAATTAATGATGGGAATTTTATATCACATTTCTCTACAAATATAATTTAGATTATATTACGGAGGAAACTTTCTAAATTCTTAGCTATATAAAAAATGATAATATTGTGCTGAAGTGAAGTATAGTTATTATACAAATGTCCAAACTGCCCAGAAAAAGATATTAATAAAGTCTTGCTAAGATTAAAAGAAAGAATGTCATAAAACTAAGACCCAACAAAAAGCCAAAAGTTCTTAAAATGGAGGCATTTTCTTGGGAAAAGAAGTTCACGGTTTGGAGGAAATAGTGTCAGCGCACTATCACTAGAAATCTTAGTGACTGATGATATCAACGTGATATCATTGGGCGGAGTACTAAGGAGTGTAATTGAACTTTTATTTCATAGAGCTTAAGGCGGAGAGATGGAATGCGTTACGTGACCAAATGCTTGGTTCCGCTAGATCGAAATGAACAGGGCGGGTGGCGGTGTCAGAGTTAATGGCTGTCGTTGTTGGAGTAACGGACAGCCCATGGGTGTCTCTTGGGTTAGTATGGCAAGCTCCAGATAGTCAGTCAGTGGTTAGCTTCGTCTCGCTACTCCATCAGCCTCTCAACTGGACTAGCCTACAGTCGATCGGATGGTTCGATGGATAACTGAGTCTGAGGGAGGAAATCATTTCGGTCAGCGCAATCCAGTTCATGATTTATTCCTTTAAATAATGTTACATGTGTCTGAAGAACAATTAACGGAAAAATGGAAGAATGGGATAATAATAAAATAATTAATTGCACCATGTCCTTACTGTGACCAATTAAAGTTTTCAAAGCAATAAAAAGATCTTGAGGTATCACCAACACTCTTCAATATTCCACAGTAAACCTTTCGCCATCCTGAGCATCTAAAATTCTAAAAATACAGGGTAATTTTATTTAGAAATTATTTTTCACCATACTACGATGTAATCACCTGTTTTACACACCTAATTTGCGGTCCGAAAGCTACACTTCGCCGCCCTAGGGCCGAAAATGAATATTTCGCCCTAGGGCCGCAAAATCAGCTGTTTATTATTTTAATTCATTCATTTCAACAACAACCAAAATTTTACTTTTAACATTTCTATAAAGCAAAAATAAACGAACTAACTTTTTTTAGCATTTTGAAATATATCAGTTGTATTAAATGAAAGACACATATGTGTCATCTCTCTTTATTAACTTACATAATAACATGACGTACAACAATCCATACATTAAACATTCATCATGTCCCCATAACCACAAGATAACCTTCTAACAAAGAGGTACACTTAACCAAAAGTAAATCTTGTTTTTGATTAATGTTATATCGTATTAATATTTATTGTAGTATGGTGAAAAATAGCGTTCGTGCCTCGGGCCAAAGTGCTTTGGCCGGCCCTCGAACTTTTCATGACCTCGAGTACGTCTCGGTCAAAAAATATCTCGGGCCGGCAAACGCCCACTTCGGCGCTTGGTACGAAATATACTAATCCCTCCTATTTAAGGTGTTTACAATTTCCTTCGAAACTAACATTCTCGGATTCTAAAATAAATCCGTCATCCGGGGCAGCGTAAACTACTTAGATTTGCCACGTGTTGGTATACCACTTGTGATCACCACTTATTCTCCGATGGGTAGAAGGGGGGGGGGGCTACTGAGGGTAAAAAACAAGAAAGTACGAATAACTTGCTTAATACTCCAGTTACCAAAATCTTCATGAAGCAACATGTGCCTCACATAATAGTAGTTCATTGAAATCCATATTTTGTATTTAAACTTGAAAGTGAAGTGGTGCATGACATAACAGCTTATAGTTAATATGACAAGAATAGGAGTGGGGGGTTACTGATGGATGAAAACTAAAATATAGAAATATCTCATTTAATAATCCATATAGAAAAAAAAAACATGTATATAACATTTATAAAATATTACATTTGCGATAAGATTGATTCAATACAATTTTTACATCCGACCCATAACAACGGTGATGTTTAAAATTTTTGAGATTCTCCCCTTCTACCCCTCCCACTGGTTCGATTTAAGCCGTTGACGAACTTGATCTTCATTTTTACAAAAACGTTTAAACATAGAGTTTGGTAACGATGAGACAAAAATTGCGACCGCTAGGGCCTTAACAGTGAAATATATACAATGAACCTCATTTTCGTCATCTGTGTTGGATCGATGGATATTTAAAGAAATTTTCCGATAATCAAATCATGAATACAACCTCAATAGCAGATTTTCGAAAGGGAAATCTGCTAATTAGAAGACAACATAAAAACATATTTTGAGGACTATTATTGATTGTAAATAATTTAACTTCTTTCAAAACTAATTTGGGATATTTATTATTTATATATATGAGCATATCTAAATTATAGTGTAGCTCTAATTAGTTTTATAGAACCTACCTGGTTTCAGATTGGATATTGTTGACAAATTACCACGATGGTTAACACTGATAATAGTTATTTTTTTTATTAATTTGCTACACTTAGTTTCCAGGAAAAACAATAAATTCCTTAAAGAGGAGGAATAATAATTGCTCATTAATAATACCATGTATTTTTAGCATTGTAAATACCCAGGAGGTTTGCTGTCAAATAATAGAGTTGGTGAGACCTGATGATCTTTCTTATTGCCTTAAAAAAATAATTAATGTTCTGGTAGATCTCATAGACATGGAATATTGAGTATAATCAAAAATAAATATTACCTGAATGCAGATCTATGTTCAGAAAAGGTGGTGACATGCCGAGATAGGAAGACGAATAACCGCGAAAATGAGAAACAATTCCAAATGATTTACGCAGTACACTTCTCTCAAAGACCAGAAGGGGTCTCTTTCATGACTGTCCACGTTGCAATGCGCTGTAACACCATGTACTATACGTATTTCTATAGTCCAAAATAACATTTCAATATTTAAATCTCAGAAGCGAGAAATAAGGTTTGTATTCAACAGAAAGTCTAGAGACTCCTTTCTACCACTGTTTAAGGAGTAAAAAAAACGACTTTTTCTTTAATACATATATACCAAACAATACTGTTTGTGAAACTAAACATGAACTTGTTTTACATAAATAGTACAACACATAATCACGAAACAGGATAAAACATATCCTACAAACCCTCAACCACAAGCATACATATTTCGAGAAAACCGTATCATTTTCATGAGTAAAACTCTATAACGTATAAAATGTGTGAAAAAATATTCTTGTTTATAGACTAAATGAAATTAATTAATGTCTAAATAATGTTTTTATGCACAAAATGAATACTTCCAAAAAATTGCAATTATTTAATACAATTACAAACAATTTATAATAAAAATCGGTCAATGAATAATTTATTATCAAGTACATTGGTTCTTTAAGATGCAGACATGTTCTCTTCATTTATAAAGCACGTCATCCATAAATAAATTTGCATGTCTATAAATTAAAAACTCCATGTTATATATTTAGAGTAGTACTAATACTGTTAACGAAATTAATTTATTATACATACTTACCAAATTGATTGATTTAATAAAATATATTCATAGATTTTGAGGAAATCATAAACCGAATGCATTATATATGTATAAATGATATGTAATTATTTGTAAAGAAATTGATTGACATAATATTAGTAAATGGAACAATGGAAATAAATACATTTAATTTTATGTATAATCGTAGGTCTGATAACTACGAACAGACTACTAAATCCGACAGCATTGGCTAAAATGTTTACACATTTAAATTTAATTGATTCCAAGTGATGGACATGTATAAGAAAGACATTTTACTAAGAACAACTTATGGAATAAAGTTTATTATGAAATAAACTGGTTTCTACAGTAAATTTGATTTATTTTATTTCAATAATTCATATGGGAATTCACTAGAGTTCCTAATTAAGATAATACGTCATAATATAATCAAAAATCAATTATTTTAGAATATATGAGTAACAAATGAAGGTTTTAGCAGATTTCCCTTAAGGGAAATCAGCTATTGAGGTCGTACTCATGACGCGATTTTCGAAAAATTTCTTCAAATGTCCATCGATCCTACCCAGGAGATGACGAAAATGAGGTCCGTTCAAAACTATATATATATATATATATATATATATATATATATATATATATATATATATATATATTTGTCTGTTAACACTCTAGCGGTCGCAATTTTTGTTTAATCGTCACCAAACTCGGTATTTAATCATTTCATGTAAAAAGAAAGATCAAGTTCGTTAACGGCTGAAATCGGACCAGTGGGAGGGGGGGTTTAGAGGGGGGAATTTTCAAAAATTCGAAATATCTCCGTTATTATGCATCGGATCGTAAAATTGTAAAGAACTAATCTTATTGCAAATTAAATTTACTATAAATAATGTTATATACATTTATTCTGTATCTTGAATATTAACCGAGATATTTGCATTTGTATTCTGCGTGTGGTAGCCAGTAGGCTATGTTCGGACTTTCCGCCGAGAGCTCTGGTGGCCAATTCCATAACTATTCGTCCCTCGTGAATAGGTTTAGAGGTTAGGTTAACTGTTTTTTGGGGCTAGAAACTACTGGGTTATTACGCCCTAAATAATGTTTTAGGTTTAGAGGTTTCTTACTACTACAGTTGTTATTAGGCAGATTTCTCTATTGTAAAACTTCACGTGGGGAATCTGCTTAGTTTACGCAGCCCCTGCGTGACGGACTTTTTATTGGTTTTGAATTGAATATTTCATTGCGCGCTTCGCCACAGATTTTTTTTTAGATCTGGTCTACTTCTAACAATTTAACCTTAAGGGAAATCAGCTATTAAGGGTGTAATCATGACGCGATTTTCGAAAAATAACTTTAAATGTCCTCGATCCTAATCGATCCTACCTAGGAGATGACGAAATGAGGTCCATTCAAAATTATGCGCACACACACACACACACACACACACATATATATATATATATATATATATATATATATATATATATATATATATATATATATATATAACCTATTTGTCTGTTACCCCTCTAGTGGTCGCAATTATTGTTTTTTGTTGTTACCAAACTTGATATATGAGCGGTTTATGTAAAAATAAAGATCAAGTTCATTTCGATAATAGGAAATATTTTCCTTATTATAAGTCCGATCGAAAATGTTATAGAAGCAATATTGTCGCAAAGTGAATTGCCTATTAACGTTGTTATATAAACATTTTCTTTATAATGAATATTAACCGAGATATTTGGAGTTTTTAGTTTTTAGTCTTCAGTAAAGTCCCGCTTCTGCTCATGTCATGGTAACAATAAGTTATTATATCATGAACTACTTTATTCTAAGCTTAAAAACCAAGTATTAGTCTAATTGAACTTTTAATTTTTGAGATAAATACAAATATGTGGTGGATGTGTGAAATCTGCCAAGTTAACCCAGCCCCGGCGTGACGGACTTTTTTAGTCAGTATTAAATTTAATACAATCATTAAATGCTCAGAAAAATAATAAATATTCATTGAATAGGCCCATACACGTTCTGGGAAAGGGATTGTTTTTTTTTTGTTTTTTTAGAATTATTTTATTATAACGCCAAACAATTAAGACGTGGCTTACTATGGCATTCATGAAGTCAATATGCACGTGATCATCTAATGAAAAATGTTTTGTTTTTTTTTCGCTCAAATTAAGAATTATTCTGTTAGGAAAAACTATCAGATATTTTTCTATACTAATACAGCTTCTTTATTTCATGATTCTTATAATAGTTTTTTTTGTATTGGTTTGGTTGTAAGTTTTAAAGGAAATATTTCCCTATCACCGGCCGGTGACCCCTTCAAGGGCATTGGCTGATAACAGGACAAATAGCATGCTCCTATTTTCAAACTAGATAACCGGAGTCTCATAGCACTACCTTCAAACAGCAATATGCAAAACTAATAAAAGTTTATTTGTATAATATCTTAAAAAAAGGTCTTGGTCAAAAATTTCTTAAATTGTTAACTGAAGATATGACTGAGTTGAGCATAATTTCTTTAGGGCTATTTTGTTTCCCTTCAAGAGTCATTTTTTGAGTTACCTGTATTATTATAGATTTAATTCTTCTCAGAGATCTCTCCAGGCTATAAGTTTAATATAAAAGATCATTCTAATATTTTATGTATTTGTCATCCGATAACTTTGAATTAATGATATTAAACCTGATATTCTATTAGGGAAATAAGAGAAATTTCAGTGGACTAATACATATTCTTCTACATTCGTGTTTTCTCTTCTTATTTTTTTTTCCATTCCGGGAAGTTTTTTTTTTTTTTGTAGCAAGTTAGAGAGAAAACGGGCCGAAACATTTTTTCCTCTTTATTAAGCTAATAATATGAAGCAGAAAAACAATTGCGGGTTTTAGCAATAATTTACACAAAAAAATAATTAAAAAAACGTTATCCCAGCAGGTTAAAGAAAGGATTCATTGCTGGTTTAAGGAAAGAAACAACCGGATTTGGAGGAAAGAACACCACTTCGGTAGGTAATAAATAATGCTTCCTCTTGAAGAGGATACACTGCCAGATAAGTTACTACAGCTCACTCGTTTTTTTTAAAAAACGCCGATGAAAGGTTTGTATTTAGCAGCAGAAATCTGGATAATAAATCTGTTTCTGGTTTACTCAATCATTGGTGAAATTGATGCGCTTACAAGTGAATAAAAAGTACATAAAAATGAAACCGGTATGGACGGTTTTGGAGAATGTTTCTAACAATTAGTGTGGTTATCAGATTATTTTTTTCTCCTCATAGAAACCCTATAAGGAGTTGTTTATTTGAAAACATGTTCTATTGCCACATGGCATATTACATGTATAATTATGTTTGAATACATTTTTATTTTACAATATATACACGTAAATCAACCATGTAATCAAATATAATATAAAAAAAAATAATAATAAAGATAAAATAAAATTTTAAAATAAGTGAGATAATTACAAATAAAATTAATAAATGAAATAAAAAAATGAACAAATAAACTAAAGTTAAACTCGACCGATGTTTAATTTGTGAGTCTATGTAAAGTTAATATATTGAATTATAATTCTCTTTCCTCACAATCAACTTTACATTCTATATTGCTCCATCCATATATATATGCTCTTGAAGAACTTGATAAGTTTATTATTATATTTATTAAATAAAATACGAGGTCGTTCTGGCTACTTACCTCCTTTTAAAATTATGTTCATTATTAAATTTGATCTATGTTGATTAAATGTTGAACAGTCATAGAGTATATGTGAGAACGTTTGTATTGGCTGTGAGTAGCAAGTACATTTCGCTGGTCGGGAAGAAATTTGTCCATTGTATTGAGTTTTAAATGTTGTTAAATAATGTCCTGTCTGTCTATGTTCCGTTAGTAATTGTGTACATTTGTGATGGTGACTCTTAATTGTGTTGTAGTTGTTGTGAGTTATATTTGGTATTTGGTGGTATTGGTGTAAGCTGCAAGATTTGTTACATGTTGTCCATTCTCTGTTCCACTTGGGTATTGTGTCGGCAAGTCTTTAATTAATGTATGTGTGGTATGAGAGAGAATTCTGGGATTGGTTATCAGATGTAAGGGTGGATAATAATTTGCCACTTTTAATTTTTTCTTCAGGAACTAGAAAACTTATATATTAAAAACGCTAAAAAGGCTTATATAATAAACAAAAAATAGGGCATCATAATAAATAAGACGCCTTAAAAATAAAATTATTTTTTTTCATGAAGACCAAGACCTGCCACAAGGGTTTGTAGACCAAATTGCGACTTCTCTATTCAAGTAGCTATTCAACAATTAAGTATACCTCCCGTTACGGATTGGGCGATAGAAGTTCAGTCTAGAGAGGTTACTCATATAATTAACATTTATTGTGCCTAGGCAGCAAGTCATTGCTATAAACACCATATCGTCGCCGACTATAGAATTACTGACTACATTTAATGTAATTTACTATGTGCCCATAATAGTTTTGGGTGTAGTTCATAATTGTGTCATTCTAATATTTATGAAAGTCTACCCGTTATGGGTTATATAGCATTTATTAGTGCTACCCCCGGCTAATCAGGACGCATCATCTATAAATCGCCACTCTATTCTATTAGTTCAAGGAGTCAAGTATATCACTAAATAAATTAACTTACGACTCTGGTTTATGAAGTGTATTAGGACATTAGTTTTAACTCATATGGCTAACCTGAAACCCCATTTTAGCAGATTTCCCTTAAGGGAAATCAGCTATTGACGACGTACTCATGACGGAATATTCGAAATTTTTCTTCAAATGTCCGTCAATCCTACCTAGTAGATGACGAAAATGAGGTCCGTTCAAAACTGTATATATGAATATATATATATATATATATATATATATATATATATATATATATATATCTGTTACCGCTCTAGCGGTCGCATTTTGTCCATATTTAAGAGCAGAATTTAAGTGATGTTTTATTTTCCATATAATCAACATTTTTAAAATGCTTTTTAATACTCGGTATATGTTATATGGAAACACAAAGATCAAGTTCGTTAATGGCTGAAATCGGACAAGTGGGAGGGGGGGGGTTTAGCGAGGGAATTTCGAAAATTCGGAATATCTCCGTTACCATACTTCGGGTCGAAAAATTGTATAGAAGCAATCTTATCGCAAATGTAATTCTCGATAAATAGTGTTATGCAAGTTTTTTCTCTATCTTGATTACTAACCGAGATATTTGCATTTTTTAGTTTTCGGGCTTCAGTAAAACCCCACTCCTCCTCATGTCACAGTAAGGTGTTATATTATGAAGCGCTCTGATTGAAGCCTAAATACCAAATATTGATCTCATTGAACTATTACGTTTTGAAGGTTAATGCATTTACGTGGGAAATCTGCTTAGTTAACGCAGCACCAGCGTGATGGACTTTTTGTTAGTATTGGCTCTCTGAGCGGCAGGAAATGGAGATGTATACATGTTGAGTAGTGTAGTAAACTCTTGAAGGGACGTCATATGATATGAAACACGAAGAGCGGATTAATACATTTTTTGAAGAAGAGAAGTTATATTGTATTGGATATAAGGCAATCCATAACACTTTACAAGTTATATTGTATTGGATATAAGGCAATCCATAACACTTTACAAAACTGTAATATCAGCAGCAGAATAAGAAACCTAAAAATGAATATATTACTCACGAGTAGGTTTTTGGCTTCGAAACAATACAATAAAAATAAAGACATCAAAAGTAGTCATACAAGGCGATGGTCTATCTCCGAAAATATTTATAGCTGTCTTGCAAGAGCACCAGCATCATTTTACCAAATGATCTTCTGGCGTTATATTCGTCCAATGTGTACAAATTAGTAATGAAGGAGAGCATTTAGATTTTTTTATTACACCTTATGTTCCAGGATTACAAAATAGTATTTTAACATCCCTATTGAAATTATTGAGATAGTCAGTGTATGGAACCTACTTATTGGGCCTGAAATGATTCTAATGAGAGTGGATAAGGCACGACCTGGATACGAATCAAGACTCATATCAGTTTTAGGGCAAGAAATTAGGCCCAGCCTAGTCGGTGACTCAGGTATCGCTGGGTTCATCGATCTCTTCTCGGCATTCATTATTTTGGAGGAGTGGGTTGTGTTTCGCAAAGGAATTATTTTTGGGGTCAGCATGAGAGAGAGAAATGTTTCCTCAAAATATAGTTACTCATTATAGTTTTTATTTAATCCTCTACGGAACTAGAACTTTAATTTTTCGTATAGCCTTAAATGTTAATTTTGGTAATCATCAAGCAAAAATTTTTTGGAAGGTTTACAATAGATAAATATAGCATACTGCTAACACCAATGCGAATATTAAGTGAATAAATACAAGCTGTAGTGAGAAGTACTTCAGTAACAAGTAAATAACTCTACAACTGAGAACGTCCAAATTGTAAACAAACAGGCCAGCCAACCTGAATTCTAGGCCGGTAAGGAAAACCATTAATGAACTATATCTGAATATTATATATTAATTTTATTGAAAACTATTTACTAAAGCTAGTGCTGTGATTTGTAATGAATCAGAATCATTTTTATCTTAATCACTCAAATTTTAGTAATCCAAGAACCAAAGAAGAAGGGGGGGGGGGAGTTCAACAGAAAGTATTTGCATATATCTCACAAAGTAAAAGTTCAATGAAAACAATATTTGGTATTCAACCTTGGAATGAAGTGGTTCATGATATAACAGCTTATTGTTAATATAACATGAGTAGGAGAGAGGGTTAACTGAAAGCAGAAAACTATAAAATCCAAATACCTCCGTTAATATTCAAGATACAGAAACCATGTATAGAACAATATTTATCGATCATTTAATTTGCAATAAGATTGGTTCTATACAATATTTCGATATTTCGTGTAGTATCGGAGATATTTTAAATTTTCAAAATTCCCTCCCACTTAGCCGATTTCAGCCATTAACGAACTTAATCTTTCTTTTTACATAAAACGATTAAATATAGAGTTTGGTAACGATCAAACAAAAATTTCGACCTCTAGAGTGTTAACAGACAAATATATATATATCTACATCTAAATCTATATTTCTCTCTCTCTCTCTCTCTCTCTCTCTCTCTCTCTCTCTCTCTCTCTCTCTCTCTATATATATATATATATAGTTTTGAACGGACCTCATTTTCGTCATCTACTGGGTAGGATCGATGGACATTTAGGGAAATTTTTCAAAAATCATGAGTACGATCTCAATTGCTGATATCCCTAAAGGGAAATCTGCTATATACAGAATTCAAACATTGTTTTAATTGAATATTTATATTAGACGAAGGCTATCATAAGAGTGAAGAGAATTACAACAACAAATTTTATTACTTAGAAGTAATCAATAAAACAAATAAATTAAACCATTATTTGTACATACATAAAAAATACAGTACGTAAAGATATAAATACACTTTTTTCTTTTCCAAACTTCAAGTAGAAAATTAGCTTAATGCTCAGGTTTTAGACTTCATTATCATTATTTCGTGTACCAAGTTCTGCTAAGTAATTTCAGGTTTAATCCTGGGCCGGTAGTGTGTTTCACCTAGTTTCTTCCTTCGTTCAGCAGCTCTTTGTCATGTTGCCCCGCCACGCACAGTCCTCATCTCCAAGACCCATGGATTGTCTTCGTCTCTTCCTCTTGTAGTTTCGAGTATACCAGTTGATTTTATATCGTCGAAATGTGACCTTAATTCAATCTTCGTTGAGAGGAAAATGGACGAAGGTCAATGGATGATAAACGTGTCAAATACCTTTGACTGATTTATTTTTCCTCTACATTTTTCGCGCCCCCTATGACTCCTCATCAGGTCTAATACACTTATTATAAACATTTGATCTTACCACTGAGGCGTTTTAGTGTCAAGGTTTCATAGTCTTATTCGAAATCATCGAGGGTAATCCGCTGTCCAAGGTACTTGAAGCTGCCTGCACACCTTCTCTATTTTTATGACATCTATTTCCAAGTCCCCATCAGTATTTTGAGTGTTGAATTACTTCTACCAGCAATTCCTGAACGTCTTTAGTATTTTTGCAATCTTGTCGTCTGTAATTACCAATTGGTTTATCCATTAATATTTATACCTTTCTTTCCCAAGTTCACGCTACTCATTAGATCTTGCAAGACGGCTATAAATATTTTCGGAGATAGACCATCGCCTTTCCTTGTCTGTTTGACTCCTTTCGATGTTTTTATTTTTATTGCAGTGTTTCGAAGCCGAAAACCACCCGTGAGTAATATCTTCATTATTAAATTTTAAATTATTTATTAACGTCCACTTTCTGTAACTAAGGCTAATTGGAACGGGTTATCTATAGGTTGATTTAATGAATTCCGTCACTATATAATTTCGTTTGCCCAAGCTGTAATCGAACTCGCCACTCTAGGTTTACCATGTGAGATTAAGGTCAATGCTTTAACTCACATGGCCAACCTGAGCCCCTCTTCGTTATTAGGTTTCTTATTCTTCTGCTGATATTACTGTTTGTAAAGTGTTATGGATGCCTGATAACTAATCCAATCGAATGCTTTTTCGTAATCCAAGAATAGGAGGCTTAAATACTCTATTTATTTTGTTGATTTAATACAAATATACGGTCTATTGTTGAGAAACCTTATTAGCAGATTTCCCTTAAGGGAAATCAGCTATTGAGGTTGTACTCATAACGGAATTTTCGAAATTTTTCTTCAAATGTCCATCGATCCTACCTAGTAGATGACGAAAATGAGGTCCGTTCAAAACTCTATATATATATATATATATATATATATATATATATATATATATATATATTTGTCTGTTACCGCTCTAGCGGTCGCAATTTTTGTTTGATCGTTACCAAACTCGATACTTGGTCGTTTTATGTATAAAGAAAGATCAAGTTCGTTAACGACTGAAATCGGACCAGTGAGAGGGGGGTTTAGAGGGGAGGATTTTCGAAAATTCGAAATATCTCCGTTACTATACGTCAGATGGAAAAATTGTACAGAATCAATCTTATTGCAAATTAAATTTACTATAAATATTGTTATATACATTTATTCTCTATCTTGAATATTAACCGAGATATTTGCAATTGTATTCTGTGTATGGTCGGCAAGAGTCGGCTATGTTCGGACTTTCCGCCGAGAGCTCTGGCGACCGTTTCCATAACAATTCGTCCCTCGTGAATAGGTTTAGAGGTTTCTTACTACTTCAGTTGTTATTAGGCAGATTTCTCTATTGTAAAACTTCACGTGGGAAATCTGCTTAGTTTACGCAGCCCCGGCGTGACTGACTTTTTTTCTACCTGATGTTTGGTAATATTTAATTCAAGGGATTTTTCCTATTCTGCTATAAATTATTTTTGGCAAAGATTTAGATGGAGATACGCACAATAAAGTATTTATAAATAAATGAATAAAAACAATGCGGAACATCAAAGAAATAAAACCTCCTTAAAAACGATCAATATTTTTTTTACAATTAACCTAACAAATATAGGTCTAACTAATATCTAACACATCGTCTAAGCAAGTTTACGAGAAATAGTCTTTTTCCTCCATTAATAATTTGGTCCATAAATATTTTCTGTGGTATGGGTCCAGAGGTGGCACTCCAAAAATGCTAAACTCTTCACAAAGAGTCTAGTGATTATGTTCTCTGTTTAAAACAGGTGGCCTGCGCATGTCTATACCTAACCTGATTCATAATACCTCATCTAGAATGCCAGTCCACGAGCTGTGCATGAAAGAAGCACGCTATTCGCCAAAATACGGCCCTCCTGATAAAATCTAGCTCAAATAACGGTAAATCCTAGATTGCCGGGAACAGCTTTATGTTAGATCCACTGCATATTGTATAGGCGGATATGTCTACCGAGGCTCGTGGGCTGATGCCATTGTGTTTCCATTTCCAGTTTAGGTGAGACAAAGTGGAATTAATGTGAAATAATGTCCTCATGTAAATTACAATACACCTACAATACGTCCGGCGACTTTGTCCCTTCATGGATGTGCCAGATAACTTATGACATATTATCGACAGAAGTTTACAGGCTTAACTATATCTTTGTCCATTATCTTCTCTGCTGGATGATTTCATTTGAATTAAAATTGTTCCTGTATCAGCAATTTGAATTCAAATAAACAAAAACCCAATTCAGAATTGTCTTTATCAATAAAACTCTATTCGGATACAACCAAATTGTTTAATTTTAAGGTCTTGGTAATTCTAAAGTTTGAGTTTAAGACGTGATTGGTCATACGTGGGATTACTGGGATTCGTGGTTGGATCTTAAGAAATTCCTCATGTGCCTACTCAGCATCATTATCAAACTGAAAAAGAAGAAATTATTTGACTGCGGCCTAAAACCTCAAAAAAATTTAGTAAAGAGAAGTCCAGAATGCGTCTACTGAAGTCCCATGTCTAGCAGTACCTGGTCACATAATTGACAGAAGTGCTACAATTTTGATGAGTTGTGCGGTCACTACCATGTCCTTCCTATAGTAAATAGGTGCTCTTGTAGCTTTCCTTAGTTTGTTTGATTTAAGACAGTCAAATAATAGTGCTGCTCAGTAATTGTTGCGTTGTAGAGGTATTAAGGCGTATTATGTTGACTTCGAGCATGCAGCGTGCCCTACTCTTAACCTAGATATAAAAGTTTTTAAAATGTGACATATATTTACTCACACACGCTCGCAAGCACACGCACACATATAACTTTGTCTGTTTGCTCTCTTTATCGTAAATTTTGATATATTCAAAGCGTACTTCATTTGAAGAAAGTTCTAGTTCGAAACATCCCAGGAGGAGGCTGTTGAATTTAAGATCAAAATATCACCGTTACTATGAGTCGGATCGAAAAACGTTATATAAACAATCTTGTTTAAAAACTTTATTTCTTATTTATTTTTACAATAATCGCATTTAGAGACTAGGGCGATTTAGCAACGAATTCGTTAAGTTCATTTCTGCAAATATTTTGAGTATCGTCCTACATTATCGAAATTGTCCTATATTGTCCAAAATTTATGAAATTTGTTTAAAAAATAAATCGTTTGAAGCTTTGGCACTATGCAATTTTTTTACAGAACCAAACGGTTAACGAGATACGGGTGTCTTTTTTAGTTATTTTTTACAGGTTTTCTATAAAAAAGAAGGGGCTATTAAGGTAGTTATGATATGACAAAAATTCGGCGAAGCCGAAGAGTGAAGTCTGTTGTAAAAATAAATGTAATATTTTATATTTCTCACACATTATTGTGAAATTTCTATGGTGAGAGCTTGAGTTCTTATTTTGTTTAATTAATCTGAGTATAAATGGAGTTTCATTTAAGATACATTTAATAAGTTCTAAGTGATTTATTTGTCCCATTTGATTTTTAGCCCATTGTTGGGTTTTAAAGTTCTTTTCCAATGGTACTCAATAGGTTTTTTGTTTAGTGACTGTACTAGGTACTAGAGTGAGCTTTTACTTGCTTTGCTATATACCTGTCAATACAGCTGTCATCATAATTACAATTATGGAGCGCCACAAATCTTAAAATAGCTATGCTTTATTTAGAAATTTATAGGATTTGAATTATGAAATAATATATATTCTCTAAATTCTAGGCCCCTCCAAAAACCTACGATTTACACAGTTCCTGCGTGGCAGACTTCTGGACTTCTACATCTCAGCAGAATCAGATTCATTATTCAATATACTAAAAAAAATATTCGGTCCCGCTGTTCGTACATATAAGTAAGCAGTTCATTAGAGCGAGAAATTAAGCACACACTAGTTTCCGCGTGCTTACTACCTGTTGCTATTTCGGAGAAATGACAGCATCAGACGCTGACACTAGCCGCGGGGCGTCTGCTCTCACTTTCCACCATCAATTGTGTACTGTATAACAATATCACATTAGTTCGAACAAGGTCTCGGGTTCAACGCACTCGGCAAGCGATTTCTATCCCATCGACATTGAAGAACAATTCTAATCTGCGGACTATACTAAAGTCAATAGTAAAACTCATTTATTAGCACTAGTCTTAGTAATAGCATCAATTGAAGTTTCTTTTTCTCTTATACGTATATACACATATCATCACTTATTGATCATGACTTACACATCTTAGTCGAAAAACACCATAAAGAAAAATACTCTCATTAAACATCATAGTCCGTATTCTATTGCCTGATTTATTTGAAAAAAATTAGGAATCCTAGTTTACACTAAAATTCAGACAACTGACAAACGACGAACCGATGTTTATAGGACTGCATTTAACGTAAGACAATCATGGACCCAGAGTTTTAGAGGAATTGCCGTTCAAGGAAATTGTGATCTTATTGAAGATATACCTATAGTATTTCCAAATGTTGAACAAATGTTTTTCCCACAGGCTCTTTTGAGTTTAAACCAGGTCACGCACAAAATTTACTACAGTGTAAAAACATTTGTACGTCCAAGGATGTTCGTGCAATAGTAACCTGAGCTGTGACTTTTCAAAATACGATTACTTGCTATCGGCCTCTCCCGATTGTCAGATTGCCAATGAGTTGTAAATATTAGTTAGAACGCTTGCTAATGATCTTTTCTGATCAATGGAATACTAAAGATTGGTCAAAATAATTTTTTTTATTATTGACCTATTTCAATTGCCAGGTAACCAATGAGTTTCAAAAACAATTTAGAATCCTTACTACTAGATGCTGAAGTCAAATATTCATACTTCTATGTCTCTAGAACAGAAGTTTCAGCCTTTTTTTTTCCCTGCTGTCAAATTATTACCTAATTTTCGAAATATTTTTTGGCTTTACATTCATCGACCTAGACCCAAATACTCTTCTGTGCTGAGGAACTTTCATCCGTATGCTTTTCAAGGGCCCCGGGGATACAGATCAAATTTGATAAAAATGGTTGTGATTGAAGGTCGGTTAGGCAGCTCTGTTGGTACTAAATTAAATAATTCTTATGAAATATCTCTTATGATTTTAATAAAATTGATTTTAATTAATAAAATTATTGTTACATAATTTTTTTTTATGACATTTAATTGTAATTGTCACGAACTCAATGTATAGCCTAGATTAATTCATTCTATTTGCTGAAGTGTTTGACAAGAATGGTTTATGTTAGACAAGTATTTATTAATTTTTCACTACTACAATAAAATAAAAAACTGATGTGGACATCACACAACATCGGTTTACATTAATTAAAAAAAAAAGTTTGTTGCACTTCATTCAAAACTATGATATATGAACGGGCTACAAGATATCTCCAATCAAAGGGATCAGATCTAAAAATGTCATATTATTTATTATAAATCAAAAAAGGTCCTGTGCAAATCTTCTTTATGTCTAATAGTTATAGAGAAAGTAGTAATTTTTATTGTTATCACTTTCCTTTACACCCCTTCTACTTAGTCGCTTTTAATCAAAAGTGGAAAACTTCACAACTAGAAGGTTCATAGTCCTAAACAAAACATTTCAATATCCTAAGTCTTATCGTTTTTGAACTATGCTACATACCTACAGACGTAACGCCGAACAGATAAATTCGTTCTTTATTTGGTACAAGGAAGTCAAAATGGGTAATAACACGAATACTTACAAGGGATAATCAAGAAATTAATATTGCCTGCCAATATTTAAGAATGTAAATTTAATATATGAAGTTCTTCCAAAGAAAAAATATAAATTAAAACGTCCGTTACGCAGGGGCTGCGTAAACTAAGCAGATTTCCCACGTGAATGTTATACTATAGAGATCTCCATACGAAGATATACGGAAATCTCCATACGATAGCCGAACAGTTACGGCAAAGGGCCGAACTAGCTTTTGGCGGGAAATTCAAAAATCCGTTATCGGCCAAAATTTAATAAAAATGCAAATAGCTGGGTTAATATTCAAGCGAGGGAATAAATCTATATGACAATTTTTATAGTAAATGTAATGTTCAATAAGATTGATTCTATACAAATTTTCGATCCGACGTATAGTAACGGAGATATTTCGAATTTTCGAAAATCCTCCCCTCTAAACCCCCCCTCCCACTGGTCCGATTTCAGCAGTTAACAAACTTGATCTTTTTTTTTTACATAAAACGACTAAATATCGAGTTTGGTGACGATCAAACAAAAATTGCGACCGCTAGAGCGGTAACAGACAAATATAAATACAGTTTTGAACGGACATCATTTTCGTCATCTACAAGGTAGGATCGATGGACATTTGAAGAAAAATTTCGAAAATTCCGTCATGAGTACAAGCTCAATAGCTGATTTCCCTTAAGGGAATTCTGCTAAAAGAATAGAATAAGAGTAGTAGTGTGAATGTAAGTTATGCAATTTTTAAGAACCTAAGAGAACAATTTAATTCTCATGTTAATTAATTTTGGAAAGTGTTCTTGAAGAGCTTTAATAATGTTAAGTACACGCTGACACAGATTGACCTACTTAGCTATGTAGTTGTTGGCTCAGCAGCGATGCTCTACTGAGAAGCAACTTGTCAAGTCGGATGAAGGGAGATATGTAGAGATACGTTTGTGGTTTTTGTCATCAAGGAATCATCAAGCTGACACCAAAAGCCGCGTGTTGTAAACTCTCGTTCGTTGCTGGATATTGCGAAACAGAGCTTATTTCGGTTGATTGGTTGTAGTTATATTTATTTGCAAAATAAAGGCTAGCTACAGACCTCCGGATTGTTAAAGGATAATGCATGGCTGAAACCCAATAAGCAGCACAATGTTTCCAATATTTATGGCATATATTTCATGAGTCTGTTTGTTGTAACTGAGTGTGTTTGACTGCCAACTTATAAAACCGTTAATCACTTTCTATTTTTGCCAATTTCATGGGTGGAGCCTGTAATTTTCGCGTAATCCCTGCAATTCTTCAGTCGCGCCCTTCCATTTTAACAAATGTAAAACCCCTCCCCGAGCCCCGTATAATTTCCCGCAATTGAGCGCATATCCGAACCATAAATAAAGGTATAAATTGGCGGGCAAAGAGGAGTGTTGTGTATTAAGCGGGAGGTATAAGGGACTCACCGTAGGAGTGAGTAGCTCCTACACATTTAAATGAGGAGTGGGGACCCGTTAGGCTCGAGCCGGGACCTGGCCCCTCGTCTCCCGTTAACCGCATCGCCGCCCTTTACCTCCTACCTGCGAGCCATGTCTCGTTGCAAACACCCAGAATCACATTCGGCGATGAAGGAACAACCTGTTGGAGTCTTTCTCTCCCCCTGTTTATGATAGCCAAACCAACTGTTGAGCTTCGCCTGATAACGACAAACATGCGCCCCACATCCATACGCATACCACACACTAATTCTTAGACCTAAAGGTTAGCCTCACTTGATAAACCTAGTGGCGTGAGTTGGATTCTAATCTAGATTACAGGGATTTATTTAGCGACGAACTCATTAGCTAAAGTCCTTAGTCCCAGTCTGGCTAAAAAAGGATGCAATGTTAATAACTAACAATAACTTCACTCTTTTATCCAAAGCCTTTATTTGAAACTAATTTTAGCAGATTTCCCTTAAAGGAAATCAGCTATTGAGGTCGTACTCATGACGCGATTTTCGAATTTTGATTTCAAATATCCATCGATCCTACCTAGAAGATGACGAAAATGAGGTCCGTTAGAAATTGTATTTTTATATATATATATATATTTGTCTGTTACCGCTCTCGCAATTATTGTTTAATCGTTACCAAACTCCATATTTAGTCGTTTTATGTAAAAAGAAAGATCAAGTTCGTTAACGGCTGAAATCGGACAAGGGGGAAGGGGGTTTAGGGGGGAGGAATTTCGAAAATCCGAAATATCTATTTTACTATATGTCGGATCGAAACATTGTATACGACCAATCCTATTGAACATTAAATTTACTATAAATATTTTGATATATAATTATTCACTATCCTGGCAAACCCCCACTTCTACTCATGTCATATTAACAATAAGCTGTTATTTCATGAACCACTTCATTATAAGGTTCAATACCAAATATTGTTTTCATTGAACTTTTACTTTGTGAGATATTTACAAATACATCTTTTGTTCTTGGATTACTAAAATTTGAGTAATTAAGATAAAACTGATTCTGACTCAACTGATTTTGAGTAAATTGTTTTCAATAAAATTAATATGTTATATTAAAATATATTTCATTAATTGTTTTGTTTCTTTATGAAAACTCATCAGGAGTTAAGTATCATTTAAATTCAGTAACAGTCACCTACACAACCTTCCGCTCAGATAGCCTCATCAAAATTTACTCTAAATGATAAAGTGTATACAAATCAGCTGATTCCACCATAATATTAAAAAAAAAAAAACATTCCAAAAATATTGACAATAATGGTGAAATAAAACCCTTAATAAATCCACTCTAGTGAGAATATGGTGAATGGCCAAGATACATAAAAACTCGAAAGATTCCTAGAGCAATTTTATTTGCCAACTAGTTTCGCGTCCCATTGAAACCTCATCAAGAGCACTATCTAACATATAGCAACATCACAACTACATTTTGTTGTACGACCTACTAGCAGAGCCCGTCGTAGACTAACTAAAAGTTACATAGCTGGTTATGTCAGCTGACTGCAATCGATACGTCAAAAAATAAAAACATCGACAATCTTATTCTTTACTATAAAAAGAAAATGCAATTTGTAAAAAATGTTAAAAGAGATGACAGCAACTTCATTGTTAAAGAAAATATTAGCCTTTTTTTTTGTAATTAGTATAATTATATAAAAAATTGTTAAAATTGACATTAATGAGAATCATTGGATGAAATGCTATTAAGTGTAAAAATTAAATAAACAAATACATTTTTAAAGAGTAGACATTTTACAAAAATTAAGAAAACAAATATTCACATTATAGAAAAAAAAAGAAACCATTATAAATAAGAAAAACAGAAATAAAAAGTTTGGAAAAACGTTTTTTAGTGTATTGGACAAACAGTTTTTATAGGTTATTATAAATGGTTTCGAACACTACTTTGATTATCATCATCAGGAGTGTTGGAATGTGCTAATGGATTGCCAAAATATATTCTTGGTACTCCAGATGAAATATACAGGAGCAGGCCTGCCATCTTACAGGTGATGTAATTTATGGTTTTTCCTTCATCGATTGTTGTACTCAATAGGTTTATCTTTTGAAATCGTTAGTGCAAATATAACGATTCAATTATTTTAGTACGTTATTTTGCTCAACAAATTATGAATTATTCGTTAATGCCGAATATAATAATTTTTTTTTATTTTAAAAAAAAAAACGCTATTTAGAAACAACAGCCCGCAGTACACTTCAGTGGCACACTTTCTTTGTGCGTTGGCGTTTTAGTGTCGTCAAACAGATCAACGTAGCGGAACCTACTTCATAATTCTTCATCAGTTCTGGTTTATCATTGACCATTGTCACACAGCAAACGGAGCGCTACAGTTCCCACACTGCAAGGTGCTTCTCATTTAGAAGCCCATGAACATCCATGGCTCAATTACAAATGCAAACCCTAAGAGTGATCTATGCGTAACGTCTCGGTTGAGATTTGTAACCATGAGACTCGTAGTGGAGGAAGGCCAACACGCAGGAGATGCGTACACTAATCAAATTTCCCACGTGCTGGTATAACACATTACTGATTTCATACTCTCAATATACACTCTATTTCTAAATAAAATTGGGGGGAAGTGGGTGTTTTCTGATGGCTGAAAACCATATATTTGCGTTACGAAAAAGTGGTTAAGAACGACAATTGAAGGGTTTGCTGCAAAAAGGAGGTAGCTCCAATTTTTCCAGTTTTTGGGAAACCAAAAAAAAAAACGTTTAAAAAATTCAAATTTTAAGTTATGTAAAAATATTGTTGTTGCTTACTTTCAATTATGGTGTTTACATATTAGAACAGTATTTTCATTCAAAAAATTGAATCTTCCAAATGTTGGTACGATTTTAGCCGTTAATCCTTGATCTCTTTTTTGCCCAAAAGAATGGAATAAGAGGAATTTAGGAATATGTTATGTCTTGGAAAAAGGTGTAAAAATAGATTGAATGTACTATTATTATGTATTTTTATTCAAAGAAAACTGAAAATAAAGTACAGCAAAATTATTGGGTTTACAAACAGAAAATAACATCATTATAACGAATAACATAAAATAAGAAAATAACATCATTATAACGAAAATAACATTATAACGATTGAAAGCTGCATCCTTTTGGGGCCAAATAAAAGAGTTTTTTTTTTTTGGCACATGAAAGTGTTTATAACTCCCAACAGCTATGGGATGGAGGTACCTCCTTCAATTGTAGAGCAGGAATAGCTTAAGAAGATTTGCACTATAACATTTTTCAATCCGACTCATAATTACGGTGATATTTTGAATTTTCGAATTCTTCTGCCTCTAAACCGCTAATATTCGCTTATTGTTAAGGTTCGACCACTAAAAGTGGGGGTTTACTGAAAGGTGAGCATTTAAAAAATGATGAAATCTCTACTAATATTGAAGATAGTGAAAAAATGTATAGAACGACATTTATAGGAAATTTAATTTCCAATAAAATTGGTTCTATACACTTTTACGATCCGACGTTTAATAACAGGGATAGATTGAATTTTCAAAATTTTCCATCTCCCGGTCCGATTTTAGCCGTTAACGGCCTTGATCTTTTATTTTGTATGGGGCGCTTATATCTTAAGTATGGCAACGATAAAACTAAAAATTGCGACCACTAGAGCGTTAACATGTATATATATATATATATATATATATATATATATATATATATATATATATATATATAAAGACCCTCATTTTTGTCATCTCCTGTGTAGAGTCGATAGATATTTTTTCTAAATCGCTTCTTAAGAACAACTCGAAAAAGCTGATTTCTAAGGGGAATCTACTAAAACATTTTATTTTTATCTAAAAACTAACAATATATATATATATATATATATATATATATATATATATTAATACCGGAGCAATAACGTATTGAGTGCTCGACCAATAAAATATGTATTGCCAGCAGTCTGGGTAATGTTATTATTTCTCTGAGTGCCTCAGATATTTAAAAAACCTATGAAATATAGGTCTCAAAGTGTTGCTTTAGCTTCAAAGTTTTCAGGTCTTGAGGGAGGCAGTAACTGTCAAGAATAGTATTTTTGCTTGGTTACTTATACCGATAAACAATATCCTCAAAAGAAAATATAAGTAAAGAAAAACAGAATTAAAATTAATTTAGTTCATTCTTTTAAACTATATAAAAATATTTTTTTATATATTATTTTTGAGAAAAAATGATTACATTTTGCTAGGATATAATATGCTTTTATTTATTTTTTCCAAGTTCTCTATTTTATCCCTTTTAACTGTATTTATTTCTATCTTCTATATTATTTTATTGCATAGAACATTTATTATTCAATTTCAATATTTTTTGTATTCATTGTTTGTTGTTTTGTTGAATGCTCATTTTTGTTTACTTTATATAGTTGATTATCTTAGTTATATTTAGTGTAGTGAAATCGCTTTTTTTCTGCATTTGAATGAATGAAGAAATATATGTTTTGTTGAAATTAATGGGTATAATTTTTACTGCTTCTGTCTATATATGTATATATAGAACGTTATCAATGAGAATTTTTATAGTTGTTCTTATCTATTATATGAGTACTCTTTCTTTGTGTTTTAGCCTCTAGTTTACGCGGGAGTTGAAGGGGATAAAATTAAACTCAAATGGTTATTTTCCTTAGGTAAAAACTCATAAATTTTATAAATAATGTTTTCTGTATATATGTACATTAATGATATAAAGCTTTTTAAATCAGTTCTACCAACACATGCCCAAAGTTCCATTTTCAGTTCTGTGGTTAGAGTGGACTAGATAATTTCATTCTTGATTACTGTTATGCTGTTCCAAGATAAATTAGTGCTTATAAAGTTGTGAGGTGGTTGTTCCACTACGTATAATGCAAAAGTCTGTCGTTAGAGACCGCTGACTGATCGTTAAAAAAACTAGATACTGGCAATTACGGCATGTTCGAAGTTGGTGTTCTTGGTTTGACAGCTGTTGCCAAATGTACTCGATAATCAGCCAGTATTGGTCTTCCTTAGCCGACATATATGGCGAATAATTAGGATTCTGTATCCCCAGTAATGAAGACGTTCTTTTCGATAAACGTTGCTATGGCTTCAAGTACGAATTTCTAGCAGCCTTTCAGAAATTTCAGCAGATTTCCTTTAACCTGGAGATAAGGCATCGTGTATCTGTTTATTGTGGTAGTAGATATGGATAGTTGTTCTCAGGGATAGGAAATCACTATTTCAACATGGACAAACTATGGTTCCACTTGGTCTTTTCCATCACACTATCCAACAATAAAGGCTTTACGAGCAAAATTCTATTCATGCTAATGAAAGCATAAAGAAACTGTAGGGAACATTATTGTGGTAAACCGCTTACTCATAGAGGTTAATCTATGTTGTCAACTCATACAGGCCACGGGCTACAGAGGAAAGGCACTCTAATTCTCTGAACTCGAGTGGAATTTTCTTCATGCTTTTATTAGTAAATTTAGAGAAATCTTATTAAACACGCTCAACTTTTCTTCAAATAATAGACACTCTAGAAGAGAAGAAATTGTACTTACACGCCTACGCACAGGACACACTAGATTAACATATTCATATCTAATGAGCAGACAAGATGAACCTATATGTCGCTGCTGCAACAGAACGCTGACTGTAAAACACATACTAACTGACTGCAAACAAGTGAAAACGTACACTTGGCCCACAAATTTAGGCGAACTTTTTCACGTATTTAAGAAATAATGGATTATTTGATGAAATATAAAAGCTATTTTTTACCACTATGAAAGTTACATATATCAAGCACTGTACCTGGAATATAAGTTTTGCCTCCTTCCAGTTTAACTATTTATAGTTTTTTTTTTATTTGTTGTTTTTTTCCCCTCATATTGTAAATATACTAACAATTTATATTTAGTTTTGCCCATTCTATTTATTTTTTACATTTGTAAAATTTAGCTGCGTAAAAATTTTAGTAGTTATTTTATTTAGTAAAATTATACTCTAACATGTTAAAAGATGAATCGCCATTGTAGCGGCATGGTTCTATTCATTTTGTACATTTGTAAAATTTAGCTGTGTAAACATTTTAGTATTTATTTCATTTTGTAAAATTATATTCTATCGTGTTAAAAGATAAATAATAAAATAAATAAATATTACACAGCTTCCCTGGAAGAATTATATATTTATTTTTTAACTAAATACTTTATTTTTTTTTAATTATTTCCTTATATCCTAGAAAAGCAGAATTAGATGTATTACAAATAGAAAAAGTCCGTCACGCAGGGTCTGCGTTAACTAGCAGACTTCCCACGTGCATTTACCTCAAAACGTGTAAGTTCAATGAGAATCATACTTGGTATTTGAGCATCAAATAAAGTGGTTCATAATATTACTGATTATTGTTGAAATGCGAATGAGCAGGAGTGAGGGATTACTGTAGACCGAAAACTATACAATGCAAATATCTCGGTTAATATCTGAGATAGAGAAAAAAATGCACATAACAACATGTATAGAACACTAAATTTGCAATAAGATTGATTCTATACATTTTTTTGATCCGACGCACAATAACGGAGTTATTAAGAGTTTTAGAATCCCTCCCCTATGTCCCCCTCTCAGTTGTTGAGTTTATGTTCAGTTTTGAACGGAACTCATTTTTGTCTTCTCATGCGTAGAATCATTTGAGGACATTTTTCGAAAATCGAGCCACGAGTACGCATAATAGGTAAGCTGCTAATATGAAATTAGACTGACCAACTTAAGTAATAATGGTTTTTCCCTTTAATCATCTGTGACATATATTGGCCATAGGATAATCTATTCCACGTAATAAGGAGGACTGAATCGTTAAAGAGATCTGGAATGACATTTATTCCCGATGACTATTATTAGCGACTACTGTTAGTTGGACATTTGAGCCGCACCCATTTAGAGTAATCTCTGCCTGGAATAATAATAAAGAATAGCATCAATTACTGTAGGAACTCATCTCGGAGTTAATCAGAATGGAAGGACCTATTAGTCATTAATCATATTCAGCTATTAGTCACAAGTAGAACTCGGGGCTCGGAGCTATTTATAGCGGTATCATCTCAAGACTGATGTTTAACAACATTTCGGTGTTTTGTTACAATGATTAATATGGTCTAGATTATAACTATGTCAACTTGAAAGTAATTATGAGTGAGAAACATTTGTAGATTTGTAACAATGAAAACTGTAAAGATTTACATATCTGTTTTATTGTTTCCATTAAGAAAAACAGTAAAACCGTTAGAAAAAATAAAAACTCCAGAAAATTTGTCAGCCCCACTCTTCATCAAAAAATGAAACCTATTTTCCTACAGAAATAATTTTTATTTTCAGAGCTTATCATTTACTGCTGCGTTGTGTCTTGTTCACAGTAAGCCTATATGACAGAGATAATCTTTTTAAATATTTCCAGTCATTTAAGTTCCATATTTTTTCTTCCATTGTGAATTTATAATTGACAGAATTTAAGAAAATCAATGAATTAATATACGTTCCATTTTATGTCTTGTAAAATAATTTACAATCGCTGAAGTAATGACAGTAAAAATAAAATTTCAGATATAGATTGTCTAAGACTGCGTTTTGAATCAGTAATACTATAACTTTGCGAATACTAGTATAAGTCAGAGAAGTCCTCAACACAAATTTTCCTGTTATTCATACATTTCCCATGGGGCGGTTGTGGTTTTTGCTTGTAAAACTACAGTACTAGCATACTAGAGGTACGCAAGAATTTGAAAAATAGTGTATTTGATATCTTATTCATTCTATGTCACCTCCACGCTGAAAGGCTCGAAGGATGTATCAAAAGAAGAAGAAGAAGTTCATTCTATGTGGATCTATCTCTACGAAAATCTTTTTTTTTTTTTTTTTTTTTTTTTTTTTTTTTTTTTTTTTTTTTTTTTTTTGTCCTACTTAAATTCATTTCTTGATTATTTTGAGCAATTGTTATTTATATAGTACCAGGAGCCTCAGGTTGGAGTTAAGGCGTAGGTCTTAATCTCACATGGCAAACCTAGAGTGGCGAGTTCGATTCCCGCCCTGGGCAATAGGAATTTATGCAGTGACGGACTCATTAAAGAATTCCTTAGGCCCAGCCTGGCTAGAAAAGGGTGGTAACCTGTAGATAATCCGTCCTAATTAGCCATAGTAGCATAAAGTGGACGTAAATAAATAAATAAAAAATAGTACCAGAGTGTTATTGTCGATTTGAGTGAAATAATATAATAGGATTACTATTAACTCACTATTGTATACTGATGAATCTACTTGACTTATTTTATACTCCTGATAATGATTTTAAATTATTTTAAGAGCGAAGGATCTTACAATCTGAACGAATATGTTAAGTCGAAGAAAAATAAATAACAAGACATACAGACATTACAGGGCTAATATGTATTGAATAATTAGGCATGAAGGTAAGGCACCATGGAGAATATTTGCTTCATATATTTTTGGCAAACATGAAGAAATTCTGACTTCTGAATTATAAATATGCCTTTTTATGGTTTATTTCTCAATATTTTATTCTTAAGTATATACATTTATAAAACAATTTGTTTTATTAATAAAACTTTTATTTTAAAACCACTGTTTTAGTCACAGAATGGAGTAATGTAGATAAGATCCCTAAAATCTTTCATTATTTACATTGAGCTCTGGCCACCCCGATAACACTACTGGAATCACCCCTTATGAGGGGACTAAACTGTTATTTTAGCAGGACGATATCACATTATCCGTTATCGGAAAAAAAAAAACTACAATGATCTGGCCTATAAAATGTAGTGATGATGAGAGATGCCTAGGGAGTTTTATCTGAGGAGGCCCCCATCACGGTGAATTTAATGCTGGTACAGAGTACGGAGTGCGGGGGAGGCTGACCTTTCCCGCCTCTTTTTGCACACCCCGGGCAACTAGATCTCAATGCCTGATACATAAGTAATGTAATGTGCAAATTGTATGTTGTGCCCTTATTGCTGCAGACAACTTTTTTATTTAGATCAAATAGATAATTTAAAGGTGCGAATAGAAGAAAAATATTGAAATTTATTGTGCTTTTAACTGAAAAGGCGCGAGGCATTGAGATTTATTGACATCTGTCAGATTCAAAAGGCATTGTTCATAAAGAAGTGTTATTGGAAAGTGAAATAAGGTACTTCCTCGAACGGGGGAAATATTTGTTACAACTTTTTTCAATAAAAAATGTCTTAATAAAAATTTTAAAAGCAAAGGTTATTACGAAATAAAGAAAGCCCTAAACTAAGCAGATTTCAAAGATGTCTGAATTACACCCTGGCCATCACGTGTAATCTATTACCTCTTTCTCCAATAGTATGATGTCTTATGTAAACAGAGATTAGATTTTTAATAACTTAGTTAGAGTAAAATTCAGATACATAGAAGTGGAAGGTTACTGAATGCTAAAAATATCAATATCTAATTCGCTTAGTATTCCAGTAAAATTAAAAAATGTATAGGACAACAATTGTAACGATTGTAGAACATTACATGTTTAACAAGGTTAGTTTTATAACATTTTTCGAACAGACTGACAATAACGGAGATATTTAGAATTTATCCATCTAAAAAGGCTAAAAATGAAACGCAGGGGCTACGTAAACTAAGCAGACTTCGCATGTGCTTTGTATATGTATATATATATATATATATATATATATATATATATATATATATATATATATACTAGCTCAGATACCCGGCTTCGCCCGGGAATTCATTTGAGGATAAATGGTGAAGGTATTTAATTAAAGAGGCTTTACTTTGCACAACATTTTGACATTTCCCCATCCCAGTGTTTAGGGTCTATACCCATCGTTGCTGTGGATTTGTTAATAATAAAATTCTAGGAAAAGACTTCACTGTCTTTCATCTTTCCCATCTCCTGTGCATTATGCATAGATTTGAATTATTAAGGACATAGATTTGAATTAATTTTTCAAGGTGAGGTACCTGGTAGTTCATATTGGAATAAATTGTTGAGTGTATCAATATTTCTACGCTAATTACTTGCTTCATACATTGTTCCCGGAAAAATATATAAAACAAAAGTTACTCTAAATAACAAAGTAAACCACTTTTGTTATGTGCACGTTTGTCGAAAAACAAATAGATAATGTAATATCGCGAATTTTTACTCCCGTACGAACCTAAAAATTTTAATATAGCTTATAATCATGAAAGAATTAATGCTAATTGACAATCCGAGTTTTGTTAAGTTCGGTTCAATCGTTAGTGCCCAATAAAATTGTTGACTCCCGCTTTAGTTTATAGTGTATATCTCGTTTATACTTTGTTAAAAGACAAAAATGAATACGACAAAAGTTACTCTAAATAACAAAATAAACAACTTTTGTTATGTTCATATTTGCCGAAAAACCAATAAGAAACGAAATATCGCTATTTTTAAATTCTGGCTTCCCTTATAACCCCCACTCCTGCCCGTCCCTAGAAATGTTAGTATGGCTTGTTATAATGAAAGCGTTAGCGCTAATACATATACCGAGTTTTATTTATTTCGGTTCGGTCTTTTGCCCAAATAAAATTGTTCACTTCCGCTATAGGTTTTAGCGTATATCTCGTTTATAATTCGGTATACGAAAAAAGTGTATATAACAAAAGTTACTCTAAATAACAAAATAAACAACTTTTTTTATGTTCATATTTGCCGAAAAACCAATAGGACACGAAATATCGCTATTTTTAATTTCAGGCTTCCCTTATAACCCCCACTCCTGTTCGTCTCAGAGAATATTAATATAGCCTAAAGTCTAAGTTGGGTTAGTAGTAATATATATACCAAGTTTCATATAATTCGGTTCAGCCGTTTATGCGTGAAAAGGTAACAAACAAACAAACAAATAAACAAACAAACAGACAGGAAAGAAACAAAATGCAGTTATAGTGTCTATGACATGTGAAACGAAAAGTTATCGTGAAATTTCGCGAAAAAAATCAATGTACAGACAGAGGTTACAATTTTATATATATATAGATATGACAAAAACCAGATGGGGAGGGAGAAGCAGAGGGGCGGGTGGTAGTTATTGAACGCAGGAGGGACCAAAACATTACGAATAACTTAATGCTTGATTTACGAAACAAATGCGTAGATTTTAGAGCATCAATAGTTTAAGAAGTTTGGTTCTATAACATTTTATGATACGGCTCATAATAATAGGTATATGATGAATTATGGAATCCCCCTCCTCTATTCCAGGTCGATTTCCGCCAACAATAAATATGATCTTTAGTATTTACTGAAACGGTTAAACATCGAGTATGGTATTGGAAAAATAAACATTTTCGCTTAAAGACGTATTTGGATGATCTCAAAAAGAAAATGTTCAATGAAGAAAATGTTTGGTATTAATGCATAAAACCTAAAGGCTGAAAATTAAAAACATGTAATTATCTCTGTTAGTAATCAAGATAATGAAATTACATATATAACAACATTTGTTCCACAAAAAATTTTCGAAGATTGGTTCAACACAATTTTTCCTTCCGACAATAATAACAGAGATATGATTCGAATTTGTCAAATTCTTTTCACTATCCCCCCCCCCACAGGTTGGATTTCAGTCGTTAACGAACTTAATCTTTCTTTTTACATAAAACAATTAAATATCGAGTTTTGTAACGGTCAAGCAACAACTGTGAACGCTATGGCGTTACCATATATGTATATATATATATATATATATATATATATATATATATATATAATAATTATGATCAGACCTTAACAATTAAGGACATTTTTCGAAAATCGCGTCATGAGTACAACCTCAATAGATCATTTCCATTACGAGAAATTGCGGACGATAGTGCGTTAACATGAGATATAACTGAGTCTTATTGATCTAACTATATATTTATTATGCCTGTCCCTCTCTTTTTCTCAATACACACACGCACACACACACACACACACACACACACATATATATATATATATATATATATATATATATATATATATATAGTCTGATAATGTATATACACATACATACAGTGTATTTGTCAACTGACCGTCCATGATTATCATACCCTTTTGAGCCTTTTTGGGTTAGGAAAAATAATTTCTTTTAATCAGTCATTTGTATATATTTATTAAATTCCCGACCCTTATCGGGGACCCACTCTCCTTCTAGGGGCTATTTAACCATCATAGTTTTTTAGTATATCATTTATATTATAATATACTGTAATATATCATATAATAGATTGCCATTTACACAAATTGACTAAAACGTTCTAGCACTTTTTTATTATTTAAATGAATTTAACTAGGCAATTATAGTTATAATTTCCTGACCTTTAATGTCTCAAAAGTCAATGAAATTTGTAGTTTTGAACGGAAGTCATTTTTTTCATCTCCTAGGATTGATGGACAATTGATGATATATTTGAAAATCATGAACTTCCAATGGGTTTTCTTTATTAGCCATGTAATTTATTTTGGAAACTAAAATTTCGGTATTTACAGACTTGGATTCTAAACGTCTCGTTTAGAGTTTAAAGTAAGACTTCAAGCAAGTGTTGTGTCATGTACGCCATTCAAATTTTATATGCTGACTTTATAATGTCATACTAGGTAAAATATTAATTCTTTATAGCTCAAATGTTCAAATTAATTCCATTATCTACCCAAAATTATTTCGTATAATTATTAGGATTTCTAAGTAATGTCCAAGTACATCTTATCCCGACCGATTTCGAGTGATACATTCACCCGACATTCTCGACTAGTAGGATGAGAATATTGACATACACTCTCGTATAATTTATCATCATCAACAGCTGTAGAGTGACTCGGTTGGCGGTCCTCTTGAACGCTAGTGTTCCAAGAAATGAACTCTCGGATCGAAATGCTCTCATCTCTTGATTCTAAATGTCTTAAGAGGCATTAGACTTTCACCATTGGCAACCCAAATCTCTTTAGTTTTATGTATCCATAATAAAAAGACTCGTTCCAGCCAGGTTCGAGAAGATAAAATAGTCATTTTTTGCTGTTCAGTAAGAAGGATTCTCAATAATGGGTCATTTAATTTACGCTGTCTTTTTAATGGAGTCTTTCAATATGCAAATGCTTTATCGTTTAGTTCCTAACCGTACATCTTATAAAAAATGATATCATTGACTTACTTGTGCTTCTACCAGCACATCATTTAAAGCTACTTCATTTAAAAGTGGCTTACACTCTGTCCCAAAGCTTCGGAGTAAATAATGACTAATAACTTATATATATATATATATATATATATATTTTTATAGAAAGTACATTTCTTATTATCGTCATTTATTTTTAGGGATTCTTAACTTTTTGAATGCATATTCTAATTTAATATTTTTCCCTAATTGGCATTCGTGTTGTACGAAGTAAAGAAAGTATTATAATCAGGGGAAAATTCACTTTTCATATTTCTACCAAATTAACTTTTTGACCCTCCCTTCATGAAATAACTATGGTTGACGTCACGTATATCTCATAGCCAAAAACGAATAGGCTTAGAATGATGACATTTCATATTTACGTTCTTTAGTCGAAAATGTTTATTTGATTTATACAGTACTCGATATTTAGCAGTTTCAGTCAAATCGGACCTAGAATAGTGGTGAATTATAAAGATCATAAAATGATTCTGAACCAATCGTGATTAAACTTCGGATTTTCTACAAATGTTGTTCTATAATTTTTTTGGTAGCTCAAGTATTAAGCTCTTTCTTGTTTTATGCCTTCAGTAACCCTCTCCTTCCCTTCTACTCATCGGTTTTTAGCAGATTTCCCTTAAGGGAAATCAGTTATTGAGGTTGTGCTCATGACGGAATTTTCGAAATTTTTCTTCAAATGTCCATCGATCCTACCTAGTAGATGACGAAAATGAGGTCCGTTCAAAACTGTATATATATATATATATATATATATATATATATTTGTCTGTTACCGCTCTAGCGGTCGCAATTTTTGTTTGATCGTTACCAAACTCGATATTTAGTGGTTTTTAGTAAAAAGAAAAATCAAGTTCGTTGACTGAAATCAGACCAGTTGGAGGGGGGGGTTTAGAGGGGAGGATTTTCGAAAATTTGTACAGAACCGATCATATTGCAAATTACATTTACTATAAATATTGTTCTATACATTTATTCTCTATCTTGAATATTAACCGAGATATTTGCATTCTTATTAAATCTGGGCGGCTAACGAACGGGTGACTTTCCCGCCAAAAGCTAATTCGGCCGTTTCCTTAACTGCTCGACTCTTGTGAAATTTCTCTATTGCAAAACTTCACGTGGGAAATCTGCTTAGTTTACGCAGCCCCTGCGTGACGGACTTTTTACATATTAATAGAGAATACGCGGGGATATGAGATCACGAGTGTTTTACCAAGCGCTTGGGAAATCTGCTTAGTGTACGCATCACCTGCATAAAGAACTTTTTTGATTTTAGACTACGAAAGAAAGTACTTCCAGTATTAGAACTTTTTTTTTAAGTGTGAAATAAATAAAAAAAATTTACAAGTTTGTGATGACTTATCTAAAGAATGGGTCAAAAAGAAACGAATTTGGGACTGGCGGATACATGGAGGGAAAGCCAAGGTTCAGAGGTGCTAATCAAAGGTTCAACTCCAAAGCAAACCTACCATGTTCTATGATTATAATGGAAGACTGGAATCATCGCTGAGATGATGCATGTGGCCATTGTTGTAATTAGGTGGCCAGCTCATCACAGAGGTAATTTATTAAGGAGAAAGCGTTTCGCCGACTTTTTTTTCTCACCATTTGCCTGCTTGGCCTGCTAAGTGGCCTAAAGGGGAAGACGTCAACAACAGTATAGTTTCCTCGAGTCGTGAGTCTCAAAATGCTATAAATTTTACTCTTTTCTCTCACAAGAGAAGGACTGCGTGTGCTCAGAGTTTCGGGAACATTCGTCTTCCAATGAGCCTGCAAAGACTTGGTTTTTATACATGATTTTACAGGGGTTGTTTTTCATCGACGAACCTCTGTAGTTATTTAGTTCGGGATCAAAATAAACACTCCACAATTATTATTTTGTGGTGGTCGGGTCTTGTTGAATGTATGTAAGCCTAAAAGGCCATAAATAAAAAAAAATCGAATTATAGAGAAATAACCCTAATGGAAAAAAAATCAAATCTTCTTTCATTCCACTTTATTAAACACTATAAATGTTTCGCAGTGTTCAACAGCTTCATCAGGTGTATGCGTCCTCGAATCTAAAATTATATCAAGAAGAGTACACCGTGCTCAAAGACACACGTCAATACTAATAGAGTTGTGGAAGTTAAATTGATCACCTGATCTATCAGCTGATTGAGAAACCGGTTCCAAGATGAATCAATATTCACTTTAACACTACCGATGTCAATATTGCGGCAATTTTTTTTTAAAACAGAGTTTACCTAGTGCTAAATTTTACTTTAATTTAGACAAAAGGAGTCTAAATTAAAGTAAAACAAAATAGAATCTTCGTTTCGAATTCCCCCAGGGTAATTGGAATTTATAAAGTGAAATATAATTCAATTCATTATAATTAAATCATTGTTCCGCCTTGGCTAGAAATGGTGGCATTAAGGAGTGGCCATCGAGCCATAGGAGTACTAGACGGGAGGAAGTAGTTCTTGCCAGACTCAGGATCGGCCACACATACCTGACACATAGACACTTAATGACAAGGACTGATAACCCTATATGCAAATACTGCAACAAACACCTTACGATAAAACACATACTGACAGACTGCATCCAACGAGAAAACCTTCACATACCCCACGATATGACAGAACTATTAACTGACAGCAGCCAATATATTCCACAAATATTAACATATCTAATCTAAAATATATCTTTTATTATATATCTATAATAAAATAAATTAGAATAGGTCGACAGCATACCTAAAAAGATTTAAAAGGGTTAACTTTTATTATATTTTTTGGACAAGGCACGGATATGAGAAAGAATCAGATATTAAAGAAATATTTTCCATAATATAAAAGTACAAAAAAAGGTAAGCACATGAAGGAGTAAATATATCATCCTAATAATGCAAATCACCATCGCTATGGGGTACAAAACTAAATAAATAAAATAATATAAATGTACTAGTATATAGGAAAAACATAATTTTTTTTATTAAAATCATTTTAAGTTATTGTCCTTATTACTAGTCCAATGTTTATTTATGTTTGTTTATATCTTATGTTTATTAATTGTCTTTATTACTAGTATTTAATGATTATTTGTTGTATTTAATTTTTTATTTGTTATTTCAGTTTTTGTTATTTTTATATAATTTTGTTATGTCATTTTACATTGTGAAACTTTGAGCCAAATCGCCAAGATGCGGGTGCTCCTGTATAAATAAATAAATAAATGGCGGTAACTTGAAAATAACCAGTTCCAAGCAACCGCAGAAGCACGAAGTGAATATTAAAAATAAAAATAAATAAATAAACAGAAGATGCTAATTATCTACGACATTTAAAAATATATTATTAAATATTTCATTTCGGATTACTTATTTACAACTTTCCTTGTTTGTTTTTTTTTTCATTTGTAAATAGTATGCATATGTTTTTTTTATTTTAATTTCCAGTACATTTCTTTCTACATCGAAAATTTAATCGTTTTCAAAAAACTAAATGTGTTTGAGGTTCAGTGCATGATCAATTTTATCAATATTTTTCTAGTGATGATACGAGCTGTTTTGGAACATCTGCCCAGGCTCCATTATACAACATTTTTCGCAATTTATACAACTTATTTAGTGAATAAAAAATACTTTTTATATCACTATACAATGATACTTCATTGAACTATACTTTATACTGAGATAGCTATTCATAATTCCACAATTTTCGGTTTATAATTACCTGACTCATTCGATAGGAGGATCTACATGGTGCAAGTTTAGCTTTAAGGAAAGACTGAAGGGGCTATTGAACATAGAGAAAAATGGTTCAGAGTGTTCAATAAAGTGGAATTGAAAAATGATGTATTTTATTTGTTTAATTTTTACTTTATGACCTTTTCTCAGTGTCTATTCTATTTTGTGAATCAGATAGGACCATGCGTTTATAATAACAAAATAATGTTATTTAGTACAGTATATGGAATAAGTATATGTACCATTCACCGGCAGAACTGACTGATTCGCCTTCAGATTCGGAGGTTCCTAACAGGGACTGTACAGTTTATTCAATTATTATTAGTATTACATTATTCAAATGTGGTGGCGGAGATATAACCTCTGCAAGGCTTGTCAGGTTGATAGGAGTTCGTCAGTCCGTTACAATGAATGGAGACCACACTCGTTTTCTTCCGCCTGAGAAAATACTTCTAAAGCTCATATACAGTGTACAGTGGGTATTTGCCTTGTAAATACGAGTAGACCTCATCGTCAAAAAGTGTTAGCAGATTTCTCTTGAGGGAAATCAGCGCTTGAGGTTGGACTCAAAACGCGATTCACGAAAAACGTCTTCATATGTGAAACGTTCCTACCCAGGAGATGACGAAAATGAGGGCCGTTCAACAAAAAAAAAATAATATATATATATTAATTGTCTAGGGGCTGCAATTTTTCTTTGATCGTTCCCAAATTAATTATCTAATCGTTGCATGTAAAACTAAATATCAAGCTCACTAACAGCTGATATCGGAGCACTAGGGGTGGGTTTAGAGGAGAATTATCAAAAAAACAAAAATATCTCGGCTATTATGAGCAGGATCGAGAAAATTGTATCGTACAAATCTTATTAAAAACTGTAATTCCCTAATAACTTTGTTATAACTTATAAACTTTGTTATATACAATTTTACTCTATCTGGAATATTAACCGAGGATTTATTTGGATTTTTTAAATTTTCAGCCTTCTGTAAACCCTCGCATTAAGTCACTAATTTTAAGTACCAAATTATATTTTCAACGGGCTTTCATTATGGGAGACACATACAAATACCTAGTTTTATGACGGCATCAATTAAGACAAAACCGTCTTGACTAAAAATGTTAGGTAACACTAAAGATCATATTAATTATTGAATGTAATAATAGGATGTTATAGAGGGGGAGGGGTGTTTAGAGTGGGAAAATCCAAAAATTCAAAGATCAGTGTTATGTAACATACGTATTACGAAGAATGTAACAGAACCAATCGTGTTAATCTATTGATGTTCTACAACTGTTGCTCTATGCAATATCGCCTAACTTAAATATCTTAAGCCAGTTGATTTCTTGTTTTCAGCCTACAATAAAGCCCCACTGCTACTCATCGAATTTAGACTTCAACACACACACACAAACACACACACACACACATACACACACACACACATATATATATATATATATATATATATATATATATATATATATATATGTATTAAAATATGTACGGTGAGATAACATTCCAATACGTGGAAAATATGTTTAGTTTACTCAGCTGTAGCGTGAAGGACTTTTAATTTTGAATCACTGCGCTTTCGTTATGAATGGTATTCTCATAATCGTTGTCAAACAAGTACCGGTGTTCTATTATTATTTTATATAATTATATATATATATATATATATATATATATATAAAGTTAAAATTCGTTAACAGCTGAAAATTGTAACTGGGTATATTTTTTAGAGTTTTTTTTATTGGACTATTAACGTACCCGGGATTTTAACCAGAAGCGCCTTGCATTCCAGGCAAGTACGTACACCAATTGTGCAACCGATTCCGATGAACTCTGATCCAAATGTTTTCTCTCTTAGTCACTCTCCTCTACTTCAACCCTTAACACCTTGTTCATTTGTGTACAAAATAACTAATGTTCATATACAAATAAAAATAATAGTTTACCGTAAAGTCTACTATCTGCTATTAAGCATCTTTGGGACGGGGTATCTACAGGTTACCACCCTTTACTAGCCAGGTTGGGTCTAATGATTTTATTTAATGAGTTCTTCACTAAATAAATTCCCATTGCCCACGTGAGACTCGAACTCACTACTATTGTTTTTTCAAGTGCCATTAATTGCCTTAGCTCACGTAGCTAATCTGAGCCCAAACTTTATTCAAGAAAAATATAACCTTATAAGTAATTATGAGTAAGTATCCCAGATCTCTTTTTTGTTTATGAAATGCTTGTATGAACATTTTTGACTATCGTGCCCTTTTTTCTATAACCTTTCACATAGATTAGGCTCAAGTAATGCCCTAGATGTTCCGAATTCCTTTATTGAAGACTCACGTTGACTCAACGTTTTACATATATATATACATACACACTCATTCTTGTTACTGCTCGAGCGGTCGCAATTTTATTTTGAAAGTTACCAAACTCGATAGTATATAAGTGTTTTATGGAAATGTGAATATCTAATTTGTTAACGGCTCAAATCGGACTTAGCCAGGTAGGGGGGTTAGAGATGGACAAAATCGATAGCTATAAAAATCTCCTTTAGTTTAGCAAGTTCGAAAATTGTATATATATATATATATATATATATATATATATATTTGTTGAAAATTTAATTTTCTATAAATGTACTTCTCTTCTTCTATACACTAGGTCTCTGTCTTGAATTTTGACAGAGATTGTTGCTTTATTTAATTTTTAACTTTCTGTGAACCCAAACTTTAAGTCTTCGTACCATCACAATAAGCGAATATAAAAGAAGTCCATCACGCAAAGCGAATGCCTTGGTGATTTACCAAAAACTGTTTTTTGACCCTGGAACTTATCAAACCTCACCTATCAACCGTTCACAACTGTCCACCATGCCCCTATTAGAAAGAAACAAAATGAAGAGGATTGCTGGTGTCGAAGAGGAAAATCCCACTTGTTCTGGTTTTATTACTCATTCGCAGTTTTGTGCCTATTGCCCGAGGGGGAAAAACAAAAAGTCAAAAAAGAGTTGCCGAACATGTAGAAAAACAGTATGTAATGAACATTCCTTTGCTGGATTTCATTCTTTGGAGAACAAGATTTTAATTTGTTTGGTAACTTCTTAAGTTGCTTGACATAATGTTTCTTCAAAACAGAATACCTGTACAATAAATTTTGAATGATATTATTATGTTATATTAGTATTTGATGTTTATAATATATATATATATATATTTTTTGTTAAAAATATTTTTTTTTACCAAATAATACTTTTGACATTTTTGAGGCAAATAGTTGGTGAAACAAATACTCACGCGCGAGTTATCGGGCCACTCATTTTGACGCGAGTTCGGGAGGGTTAAATAAATTCCTATTGCCCAGGCTAGAATCGAACTCGCCACTCTAGGTCTACCATATGAGATTAAGACTAACGCTTCAATGACTAACCAGAGCCCCAATAAAATATTTGAGTCGTTCAGAAACCTTATCCAGGCCTTTTAGCAGATTTCCCTTAAGGAGTACTCATGACGAGATTTTCGAAAATTTCTTCAAATGTCCATTGATCCTACCCAGGAGATAATGAAAATGAGGTCCGTTCAATATTTTATATATATAATTTAAAAAGACCTCATTTTCTGACATATCTATAAGGATATTTGCAGAATTATGTCAAACGTTAAATCTTTTGAGATTTCACGGGGTTTTACAGAATATCTAATTACTGTTCTCATGGAATGATAGTATTCTAATCCGTATGGTTGCAGGCCAAGTTATTCAAATGGACTTAAATATAAATATTTTTCCTTGTTCCTTGATTACGTTTGGCGTTATAAACATAATATTAAAAATGAACGAAACCATTTCTCGTTAATTACCTATGTATTTGGTTCTGTTCCTGTTTTATATTCTTTGAGCATCATGCTGATTAGGTGAGGGCAATTCATGACTTCCATCTTCTTTCACCGAACTCATTCAGGGCAATGAGTAGAGCCATGAAGAATGGAGTATCCGGAGTGCGGCGATTATACCGAGGCAGCGGCTGAAAACTGACTGATTGTGTTCGGGATTAGGAGGGAAAGTCCTGCAGGACATTATCCATCACTTATCACCTATTATTCCTTATCACCTACTTACTAATCCCTCTCACCTGCGAACCCCTAACACTTACTAATCCATGTCACCTGCAAATCCCTAGCATTTCCAAACCCCATCACCTACAAATCTCTTACGTCCACTAATCTATACCCCCTATGTATCCATATCACTTACAAATCCTAACTTCTACTAATCCGTATCGCCTATATATCCCAATCTTCTTCTGATCCATATCATCTACTAATTCCAGTAACCTACAAACCCCTAACATTTGCAAACCCCATCGTCTACAAATCCCGAACATCCACTAATCCATATCACCTTCTTATTCCTATCACCTACTTATCCCTATCACTTACAAATTCTAATTTCTATTAATCCTTGTCTCCTACTAATCACTGACACTTACTAATTCCAGTCACCTACAAATCCCTAACATTTCCGAACCCCATCGTCTACAAATCCCGAACATCCACTAATCCATATAGCCTACTTATCCCTATCACTTACAAATCCTAACTTCTACTAATCCGTATCGCCTATGTATCCCTATCTTCTTCTGATCTCTAACATCTACTAATTCCAGTCACCTACAAATCCCTAACATTTCCGGACCCCATCGTCTACAAATCCCGAACATCCACTAATCCATATAGCCTACTTATCCCTATCACTTACAAATCCTAACTTCTACTAATCCGTATTGCCTACGTATCCCTATCTTCTTCTGATCCCTA